>LPNX010005812.1:225386-258564 GCA_001517045.1 Pseudotsuga menziesii
CCCTCTTGACATTGCTCAAAGTCTCCACAACTTTTTTCAAACCCTCATGGCCTTTCTTCCAACCTCCTATATGTTTGACATATATTGGGGTTTCTTGCTTAGGCCCCTTCAACCTTGATCAAACCCTCTCAACCTTTCTCAGATCATATTGACCTTTCTTAGACCCTCCTGAATTCTCTCTTGACCTCCTTACATTTGTGCCATCTATCAAGGTTCCTCTTTTTTCAGACCTTCTCGTCCATGCTTAGTCACTCTTGACCCTTCTCAAAACCTCTTGATCTCGCTCAACCTATTGTGTTACCGAACAAACTAGCAGGGCTAGTGCCCAGAAGCAAATGCAGGGAAGTTGTGACCCAATGTCACCTCAGTCACACTTCCAACTTCTTTGGAATGTTGTAACCTCCAAGGGGAGAGCCCTTTAGCTATCCTGGAAGACACTTCGACAACAAACTATATCTGCTGTGCAATGTTAGTAGAGACCAGGGCCTTAAATTAATTATCTCGAGAATGAAGAAGACATATTATATAGTGCTTGTAGCCAATGTATCAATATTAATGTCTAGAGATCTCATACATCAAGTTAGGATAGCAAAACAATTCATGTGTTATTCAAGCACCATTTAAGATCATGTACTATTAACAAGATGATTCATGTAAATATTTTAGCAAAGCTACTATGGTGATTGTTACCGGATGAACTAGGAGGGCTAATCACTGGCAAGCATGTGGAGGAGAAAGTGACCACTGTAACCTTAGCCACTTCTCTGAACTTCTTTGGAAGTCGAAACCTGCTAGGGGAGAGCCCTTATTTGAGTGCCTGTCAATAATCACACTAGATACCTTCCACAATCTCATGCCAAGATCAGTGCCTTTATGGAGTCAAGTAGAGAATGAAGAAGACATGAAAGTACAATTACGATTAGGCAATAATCAGTATCAACATACGGAATAAGTAATGCCCAAGTGCATCAGATAAGATACCATCACTCAGGATATGTTAGGCAAATCAATCATGTCTTAAATACCATTTATCACTGATCCCTAACATTAATGATCAGCCCTTGAAACAATGTTTGAGAAGTGCATATGCATGGATAAATAGGCTAAATTACAAGGGTTTATCATCATCAAACATCTGAACCAATCATGCAACATGTACAATATCATTAGCAGAGGAGTATCAACATATTATCCCAAAGCATGAATTTAGTGATATATCGGTCTTGCATCAGTGTTTGAGACAGCAGGAGTCATTCAATTCAATTGTGTATCAGTAAATACTAGTTAACAAAGTTTTCTTGTATGCATTAGCAGCAGTTTCACACTGGTAGAAGCAGTATTGTTTCAACCCAATATTATATCAGTCATGAGACAGCAGTATCAGTTCAAGACTTCGTAAATGGCAGCATATACAAGGTCTGAAACAGCAGCAGAAATAACCAGCAGTAGACACTAGTAGACAATGATCATACTTCAACAAGTGTGATATACAAATTGATAAAAAAATGCATGAATTATGTCGTTGGCAGTCCACCTTCAATGGCGTTTTGAACCAGCAGTTATGTAACCCATTAACTAATGCTTGTTTTGTTGTGTACAGGGTTAGGACAGATGCCAAAGGAAAGGTACATCAGACCTAGTAAAGGGAGGGCCGCCACTGTAATGGCAGCCCTTACAGGGGGTGAGAACTTGAACTAGGCCGTGGATGGGTGAGTAAACGTAGGTCTGCAAAAATTGCAGTCTGAAATTTTTGACAGTCAGCAGAGATGGAGAGGACGCGGGTAGAAAGAGGAGGCCCTAGGGCTGCTAGGTGAGGCAAAAAGGTAGTTCTAGGGATTTAGAGCAAGATTAGGACTGTTTTAGGGCCCTTTTTTACGACAAAAATTAAGTTTTAGGATTTTTTTTAATTTTTAAGGCTTTTAAAAAATTTTCCATTGGATTTCTAGGGACAAATATAGGGCAGGGAGAAATTGTAGGAGAGAGGGCCGAAATTTTAGGGAGGCCCTAAAGTGCAAAAAATTAAATTTTTTGATTTTTAGGGGTTTTAACTTAAAATTGCAGACCTAAAATTACCCTAATCTACCTTGTAAAATGCAATCTATCTAATCCGATTGACTACGTTTGGGAGAAGAATAAGATGTGAAGACAAAGGAAAATAACCCTAGCAAAGCCTACCTATCCTAGGGCATCTAGGGATGATGGCTTACCTAGTGAGAAGGAGAACCTAGGTTAGACAACTATCCTAGAAAAATAAGGGAAAATCCTAGAGGACTCTTACAAGAAGACGTGTCTCTTCTTGCTACGGTGACAAAAAGGCTGGAAATGGCCTATTCTAGAAGAAATGCAACACTAACGTTACCATTTAGTCATGAACATGGATCATCTACCAAGATTCAAACAAAGAGATAAGAAACCAAACCTCCATGTGCTAGTGTTTAACCAACAAATCCAAGCATCACCTTGCAAGAGAATTTAACCGAAGAACACCAAGAAAAAGCTTGCATAACCCAAAAAATCTTCCTCAAGAGGGGCACATCTCTACAAACTTACAAAGACCCCTAAGAAGGGTAGAACAAATGCATAATGTTTTTATCCATGAGTCTTATTCTAAAAATGAAGTGAGTAGATCTATTTATATGATCTCACACTCACTTTTACAAATAAAATCCAAGCCGACATGTGTTTAAAATGTCAATTTGCAATTATAAAATGTCAACTTAAAATTGAAACAAAATATAGCCATTATGTAGGTTCAAGGTAGGCTCCCTAGGGTATTTCTACCCTTAGGTGCCAAAATCTCCTCAAATAAGCTAATCACTCCGAACAAAAGGCTGGAGTAAGCTGGAGGGAGGGCGTTATACCCCATCTAACCCCTAGAATGCTGTAAAATTCCTCAACGCCTCCCTTAAACAACACGTATGACCTGCTGAAGGAGAGAACGTTCTAATGAGGAAGAATGCCCAGGAGAGAGAGCGCAAGGGCCAGGATGGTGTCCTTGTGGCTATGAAGGGAGACAAATGTCTTGTAGCTGAAGCAGAGGCCACCAGAGCACACAAACATGATATGGAGCCATGTGACCCAGTGGTCAACCCTTAGGAGTCCTGGACACCAACACCAAGGTTAAAAACTTCAGCAAAGGGTAGTCGATAGTGCCATTAAGCCATAGTACTCCTAAAGGAGAAGCCAAAGGGCCCAACCATGACCACCATTGCTCGACAACACCTCTCTTGGTCGAAAAAATTGCCCCTCTCTCCCTGGGTACATCTAAAGGTGCACTGGGTATAGGTTCAACGTAACAGTGATAATTCACTGTTATACCAAATTGTAAATGGAATTAGTTTGTCAAGTGATCTATCTTATCTAATTCCAACCAACTTTGACTTGGAGTCTTTTAATCATAAGCAATTAATCAAAGTCTGATTATTATCATTTATTGCATGCAAAACAATATTGAAATAAGCCCCTTTATCAAATGTTACCGATGTCCTCCTAGCAAATCCAAACCACAAATTATAGTAAGTATGATTTTGTGTTCTTTCTTGTGAAAGGTTTGAGGACTGTTCCAAGTGTACAGTCTGTAGTTTTTGAAGCAGACTTGTAGCAGACCTGCAGCAGAGATAAAGAAGGCTGCTAAAGAGGGCCTAGAGAGCTAGGAGGAAGGGGAGTAGCTAGGGTTTGGGTTTAGGACCGATTTAGGGCAGTTTTAGGATTGTTTTTTGGTAGTTTTTAGGGTTTTTTTAGGAATTTAGATATTTTTAAGTTTTTGGGGCATCCTAAAATTTCGCCCTAAGTTTTTTTGGGCTAAGGAAGGCAGGCCAACTTTATAGGAAGGGAGGCTGAAATTTTAGTGAGGCCAAAAAGTTAATTTTTTTTTTAAGGGTTTTTGGGGTTTCCTAAAATTTTTCCCTAGGGTTTCAAGGGTCTGAAATGCAGGGACGAATTTGTAGGAGTAAGGGCCAGAATTTCAGGGAGGGCAAAAATTGAATTTTTTATTTATTTTTTAGGGTTTTTAAAATAAAATTATAGACCTAATTCTAACCCTAAATTTACCATTAAAATGTAATATTTACATATGAGATGCAAGAATAATTTGATATAAATAACAATTTAGGGTTTTACTGAATATTACCCTTAAACCTTAGCCTAGAGGGAGGCGACCAACGTTTCTCTCAGAGTAATTCTGCTTGCCTATGAAACTAGGGCTTCTTGTAACAACCTCTAGGGTTTGTGACAAGAGCCTAATCTAGGGCAAAAATTGGAGATCCAAGGCTAACTAGGAAAAACCTCCTTTTGGGAATGTTTTCGACCATGCAAAGAGGATATAAGGTAGATAAAATGTTCTATTGCAACAAAATGCAGCCCTAGGGCTACCATTCAACCATTCAAGAGACAAAAGTTCACCTACCTTACACCAAGAAGACAAAACCTTGACTTACTTGAGTTATTTGTTGTCCAACAAATCCAAGCATCCAATAAGCATGAGCATAACCAAAGAATTCATCCAACTTTCATCCACAAGAGCAAAGAGAAAAGACTCCAAGAGGTGTGCATCACTCCAAAAGGCTAATGAGGGTAAAAAGGTAGCATATTTGAATTTTGTCCCATTAATAATGATTTGAAAATGAAGTGAGGAGATCTATTTATATGTTCTCACACTCACTTCTACAAATAAGCTAGGCCAACATGCCTTAAAGTGTCAATTTAAAATTATAAAATGTCAACTTAAAATTATAACATAAAATAATATAAAATAATCAAATTTGTGGGTAACTTGGAGCATTTTCCCCAAAAATGACTAAAATAGCTAAAAATGAGCAAATTACTCCAAACTGAAGGGTGGAGTAAGTATGGGGGTGGGGGGATGTCATGCCCCATCTAACCCCAACAATGTTGATAATCCCTCAACGACCCCCCGCCCCCCGCAAAATCAAGCCGCACGACCTGGATGAGATGATGATGTCATCACTAGAAGTGGCCCAAGGAGAGAGGGCGCTAGGATGAAAGAGGACCGAGATGGGTGAATAAGGTGACTAGAAAAGGAGACAAAATGCCTATGTGCTAGAACATCGTCACCATTGTAAGAAACAAGCAGGGGGTCATGTGACCCAGTGAACTGCCCCTAGGAGCCTCGGAACACCAACCTCAGGGTTAAAAACCTCAACAAAGGGCAGTTAACAATGCCACTAAGCCATAGTACTCCTAAAGGAAAAATCAAAGGGTCTGGCCATGACCATCCCTTAGAGATGATACTGATAACACCCATCAAGGCTCATAAAAAAGTGATCCCTCTCTCTGGGTTGACATTTGAAGGTGCATTGGTATAGGTGCAGTGTAACCCTATTGCATTCCCTACATTTGTGAGGGTTTCTCTCTTGTTTCTCTTGTATTTTCTCTTAGGTCCTCATGCTCTCCTACACCTATGACCTCTCTAACCTCTGCATTTTTTTGTCTTTTGGGATTCTCCAATTAACATTGTTGACTAATTGCACCCATGACCTCACATGTCTGTGACCTTTGTGTATCCTTCATTGTGAATTTACTTTCACTCTACATGCACAAGGTCTTGCACACATGGCCTTTACAACATTTGGGTCTCATGTTTTTTGGGATATTCACTCTCCTGCAACCTTCTTCGTCCTCCTGTACTAGTGATATTTGAAAACTATGTATCTGCCATTTCTCATTGTTGGTGCTTTTGGGTATTCTTCCATTTCTCATTCACATACTACTTTTGATGTTCCCACCATGTTGATAAGGCCAATAGATGTAGAGAACTTGCTAAACTCACAAAAGGTGTAGGATTCTAGGTACCAACAAAAACACAATGAGTCCTTGACAACCAAACAACCACACCATTTGTATTTAGCCCCATTGGAGGAACTATCCATATGAGTAGCACAAATCAAGTCCTTGTTGGTACCAATGGAAGAGCTTAATCGGAACGAAAAAATAGGCTCAAATCCTGAAGTGACATGGAAGCAATTTTGGATATGATGAAAAGTGAAAATAAGAGGTTGAAGCAACATGTAATACAACTCGACGAGAGCTAAAAGGTAATGGAAAACCTAACTTTTTGCCATCTAAGGGTTGATAAAGGGATGGAGGGTTGCCTTCACTTTGTTAGCCACTAGTTTATATGGAGATACATTGAGGATTAACTCCGCTGAACTCTTTTTTAACTAAGGGTCAATAATGAGGTATATGGAGAGTTGACTTTGCCCAACCCTTTGTTAGTTAAGGGTTAGGATATGGATGGTTAAATTTCAAGGGCTTATTGGGAGGGAGTATTTATCTCAAATGTGAACACCTTTTAAGTGTTAAATTTTACTTAGGAAGTGTTCCCCTAAGTGACATTTGTCTAAGTCACCAGGAAAAGGGGAAAAGTCACTTGGAATTTATATTAATGTCTTGAGATGGGCATTAATTGCACTTTCGGGAAAAAGTCCACTTTAAGTGACTTGAGATGGGCATTAATTATTGTGGAGAAAAGTGATTTTAATCACAACCACTCATCTAGACTAATCTGAGCCTTAGGATTAGATGGCTTTTCACTCACCCTAATTTTTTCACCAAAAGGAAAAGTTTCCAAGTGAAGAGGCACTTTTGCATTAGAGAGAGAGAGAGAGAGCCATTTTCTGAGAAAGAGGAGAAAATACCAGCAGCAGCAATTTTTTCTCTTGGCACGCATTTCGAGGAAAGGACAACAGCAAGAGAGGGCACATAAATCGAGGAAAGGACAACAACATTTATTGCTGGTTCGTACAGTTCGTACGGTACGGTTTTTAGTACAAGAAGCACGATTTTCGAGGTAGATTTTTGTGCATGATTTAAAAAAAAAAATTATGGGCACGAATTTCAAGGTCTGTACAGACAGTTCATACTGTCTTTCTGTACAGTCTGTACAATGGCACATAAATCGAGGCAAAAAACATAAAATTTTTGAGTTTGTATTTTTCTGTTTGGCATGGAAAACGAGGCAGAAAATTTTCATCTAGTTGAGATAAGTTGGTCTCAAAATTTTTCTGAGTATAGCTGTAATTTTTTTCTTGAAAATAAAAATTTCTCTCTCATAGGTTTTCCCCGGAGGTTGGGGTTTTTCTTGGGTCATTTGACCAAAAATATTGTGTCTGAAATTTCATGGCTGAATGTGTTTATTTGCTGTTAGTGAAAAAGTTGTTGAAGCTTTTCTTGTGTTTCAGTCCTATATTGTTTATGAGAAAAATCTAATTTGCAGTAGTAAAACAAATTGGGTTGGGCATTAAACAATGTGTTAAAACGGAGTTGGAAATCGGGTTGGGAAAGAGCTGAAAAATCTACATGGTATCATAGCTTTGTTGAAGAAGAGGGCAGATTTATACACAGTGAAAAATTTCAGACTTCAGTGATTTCTTTTGTCAGTGGGAAGCACCTTGTTGAAACTTGAACTTTGCAGAGATAATGGCTACTAGACTTAGGATGGAGGATAGGCTTGATGGGGCTGGGAATTTTGTTCCATGGGAAGTTAGGATAGTGCTGATATTGGAGGAAAATGAGTTATGGGATGAGGTGGTTCTTAACACTACAACAATTCCTATTGTTGTTCCCCATTCCACCGATGCAACAACACTTATTGCCTTCAACAAGAAGGACATTAAAGCTAGAAGAATAATCCTAGATGCAGTTAAAGACCATGTGATTCTTCACGTCTCGAGTAAGACCTGTGCATTTCAGATGTGGGATGCTTTGACCAGTTTGTTTCAAAGCTCAAACGAGAATAGGAAGATGGTTTTGAGGGAGAAGTTGAAAAGTATCAAGATGGTCAAAGGGGAGGTTGTGATATCTTACCTTACTAGGATCTCTTAGGTGAGAGATGAGCTTGCAGCAGTGGGGGAGGTTGTTCCTAATGTAGAGCTAGTGTGGACAACTATGAATGGGGTTTTAAAGCCTTGGGCTGTTTGTAATGTTCTGTTTTTGATAAATAGGGAATTGATCGAGGGCCTTTAATACCTGGAGCATATTAGGACAATTCTTCAGTCATCAGTATAGTAAACAGGGCCATCAGAGTTATTATCATAAAGCATGCGGAGCATGCAGGCCTTATTTCTTTAGTCCTAAAAGTCAATGAGAAATTAGAATTGCATGCATGCAAAAGTAAAGCGCAAACCCTAAAAGTGACATGCAAACTCTAAAAGTACATGCTAAGTATTTAAGAAGGGTTATTGGACCAAAGAAGATATCTATTATTATTGTTGATTGATTTTGGAGTTTCGAGCAACAACATAGCGTGCAACTGCGACAGTTGGGGTTGGAGACGATGTCTTCAGCTAGGGAGGGTTCGGCAGTGAGATATCTGCCCTAGTCTCTTATTGGGATAGATCATCCAGGTTTATCCACAACATTCATCATATACTTCAGTATTCGGAGATCCAACACATTCCGAAGGGTTATTGGCAGATCCACGTTTTGCGTCCAGAAGTAGCGAGGAAACCACAAAAGGATTTGTTGGGACCACAAAACCCAGTCTTTCCTCTGCATGTTAGCTTCCTCTTTCTCAGTAGGCCTATCCTATGACATACAGTGATTATCAACCCTCAGTTTGCCCATTTGGAGCAGCTATCAACAAACAGAGAGCTTGGGGGGCGTGAGCAGCAGAACCACAGATCAATTCGCTAGGGCACTTATAGGTTGCCAAACCTCTGCATGTGACAGTCTATCTCTGTGACATCAGCAGACAGACAAGCCCACGAAGCTTCAGCATGAACTGATCTCTCCTCTTACAAAAACATCACCTTCACTCTGGAGGGTGCTTACGATGCTGCGGGGCGGTAACACCGGAGGAAAGGAGCACTACTAGCCCACATATCCGGATCTTTATGCATGCAGCTATCTCTGGAGTCATTATCAGTCGAGATATTAGTGGTAAGTGTTAATTTCTCTCTGCAAACGCTAACCCTAATTCAACTACATTTTAGGGCATTTTTGCATGGCAAGTTTGCATGCCCGATTATGTCGTATTTTTGTATGAGTTTGAGTGTGCCAGTCAACACTACAGTAGAACATTAGAGAATATCAATATTTGGGATATTAGAGTGGTATTAGGGCACGATCCTTACCAACTGTGGGCACAGTGAGAAATTGAATAAAAGTGCATGTTGATGCATGCTTGTACATGCAAATGCATGTCAATGATGTTGGTGAAGTGCATGTCAGAACAAAGGTTTTTCTTTGCTAGCTTGTGAGAGCATGAAGACAATGAGAAGGATCTTGACTGGGAATTTGCAAAGGTTAGCAGTACTTCAACACTTGCCTCGATATCAGGAGTATCTAGCCTTGGGTGATGAGGTATGTGCAGCATTGTCCTTTCAAGATTATTACACCATCAAGTTCGGGAGCCAGCCCAAGGATTTGGATAAGGATCTCCTTAAAGGCATAGTTGGGGGAGGGAAGAAAGATGAGCATGAAGTACAGGTTGTTGGTGAGCTTCATTTAGTTAACAGTACATGATGAGGATGTGCATGAGGAGATAGCATTAGAGCCATCCTGTGAGTCTAGCGACACAAGCACATTCGCTAGTCAGATTGTGGACAAGCCGTGTGATGAGTTGGAGTTCGTACACTCTTCATCACCTACAGCGGGGGTCCTGACAGTTATGACAGGCGAAATACATGAGGTGCAAGGAAATGAGCACGACAGTTGAGACAGTGAGCAGTCACACATGGAGATTAGGGAGAGTTTATACATGCATAAGATAGAGCTTCTAGATGATAGGCACTGAAAGAAGATTGAACGTGTTAAATAAAGCATTCTAGTGATGAAAGAGAGGACCAAGATTCTCCGAGACAACATAGTACAACAAGATGTTGAGCTTACAGTTCTTTGAGTTGTATTTGTCGAGTCAACGGTCAGGATTTCCAGTATTGAAGAGCATATGGATTACTTGATGGGGCAGCAGAAGAAACACACTATTGCATTTCAAAGCAGTGCATTTCAAAGCAGTCCTCTTCAAGAGTGCATAGACAAGGCTTGCAGTAGCTTGAGTCCACATTTGCATAATGGCAAATGGTTTTTACAGGTTGGGCAGGATTGAGAAATTGGGCAGCAGTATATGAGCATTCCAGTTGAAATCAGAAGGGCAGAATGTTAGCTTGGTAGGATTATTCCTTGTGATGGTGCTTATGGACAAGGTCATTTTTGGGGGTTGGATGAGATTCAGGGTTGGTGTCCTATTGAGTGGGTGATTCTTGGGAAGACATTCCTAGCCAGGGTTATAGTCCCACAAGAGCCTTGGGATATTTGGGATGAAAGATGCACAAGTTTGCATTGGGATCCAAGTGGGAGACCTTATGATGGATACAATGTTACTGATGGGGTTACTTGGGAGTCTCCGGGATGCTCCTTGTGTCGATACTACACAGGGTAGCTGTGGATGCATTTTGACCTCTGCAACTCTTAGATTTATTTGGGACCCTAGGATTACAGTGACTGGCAGTTTAGTGATTGCTATAGGATGCTTTCAGGAGGTCTTTGGTGATGGTACCGTGCAGTGCAGTGCTTTGAGTAGAAGGTGCTACAGATCTCCTAGGATAATTTGGGACCCTGATCATACACAGACTCAGTTGGTTCAGTTTGATTAATTGTGGAGTTGCGTGGCATTGCTTGAGGACAAGCAATCTTTGGCGAGGGAGGACCGTAATGTTTCGTTTTTGATAAATAGGGAATTGACCAAGGGCCTTTAATACTGGGAGCATATTAGGACAATTCTTTAGTCATCAGTATAGTAAAGAGGGCCATCAGAGTTATTATCATAAAGCATGCAAGCCTTATTTCTTCAGTCTTAAAAGTCAATGAGAAATTAGAATTGCATGCATGCAAAAGTAAAGCGCAAACCCTAAAAGTACATGCTAAGCTATTTAAGAAGGGTTATTGGATCAAAGAAGATATCTATTACTATTGTTGATTGATTTTGGAGTTTCAAGCAGTAGCACAGCGTGCAGCTACAATAGTTGGGGTTGGAGACGACGTCTTCAGCTAGCGAGGGTTCGACAATGAGATATCTGCCCTAGTCTCTTATTGGGATGGATCATCCAGGTTTATCCACAACATTCATCATATACTTCAGTATTTAGAGATCCAACACATTTCAAAGGGTTATTGGTAGATCCATGTTTTGCAGCTGGAAGTAGTGGGGAAACCATAGAAGGATTCGCTAGGACCACAAAACCAAGTCTTTCCTCCGCATGTCAACTTCCTCTTTCTTAGCAGGCCTATCCTACGACATATAGTGATTATCAACCATCAGTTTGCTCATCTGGAGCAGCTATTAGCAAACAGAGAGCTTGGGGGGCGTGAGTAACAAAACCATAGATCAATTCGCTACGGCACTTAGAGGTTGCCAAACCTCTGCATGTGATAGTCTATCTTCTCATGCCAGACGGATAAACCCATGAAGTTTCAGCCTGAACTGACCTCTCCTCCTACAAAAATGTCACCTTCAGTCTGGAGGGTGCTTACGGTACTGCGGGGCGGTAACACCGGAGGAAAGGAGCACTACTAGCCCACCTGTCTGGATCTTTATGCATGCAGCTATCTCTGGAGTAATTATCAACCGGGATATGAGTGGTAAGTGTTAATTTCTCTCTGCAAACCCTAACCCTAATTCAACTACATTTTAGGGCATTTTTTGCATGCCCAGTTATTTCGTATTTTTGTATGAGATTGAGTGTGCAAGTCAGCACTACAGTAGAACATTAGAGAATATTAGTATTTGGGATATTACATTGTTTGTGGAGGCTTTGGTAGCCAGGGAGAACTTACCTACATGGGACACGATATGTGATGATTTTGTTCAGGATGAGACTTGGAGGGGTCTTGTGTAGGGCAGTGCTTCTACTAGTAGGGAGGATGAGGAGGATGTGGCTTTGACAACAAAGGGGAAGAAGAAGTTCAAGAAGGGTTGTAGTATCAAACCCTTTTACATAGTCGAGCTCGGGTTGTAGTATCAAACCCTTTTTCCTTTTAATTATTTTCATAAACCAATCTTTTTACTAATAGAAAAAATCAGAACTAGTTTTCATATTAACTTTCTACAAAATACCCTCATCATAATAAAAAAAATCAAAATCGTGGACATTTACAGCAACGAAACCTTTTCTTTTTCCTTTATCAAATCATTCTCTAGACACAGGTAAATTTCAGCAATAAAGTTCTTTAAAATTCATTAACTTAAGCTTAACAAACTGAAGTTCCAGTACAGAAAAATAAATCACGATGGCCAAGTCTAAACCAGACCTCTTTCTTTACAGGCCGACGCTCTTTCTTTACAGGCCGACGCATCCTTTTGCTGCTAATCAGTACAAGTTAAAAATAAACAAAATGTTTACAAGCCTGCGAAATGAAAACCCTAACATATTTTAATAATCGCAACACTTCACAATGAAGTTACGGCCTTATGGCCCGTCCAAAAAGAATTACTGTAAATCAAACAAGTTACGGCCACACGACCTTTCCAAACAAAGCAATGTACAACGTAGTCACGGCGAAGAAGTTCGAATCTCGGTGAAACAACATCATCCAAACCCCACACATCACCATAGAAAGGACCTCAGGCATGAAACCGAGGCTTACCCGGTTGGTCGAGAAGCGTGGAGACCTTTCTCTTGAAGTATTCTATGCCTCCCAGCTCATAGTAGCACCTGTAAAAGAAGTCTGCACAGAAAGTTACGAATTGTTAAGTTCTTGTTCAAAAGAAAACCTTGTTAAAGGAAAGAATTGATAAGACTTTTGCAGACAGAGTTAATGAGTTTACCTGGAGGGATTTGGTCCTCGGCCGTGCAGTGATCTTGTTTGCACAGTAACTATGGCCAAGGAAACCTTTTACCCTAGCAACTGGGCAAGAGAAAACACAAGCTAACACTTCGACGAGATTGTCTGAAGCAAACAGTAAGCCACGATGAAACCCAATTCCCCCCCGCTGTCAGCGAAAAACCACCAGGTAAGCTGTGAGCTAGAAATCGAGACCACACTGCTATCAAGACAGAGTTTACAGCTTGGCTGATATACAAATGAAGAACACACATAGAGCTAGATAGTAACATCGAAGGCCGTCACCCTCAAGAGACGAAGCAATGGCATCAAAGGCCCATGAGGCCATAAGCCTGGCGGCGAAACACACAATAGAGAAGGTTTGGGCAAACAATGCGAGATTTTAGGGTTTGGGCAATTTTTGTAGTAGGGTTTTTCCAACGCAAAACCCCATCCACCAATTGTTTGCCACGTGTGTTCCACTTCCACTTAAATTTTGTGGGTTTTTGCTCTATAGTTTTCGAGAGCTTGGGGAAGCCTGCAAAAAGGGTCACACATAACCTTTGTTATGATCTCCTTTGAAAAACATATAAGCACTAGATTTTTCTTTTATTATAAGATGCCTTAGTATAGATTGTAAAGGTATTATTAGTTTTAATTTTTGCTTAGATAGGATCTAAACCTATAAAATAAAGATCATATAATTAGTGTTAAGTGTTAACACATGCAAAGGTTTTGGGTTTATAATTATTCTCTAGGTAATGAACTTTACACCCATAAAAACAAAGCATTGTTACTTCACTTATAACCTTATAATGTAGTCTTTTGCACTTACACTTGGTAAATACCTAGGCATTAATAGAACTATACTCTGCATGAAACTGTTAGTTTCATCTATAATTGTCATTTCTTTTATACCTAAATTTATGAAATAATTGCTTATGATTATATATTGATACAAGTACATATAAATTGCCTTGATAACAAGTAACAATGTATTGTAAGATCTAGTTTGCAGAACTTATCATTCTCTAGAGTTGCATGTAGGGTTTGTTTTAATATAACATTAAAAGGATAAAAATATGATGTACAAGTTATATTTGAAGCTAGGTAGAAAGCATCTATTTCTATTTGTGTTTGGATTTCCAAGTACTTATGCTTATAAATAAATAAATAAGAAGCAAATATACAGGCAAACATGATGACCTTAAACCAGGGATAAGAAGGTTAACTACTTAGACCTCAACGTTGCGTAACAACTTAACAATTTCAATACTGGGAAAATATACAGGTTTGACGATACCTTCTTTTTCTCAAGTTGTAAACTAAACAAATATTCTAGCATTTTACTTTTGCTAGTTGAGATAATTAATCTTGATCCTGAAACTGGGATACAAAACGCCTTACCTGTAGGCTGTAATTAGACCTGTACAAGAATCGTCACTTCATTGCATTAGCTAAAAAGCTAAGTAAGCCTCGGACATGAACTGAAGTTCCTTCAATTAAGCAGAAGACAAACTTTAGTATATAGTAAACAAACAGTTGTTTTCAGCTCAAACTATTTTTCAGATCTTTTACTTACTAAATCAATCATTCAATACTTAAATATGAATGCAGATAGTGAAGTATATAGTTAAAAAATTTAATAAAGGAATTGGTTTTAGTTTCTAGATTAGATCCTTTAAAATGATAACTATTAGCAGTTAATTTACCCACGTCATTGATGTTTTTAAACATTAATTGTTACAAGAAAAGTTTTAAATTTTTATGAAATTTTGGAGTATTACAGCATTAGGAGACAGTTGACGGTTCAATACACTCCTGAGCAGAATGGAGTGGCAGAAAGGAAGAACAGATCTATTGGTGGAGCAGTTAGAGCTATGTTACATGATTAGTCACTTCGTTTCTTCCTTTGGGCAGAGGCATGCAGTACAACTTTTTATCTTCAGAACAGAAGTCCCCATCGTGCCGTGGGAAACAAGACATCTGAGGAGAGTTTCACAGGAAAGAAGCCTGAGGTGAGTCATTTTAGGATATTTGGTTGCCTGACTTACTCACATGTCCCTTCTCAGAAGAGGATAAAGTTTGAGCCCACAACAGAGAGAGGCATCTTTGTGGGGTATGATGAGACTTTCGAAGGCCTTTCGCATTTATCTTCCTTCTCAAAGGAAGGTTGTTGTGAGGAGAAAAGTGAGATTTGAGGAGCAGGCCTTCAGGAAGTCTAGAGAGTCAGAGCAGAGAGAGCAGCAGGTTCCCGCACCTTAAGTAGTTTCACAAGTACCTTCAGTGCAGCAGACAGGTTCATAGGTTTCCAGGGTTATTGAACCACACAGTATAGGCACAGGTCCTCTAGTTTTAGTGGTTCAGCCATTAGGATCTTCGGGGACAGGTTTTGGCTCTCAGGTTACAGCTTCACCTTACAGAGCTTCAGGATCACAGAGTTCACCAGTTGTTGGCACTCCAGCTTCTGGTTCACAGGTTACTGAGGTTTCTACCCCTGGTAGTTCGGTAGTTCATCAGATGAGGAAAGACTAGTGTGGGAGCAGTCTTTAGGGAAGAAGAAGCCTAAGTGGCTTCGGGACACCTTGAAGGAAGCACAAGAGTTTGGGACACCTAGAGAGCCAGTGAGGGCTATTCAGATGCTAGACAGATTGGGTATGGCATTAGTGGTTAGTCTTCGTGATTCAGAGCCTTCTACTTTTGAGGAGGCCTCCCAGCATCATGTTTGGAGAGATGCCATAATGGAAGAGTACCATTCCATCATGAAGAACGATGTTTGGGAGATAGTTCTGAGATCTGAGGGGAAGTCAGTGGTGACTTCTCGTTGGCTTTACAAGCTAAAACATGCTGCAAATGGTAGTGTGGAGAAGTACAAGGCTCGGTTTGTGGCGCGGGGGTTCTCACAGGTTGAGGGAGTTGACTATGATGAGACCTTTGCTCCGATTGGTCATTATACTTCGATCAGGGCATTGATTTCCATTGTTGCGGAAATGGGTTGGAAGATCTATTAGATGGATGTGAAGACTGCATTTCTCAATGGAATCATACAAGAGGAGGTTAATGTTGAGCAGCCTGAGGGCTTTGAGATTCATGGGAGTGGATCTTATGTTTGCAGGCTGAAGAAAGCCTTGTATGGGCTGAAGCAAGCTCCTAGAGCTTGGTACTCCAGGATTGACTCTTACTTGCAGCAGATGGGTTTTCAGAAGAGTGAGGCAGATCCAAATCTCTCTTTCATCATGGTTGGAGATGATCCGCTCATTCTTCTGTTGTATGTGGATGACTTATTTATCACTAGAGGAGAGAGACCTATTGCAACTTGCAAGAAAGATCTTGCTTCAGAGTACGAGATGACAAACATTGGGTTGATGCACTATTTTTTGGGATTGGAGGTTTGGCAGGTGCCTGGACATATTTTCTCGGGACAAGGAAAATATGCAGTTGATATTCTAAGGAGATTTCGGATGGAGGATTGCAGGCCAATGTCTACACCGATGGTCACCAACTGGAAGAAGCTTCATGCTTCTGAGGGAGAGTTGGTGGATCCTACACTATATCGCCAGGTCATTGGTTCTTTGATGTATCTGGTCAACTCTCGGCCAGATTTGTGTTTTGCGGTGAACATTCTCAGTCAGTTCATGGTTGAGCCTAGGAGGGTGCACTAGGTAGCTGCAAAACATGTGTTGCGATACCTTGCAGGGACAGTGGAGTATGGTCTGGACTACAAGAGATCGGATGGGATCAGATTGATTGTCTTCACAGATTTAGATTGGGCAGGTAGTGTGGCAGACTGAAAGAGCTTTCGGATGTTGTTTCAGTTTGGGCTCGGTAGCAGTGTCGTGGTTTAGTCGGAAGCAAAATTCTGTTGCTTTGAGTTCTGTAGAGGCTGAGTATATGGCAGCCAGTCAGGCCAGTTGTGAGGCGTTGTGGCTTCGCAAGTTGCTGGTGGATTTATTTGATCAGGAGCCGAGGCCTATGTTGATTTACTGTGGCAATCAGAGTTGCATCTAGCTCTCTGAGAATCCAGTTTTTCATGACTGGTCAAAGCATATTGAGATCAGGTATCATTTCATTCGAGACTATGTTCAGAGAGGAGCAGTGACATTGCAGTACATTTCCACTGATGAGCAGGTTGCAAATATCCTGACGAAGCCTCTTGGAAGAGGCAAGTTTATTCACTTCAGAGACAAGTTGGGTGTGGTGAAGAACAACTTCCTCAGTAAGAGGGAGTGTTAAATTTTACCTAGGAAGTGTTCCCCTAAGTGACATTTTCCTAAGTCAGTAGGAAAAGGGGCAAAGTCACTTGGACTTTATATTAATGACTTGAGATGGGCATTAATTGCACTTTAGGGAAAAAGTGCACTTTAAGTGAAACATTTAAAAAGTGAGTGAAATTAATTATTTTGTGGAGAAAAGTTATTTTAATCACAACCACTCATCTAGACTAATCTGAGCCCTAGGATTAGATGGCTTTTCAATCACCCTAATTTTTTCACCAAAAGGGAAAGTTTCCAAGCGAAGAGGCACTTTTGCATTTGAGAGAGAGAGAGCCATTTTTTGAGAAAGAGGAGAAAATACCAGCAGGAACAATTTTTTCTCTTGGCATGCATTTTGAGGAAAGGACAGTAGCAAGAGAGGGCATGAAAATTGAGGAAAGGACATCATTTATTGCTGGTCTATATAGTCCATACGGTACGGTTTTCAATACAGCAGGCACGATTTTCAAGGCATATTTTTGGGCACGATTTTCAAGGATTTTTTTCCTGGGCACGGATTTCGAGGTCCATACTGTTTGTACATCGGCACAGAAATCGAGGCAGAAAACATAAAATGTTAGTTTGCATTTTTCTGTTTGGCACGGAAAATGAGGCAGAAAATTTTCATCTGGTTGAGATAAGTTGGTCTGAATTTATTTTTGAGTATCGCTGTAATTTTTTTCTTGAAAATAAAAATTTCTCTCCCACAGGTTTTCTCCGAAGGTTGGGGTTTTTCCTGGGTCATTTGACCAAAAATATTGTGTCTGAAATTTCATGGTTGAATGTGTTTATTTGCTGTTAGTGAAAAAGTTCTAGAAGCTTTTCTTGTGTTTCAGTCCTATGTTGTTTATGAGAAAAATCTAATTTGCAGCAGTAAAACAAACCGGGTTGGGCATTAAACAATGTATTAAAACGGAGTTGGAAACCGGGTTGGGAAAGTGCTGAAAAATCTACATTAAGGGCTTATTGGTATGAAGTATTTACTGTTGCCTTGTGTTACAGTTCAAACTAGCAGTCCCGAATTTGTAGCACAATGTAATGTGTATGCTAATGAAAGGTAAGCATGGGAGAGAACTAAGCCCACATGTCACCTCAACTCAGTCTCTCAACTACTTTGGGTAACTCCTAAAACCTGACGAGAGCCCTCTTGAGATAACTACAAATACCAACAAGCAGATACCTGTCTACAACCTTTATAACAGAGATCAATGCCTTATATGGAGTAACCAATGAATTAAGAAGACTACTTGATCTATTGAGGAGTTAATTCAAACAACTGCTTGCCCAAGATAATAAATATCAATGATTTATAGCAAAATTCATGTTTACCATTGAGTTTCACACAACCCAAGGGACACCTCAGAAAAGTGTGTCCTCATGAGGAGATGGACAAGTAGAGCGAGGCGAGGCCTTAGTAGGCCTTAGAGGGAAAACACTCCTATGGTTTGGGAGATATAGGGTTTTCATGTTTCCCGAGGCAAATCTAAGAATGATGATGCCCTTCAATATCTATGTAAATCAGTTAGGACGAAATTGAGGGGTGGACCAGATTTTCCCAAATTCCAAATATTTTTAGGTTTTTGAATTTATGTAATTTTTTAAGGTTTTTTCGACAATATATGAATTTTATGGTTTTTTATACCTAAAATGAGGACGCAGTTCAAGATCCATGGATAAATCCACTAGGGAGATTTTTTAGGGAGGACCAGAATTACAAACTCATGACTATTTTTGGAGTTATGAATTTTCTAGATTTTAGGGTTTTGGAGATTTTCAGATTTTTAGTGTTTTTAATACATAAAATTGCAGCAAATTAAAGTACAAGTAAATTGATGAAAAACAGGGATTTAATGACAAGAGAAAGGGATATGCTTTTTGTCTCAATCCCTAGGGAATTGAGAGATCAATGGTTAACGTCCCTCTCTTAAGATGTTCCTCTAGCACTTGCATGCTAAGGCATCGCCTAACAACCTCTAGGGTTCGCTAGGAGAGCCTAACTAGGGAAAATGAAGAAGTCCAAGGCCCTAATAGCAATAGAAAACCTTTATGTAAGACGTTCCCTACATACAAAGTTGACAGAATATTGATAAAAGCTCTAATTCATAAAAATGTAGCATAAACCACTATTTAACCTAGCTAGGAGCATAACTTACCAACACTCAACAAGTAGTGAGCGAAGAAAGAACCTTTAGGCCACACTTGTGCATGAATCATTCTAGCTATTCTAGCATCAACCATGTCCATGTGCAAGAAGAAGCCCTATAACATCAATCCATTCACCTTCGAGTAGAAGAGATCATCCCAAGAGAAGTGCGTGTCATCAAAGAGACTCAAAGAGTAAGAGAAAAAGAAAAAGAGTCAAATTTTAACCCTTGTCTTATGATTTTACAATGAGGTGAGGTGATTTATCTATATGGTTCATCCTCAACCTTTTATTGTCTTGAGCCTACAAGTCAATATTAAGTTAGAATATTTTTAGGGTAAATTCCCCACTAGTTAGGGAATAAGCCCTAAAATAGACATAAAATAGCAAAAATAGACTAAAGTAAGGCTTCACTTAATGAAGTAGTGAGCCAAAGGGGGATGCCATGCCCCAACTAACCCCAAAATGATGCTTGTCCCTCAACGTCTCCTTTCCAATTTGTAGGCTCATCTGGTGGAAGGACAATGTCATAGGCTAGAGACATTAGAGGAGGGGTTTCTTAGTGTTGAAAATAGGTCCAAGTGGGTGAAGGAGGTGTGCTAGATAGGGGACAACAACCCTTCACAAAATGAAATCACCTCTGCATAACGAAAACCGAGGTGTTCATGTGCCCTAGTGGGTCACCCCCAAAAGCCTTGGACACCAACCCATGGGCCTAAAGCCTTGCATGGTGGGGATTTCCACACACCGAATGGGTAGTGAGCTACACCAAAAAGCCAAGTACTTCGAGGAGTGAAACCAAGGGAGCCTTCCATGACCAATCCAGGGGGACAACATCCCCTAATCCAAATATCCATACAGTATAACCCACTTTGGCCTTTACAATAAAAATTTTAGACCCCTGCTCCAGGTCTAGCCTTACTGGTACCTTGCTACAACTTTGGTGCGTAACACCTTGTAAAGCCTTAGTTGAATTATTCACCCTAAATGCCTATCCAACCAGTGTACAAGGCCTTTCAATGCCTTATTGGAATGAAGTATTCACCCCTATTTCATGCCTCTTCATTGGCAAGGGTTGATAAGGAGATAGAGGATTGACATCACTCCATCTTCTTGTCAACTTTGAACTAATGAAGCGAGGAAGTAAACACTCCATCTTCTTATCAACCCTTAACTAACGAAGTGAAGAAGTAAACCCTCCATCTCCTTATCAACCCTTAACTAACGAAGCAAAGAATTTAACCCCGTTAGAAACCGTTTGATAACGAAGTGAAGAATTCATCTCCATTAGAAACTCTGATCTAATGAAGAGGTAGTCAATGAGTCATTAGGGTTGAATACTTTGTTCCACCTGCTAAGGCATTGAAAGGCTACATGGGATGGAGAATTGACATCACTCCATCTTCTTGTCAACTTTGAACTAATGAAGTGAGGAAGTAAACACTCCATCTTCTTATCAACCCTTAACTAATGAAGTGAAGAAGTAAACCAACGAAGTGAAGAAGTAAACCCTCCATCTCCTTATCAACCCTTAACTAATGAAGCAAAGAATTTAATCCTATTAGAAACCATTTGCTAACGAAGTGAAGAATTCATTTCCCTTAGAAACTCTGATCTAATGAAGAGGTAATCAATGAGTCATTAGGGTTGAATACTTTGTTCCACCTGCTAAGGCATTGAAAGGCTACATGGGGTGAATACGTCGATAAATAAGTCCTTAAAAGGAAATTTTAGGAATCCCAAAGAGACGAAACAAATTGAAGGGAGGGAAGCCGAGCCAAACAATGCGTAATAAGTTCTAGTGGAAACAAAGCCATTAGTGGCAAAAGTAAAAAGAGTCGGAGATACAGATTAAAGAGCAGGTCAAAACCTCTAAGTCGCAGGCATAAATAACAGGCTCCAACTAGGACTCAACATGACCAAGGTAATAACGACTAAGGATGTGAGAAGAATACTCTAGGAGGATTAAAAAAGACACAGAATGACATAAAATATCATCATAAAGGGGGTTAAGGAAAGAAGCGAGAAAGAGGACACCTTAGAGATAGCAACGAGATTCTTAAGAGGCATCGTGGGATGGATGGGTATGATTTAGGAAATTGAAAGAGCAGGAAAGTGGCATAGGCAATAAGGCAGGAAAGACTGGTGAAGATAACTCTTCAAAGTGAACATGACAATGTTCAAGTACATAAAAGACAAATTTGAATAAGAGCTTCCTTTAATATTTAATATAACGATATTTACTTCACTTTTATACATAGATAATAAAAAAATAACAGGCTGTGAATGTAGCCTCCATAAGCACTAGCAAAGCTCAAAACTGGGTTGGTAAGCAAAGTTTTACTAAAACATAAGCATAAGTCCATGAAGTGAAAAACAACCGAGTTGGTTAAGTATCAAAACAACTATATTAAATAAGTTGATAAGCAAAGTGTACTAAAACACAAGCATAATTCGGGGAAGTGAAAAACAAAAACACAAATCTCTAAGTTTGAGCAGAAGCACAAATAATTCATGCAGCAGTAGGCAGGAGCTTGACATCACATGAAGGCTTATCTCAAATTTCAATCATTGGGGGTTAGTCCCCAACTAGTCCTTGTCGGTTTAGTCTCCACAGTAATTGAATCCCACCCATCATTCCCAGGTTTTGGAGGCTTGGCTATCTCTAAAGGTTCAATAGGCTTGGTTATCTCAGAAATGAATAGGGCCAGTCAGGTGAATTTGTTATATTTCTCTATAGGGTGTGTAGGCTAGCTATTTCTTTTTTTTTGCCTCTATAACCAGGTGGCCAACTCTATGATTTGGTATTCTTTCTCTTCTCTGTGATTGCTTGGATTAGGCTAATTGGGCAGGGGATGCCCCAAGTGGTTCCCTACTCATTTTACATGGGCACCTACCCTATAAATCAAGTAAATGTTACAAACTTACAGGTGATAAATATCCACTTGGATCTTCTACACTTGGTGACTTGCAAGACCAACTCACATATCAATGCACTATCTAACCATATTGAAGTGAGAGAAGGTTCTTTGCCATTAAAGACAATTTCAATGAGTTTCTTCCACATAAAGAAATTAATACAAAGGCCATTAAGAAATAGAAGAAATTATAGCACTTTGTATACACTAAAAGCACACGGCACGAGAACAATCTAGAAGAAATTAAATTGTATTTTGTACACACCAAAAGCACACTAAAATAATACAAAGCACCTTAAGGAAATAGTGGTACTCTGTACACACTAAAAGCACATGACCTAGCTTTTAGTGTGTACAAACTACAATCACATGAAATTAGAAGGATTGCTTTTGGTGTCTAAACTAAGTCTTATGTGACAAGAAATAATACAAAGTACATTAAGAGGAATGGAGCAGTAATGGACTTCCCCTTGCCAGCCAAAGAAGAGGGCAAGCATGTTCGATTGAGCTCCATAATTAGACACTAAGGTTTATTGTCTCAGCATTAGAAGCTACTATTTTTATGACTAATTTTTGGACTGTATTAGTTTATTCCTTTTTGTATATATCTAGAACAACAATCTGTTGCAAAAACTACTACTCTTTCATGCAGTAATGTAATATAAGATGGATCATGCCCACAAGATAAAAACTAGTTTTATTGCACTATGGAGCTTTCATAAGCATTATTATTTTATTAATTTGAAGAATGTGTAAGAAAATGTTGTTATTTATGGATGGTATCAACTTTTCTGTTTAGTTTTAGAGTAGTCATGTTTAGTCAGTCTGGGTTTTTCGTGCTAATTGCAATCTTTTCTTCCATAATATTAAATTAAGCTTAGCATAGTGTTCTTATTTTTGGGGGCTGGTTTTGTAGGTGGTTGCTTTGCTTGTAGGAGGACGATTTGTCATGGGTGGCTATATAACTGCAGAGCAGCTGACAAAATTTATCTTGTACTCAGAATGGGTCATGCATTCAGCTTGGTGGGTAGGGGATAATTGGTCATCATTAATGCAGTCAATTGGAGCTAGCGAGAAAGTGTTTGAGCTCATGGAACTTCCTCTGTGCAAGCCAGTAACAGCCCAAGGTAATTAGAAATAAAAGCTTTTTGCTTAATTGACTGGACTATTTAGTATCCTTTCAGTTCCACTTTGATGGGTAGTACATTGTAGAAGTTTTGTGATACCATAATTTTGTTGATTGTTCTTAATGCTAATATTCTTATTGCAAATGCAACTCATATCTCATTGCTAATGACAACTTATTTATCTAAGTGCATACCAAAGCTAAGTCACATGGTTCTAGTTTGAATTTTAGTTCGGCAACAATGAAATTCGGTTCAAATTTGAATTTACTGATGAAAATTTGACAAGATTCGCCATTAGATTTGTCCATATACATGTTTCAAGATTTTTAAAATATAAAAAATATTTAAAAATTTTGTTCATGTTTTTCTTTTTTCCATTAAAAAACACAGTTAATGAATAAAAATGTCGATATTTTTTAAAATTTGGCAAACTCCAATGGATTTCGTTTTTTTCTTGAGATTTGACGAATTTCAAACCTCATCAATAAAATTCACCAAATCTTGTGACTTGGTACCAGGCAAACATCCAAAGGGCAAGCTGCATGATTATGGGCCTTCATCCATGAAGTGGGTTGCGTTCACCCATGAGGGGGTTTTGAGCCCACATAAATGCTTAGGCTGAATTTGGTCACCTAAAATATTATCAAATAGTGTTGAGTAGGTTGGTTCCTAAGCCCATAACCTTGTGATACAATTAATGAGGGTGTTTAGCCATAAATGACCAACAAGTAAAGATTGCCATCACTTCAACATCATGAATACCAAGAATAGGATCACTTATGCACATGATAGAATGGTAACTATGGAAAAACGTGAGAACAGAAGCACACAAAAGCAGCACAGTAAAAGCACACGACTGTAGTACATTAGACCAAGTTGGGCTTAAGCAACTCCTAACAAGACGTACTGAGTTTGATCCGGATATCGGTTGATGTTGGACTGTAATAGTTGCAGCCAACATGTGAGGTAATCTTATTTAGAATTTTGGTGCATGGATTTTTTTTTGTTATTTTTGTTTTCTAAATTTTAATAAAGTTATTTATTATGGTAGTTTATGAAATGTTATCCATTTCATTATTATGGTAGTTTATGAAAAGTTTATTGGCCATAATTTCATTACATGGAAGCAGAGAATGTTATCCATTTTCCAGTATAGATACCAATTAGGGGTTGTCATGGGCAAAGATATGAGAGAGCCTGATGATGAGGAAGAACTTGAAGTAGTTGTAGCCAAGTTAATCCTGGAGCATAATTCTTATTATTCAAATAATTGTGAAACTGTAATGTTATTGTGTTACCAGTGATAAACAATATGCATCGAAAGTGCAGAATGATAATGATGCATGTACACTTTAGAAGCAGTTGTGACAGATAACGATAAAGCATTTTTTCTTTAAGGATAACTTTTTTCAGAGATCAGTTATCACTGAATCATACTAAGATTGGTGAAGAATATCTTGTTGTAATCAACTTGAAGAGTCTTTTGTTCTCTTTTTAAAATTTTGTTGAAACATTAAATATTACATTTGAGTTAGTTGATATCTCATTTGGGACTTGATGCAGTTAGTTACTTCAGAAAAATAGATGGAAGAAGTAGTCTGGCAGTGGAGCTTCAGAGAGTGCCCTTGCAACCAAGTTTAAGGGTAATGGAAAGTATGGCAGACCAAAAGATGGATGCATATCTTCAAGGATGAATCAATCTTATAAGGAAATAAAGCATTTTTATTGTGAAAAAGTTGGTCATATGAATAAAGTTCGTAGAAAAAAATTGTTGGATGTGTTGAATTTTATACCAAGGAAGTGTTCCCCTAGTGACTTTGTGCCTAAGTCACTAAAAGGGGACAAGTGATGTGACCCTTTTATTAATTGCTTGAGATAAGTAATTAATTCATTTTATAGTCATAAAGTGACTTTTTAATAAATTTAAATTGTAGTTGAGAGAGAAATTATTTAATGGAGCGAAAAATGATTTTTTTTATCCATTGATATGAGAACACTAGACTCAATGTAGACCCTCGATCTAGTGACTGTTCAAGTACCTCAGAGGATGAAAGGAAAAGACAAGGGAAAATATTAAAAAGACACTTCATTCCCCATTTGTTAACTCAACCAAGAGAGTTGGAGAGAGGTTGAGTTTCCTTGAGAGGAGCAAGTCGAGTTTGAGAGAGAGAAAGAAGCAGCTGAGATAGCTGGCATGATTTCTGAGGCCGCTTTGTACAACAACATGACTGGTATGTTTTCCTGAGTATGATTGGCACAGAATTCGAGATGTACGACATAAAATTTGAGAGTTTTCTTCTTGCTGTCAGCATAAAATTCGAGGAGTCGGGCTCACAGTTTGAGGAGTGTACTGTGGCATGAATTTGGAGAATAACACTGCATTTAATGCTGTCCATACAACATTAATTGAGCAGTCTAAACAGTGTTTTCTGTGGCTGAGATAGCATAGAAATCGAGGCAGAATATTACTGTATCTTTTCACGCATTCCCAGGCAGAAAACAATATCAGAGTAGCAAGAATTTCTAGACTGTTTGGCACGAAATTCAAGGCAGAAAGAGGACTATATTGCACAAGACTGTTGGCATGATTTTCTGAGAATGCAGGTGCACTGATTTCGAAAACAGTGACACGGTTTCTGAGATCAGTCTGTAATTTAATGTTGATTTAAAGACTGCTGTACATTTCTATTTTGAAGAAGAAATAAATTTACTCCTCTCTCTCACAGGTTTCCCCCCTAGGGGGTTTTTCCTGGGCCATTTCGCTAAAAATCAGAGTTTGAATTTTTCTATGTGTGGCTGTTGTTTTAATTCTGCTCTAGTATTTTGGTAGAGTTCTCATGTGCTTCTTGTTCAAACCTATTTATGAGTTAAATTTCATTTGCAGCTGCTAAATGTTGAATGAGATTGTGTATTAAACAATGATGATCGGAGTTTAACTTGAAGCCTGTTTGAGAAGTGAAATTCTCCATGGTATTAGAGCTTTGTTGAGAAAAATGGCAGAATTTACAGGCTGTGATTTTCAGACTCCAGAGGGAGTTTTCTTTTGTTCATCGAAGACAGATTTTGACTTACATTTTCAGTGAGATGGCTACCAAGTTAAGGTTGGATGGAGCAACCAACTTCATTCCTTGGAAAGCGAGGATTGTACTTATTCTGCAGGAGAACGAGTTGTGGGATGAATTAGTGAACAACACACAAGCAAAGCCGGCACAAATTCCCACAACCACATATGCAATAGCGTTGACAGCGTTCAATAAGAAGGACATCGAGGCAAAGAGGATTATTTTTGATGCAGTAAAAGACCATGTGATCCCACACGTGGCTGGTAAGGATCGTGCTTACCAAATGTGGGTTGCATTAAGCAATTTGTACCAGAGCTCGAATGAAAATCGAAAGATGGTACTGAGAGAAAAGTTGAAGGGCATAAAGATAGAAAAATCTGAAAATGTGACCTCTTACTCAGGTGAGGGATGAGCTTGCAGCTATTGGGGAGGCTATGTAGGGCAGCGACCTTGTGAGGACTGCATTGAATGGAGTAACCAAGCAGTGGGCAGTCTTTGTGGAGGCGGTTATTGGATGAGAGAAAATGCCTTCTTGGGATGACTTTGTTCAGGAAGAGACTCGGAAAAATTATGACTAGGATAGCTCATCAAATGGTAAGGATGAAGAAGAGAATGTTTCCTTGTCAGCCACATGCAAGAAGTCTAAGAAGGGCCCTAAGGGATGGGCTAAGTAGCAGAGAGATGAGTAGAAAGACTTGAGCAGGGTCAGGTGTTATGCATGCAATGTGTTTGGCCATTATGCTGGCCAATGTCTTAATAAGAAGAGGGGCAAGCAAGAGAAGGAGGAACAAGTTACAACTATAACTAAGATAGAGAGTTACGCTGCAAAGTTTGATGAAGAATTCTCTCTTGTCACAGTTGTTTAGTTTTGCAGCAGTAGTAGACCTGTGGATGCAGCAAAGTGGATTGTTGAGAGTCTGTATTATGATTACATGACCGAATGCGAGATGCATTCCTCACTATAGAGACCATTATAGAGCAGCTCGCATAGGATGGAGAGGGTATAATGTATGCAGTCAGAGGAGTGGGACGAGTACAATTCCAGCTAGAGTTTGGAGAGATTCTAAAGGTATCAAGAGTGCTCTATGTCCCAGGGCTGAGAGATAACAGACTCTCTATTCTAGGCTTGGGAGGTGCAAGGTATGCAGTTATCTTCAAGAAGGAACACATCTTCATTTTCCTAGTGGGAGTGAATCTAGTTGACCCAGTGTTGATAGGTCATCGAAGAGATGGTGAGTATGTAGTGCATGGCCAACCTACATTTGGAGGATCTGGGGGATGAGAGGACTAGAGTGTGAGACAGAGAAAGAGTGAGAAGCTCCAAATATTGATGTGGCGTCGAGTAGTCAGTGCTCAATTCTGAGGGGAAAACAAGATGCTCTGAATATTGAAGTGATACCAAGTATTTAGTCTTCGATTCAGGAGAGTAAGCAAGAGGCTACATCTTCCAGTGCTAGCAAGAGGGTCAACTGGTATGACATGTCAATAATGGATGAGTGAGATGAGACTTCTCGATATGTGGCACTAGTACAAAGTACAAGATTTGTAGAGGGACGACGTCTAGAGACAGAGGGAGATTCTATAGCAGACAATGTGAGACTAGAGTGTGATTCTGGTGGAGGATAAGTCATAAGGACTTCATGTGCAAAGCGAAAGTGATGAGTGTTGCAACTCAGGATGTCCTTCATGCGATGATGCCTAACATGAAGGGACATTAGCTTTGACCTTCCTAGAGAGGAGTTTAGAAAGGGTGTGAATTTCTTATATTGGGTGAGCACATGAGCAGATTACCAGCTTTGGTGAAGAAGCGGTTCATCTTCCTCAGGGAGAAGTTGGGAGAGTGGGAGAACACTTTCCTTAATAAGAGGGAGTGTTGAATTTTATACCAAGTGTTCCCCTAGTGACTTTGTGCCTAAGTCACTAAAAGGGGACAAGTGATGTGACCCTTGTATTAATTGCTTGAGACAAGTAACCAATTCACTTTATAGTCATAAAGTGACTTTTTAATAAATTTAAGTTGTAGTTGAAAGAGAAATTATTTAATGGAGAGAAAAATTATTTTTCTTATCCATTGATGTGAGAACACTAGATTCAATGTGGTCCCTTGATCTAGTGACTGTTCAACTACACCAGAAGTTGAAATGAAAAGACAACGAAAAATATTAAAAAGGCACTTCATTTCTCATTTGTTAACTCAAACAAGAGAGTTGGCGAGAGGTCGACTTTCTTTGAGAAGAGCAAGTCGAGTTTGAGAGAGAAAGAAGCAACTGAGCTAGCTGACACGAATTCCAAGGCAACTCTGTACAACAGCATGACTTACGCATTTTCTTGAGTATGAGTGGCACAAAATTCAAGAAGCACAACTAAGTTTTCTTCTTGCTATCAGCACAAAATTCGGAGAGCTAGGCTCACAGTTGGAGGAGTGTATTGTGCCCTGAATTTTGAGGAGAACAACACTGCATTTAATGCAGTCCGTACAACATTAATTGAAAAGTCTGTACAATGTTTTCTGTGGTTGAGATAACATAGAAATCAAGGCAGAATATTACTGTACCTTTGCATGCATTCCCAGGCATATCAACAACACAGTAGCACTAATTTCTAGACAGTGATTGACATGAAATTCAAGGCAGAAAGAGGACTGTTCTTGCACAGGATTGTTGGCACAATTTTCTAAGAATGCTGATGCACTGATTTCGAGAAGATTAGTGACGCAGTTTCTGAGATAAGTTTGCAATTTAATGCTGATTTAAACACTGCTGTACATTTCTATTTTGAAGAAGAAATAACATTATTCCTCTCTCTCATAGGTTTTCCCCCTAGGGGGTTTTTCCTAGGCCATTTGGCTAAAAATCAGAGTCTGATTTTTTCTATGTGTGGCTGCTGTTTTAATTCTGCTCTCAGTAGTTTGGTAGAGTTCTCATGTGCTTCTTGTTTAGACCTGTTTATGAGTTAAATTTCATTTGCAACTGCTAAATGTTGAATGAGATTGTGTATTAAACAGTGATAATCCGAGTTTAACTTGAAGCCTGTTTGAGAAGTGAAATTCTACTGGATGAACAACACAACTAAGGGTAGCAATTCAGAAAGTGTCAACAATGATGAAAGAATCAGGCCAATGTTATGGAGCACAAAGAAGAAGAATTCAATGGCTTCATAGCATCGAACAAGGGTTCAAAGGGTGGTAAGTTCATTGATTGGTATATTTATTCCAATGCCCCTAGACACAAGTAATTGTAATGATTGGTTTATCGATTTTGTAGAAGATAAAATGAGGTTTGATGTTAGTTTTGATAGCTCAGAGGTACTCTTGCATCAGGCGCCTAGATGCAGGGGTCCGAGGGCAAAGGGGGTTTCATTAGTGACATAAAGTGACTTTATAAAAAGTGTTTGTAAAGTACTTTATGATGCGACTTTATAATTTTAAAGTGAGATGTACTTTATTAAAGTGAGTTGTACTTTATAAAGTGACTTTAAGTTATAAAGTGCACTTTTTATTCATTTAGGGTAAAAGTGACTTTTTGAAAAGTAAAGTGTTTTTATATAGTTCACATAAGTGATTTAAGTGAACTTGAGATTGAAACAGAGCCCTTGATCTTGTGGGCCAAGATCAAATCTCAGCCGTAGAAGATGAAAAGACGAGTTACCCTAATGAGAAAAGATAAAAGGACTTCATGAGACCATTAGCTCACACACCAAGAGAATTATTGGAGTGGTATGAATTCCTAAGTGAGGATTTTTTGAGTGGCTCGAATTCCAAGGAGCAGCTTGGAGAGAGGAGCTTCAAGAGTGAGGGCTTTTTTGAGCAGCTGAGAGAAGAGAAGAGGCAGCAGCAGGAGTAGGCACATATTGCAAGGTGTGGGCACATTTTCCAAGACAATGTACAACCATCAATGAACAGGTCGTACTGTACATTCTGGTGGGGCCGTACTGCTGAGTTGGTTTGCACAAAAAATGAGGCAAGAGGCACAGTTTTTGAGGCAGCTTGACAGCATTTATTGCTGAGAAAACCGTACAGCAGAGAGAGGTCATACAGCTGATGTGACTGAGTGCTGAAATTGTGGTGAACTGGTTTGCGGAGAGACAGTCCTGGGCTGTACAGTCTGCATGTTTTCCTAGGCAGCATATTGCCCAGTTTTCGAGGTGATTTTTTGTGCTTAGAATCTGAGAAATGTTTGTACTGTACTGAATATTTACTGCTGTACCTTACTGCTGTTGTAATTCTGAGATTGTCTGCAGCTCAATAATATAAATCTCTTGGACTGGTTTTCCCCCATGGGGGGGGGGGTTGTTCCAACGTCTGTTAGACCAAAAATTACTGTGTTAAATCGTAATTACAGTCTGCTGGTTATTATTTAATTCTGCTGTTATAAGTGTACTTAGTGCTGTAGATTAGCTTACAGTTGCATTTTAAGTGTTGTCAGCTAAGAAACCGGATTTATCTTGGAGGCCCCCCGTGTCCCGTGGGGATCGAATCGGATTCGTGTCCAATTTGTCTTTCAGGCGAATTCGAAAATAGGACACGAAAAAAAAACGAGTCGGACACGAAATCGCAACGTGTCCCGAAAACAGGACACGTAAATGGGAGAAAAAGACAGCCGGGTTTGCTTTAAGTCAATTTTTTGCCTTTCTTTTTGTCATTTGCAAGGAAGCAATTGGTTGAGAGTGAGTTTTATGTGCAGGTGAAGGAGTTTTGAAGGAGATTTGAAGGCTATCCATTGTTTCCAAGCGATTCCAAGTGCATTTCGGTGGATTTGTGGAGAGGATTGCAAGCTCAACCATCACACAAGAAAAGGAATGTCTCAATCAGCTAGGGCAGGAGGTAGGGGTCAAAGGAAAGGGAGAAATGCACCATCTAGGGCCTCCCCTCCTATTCCATCAAGCACAACCGGTTCTCCTCCTCTGTCAAGTGCTCCATCGGCTGCTAGTGGAGCTCATGCTCCATTTAACCCTATTTTAGCAAGACAACAAGCCCAAGAAAAAAAATACCCTTTGTGGAAGTATGTGACAAGGAAAGATGGGCCTGGGGCAAAGCTTGGTGGGGGAGGCAATGTGTCTTGGAGATGCAATTTTTGCAACCATGAGTTCATGAGCACATATTTCCGGGTTAAGGGCCTTTTGTTGGCCCTTCCTTCTTGTGGGATTTCTTCATGCAAAGCGGTGACTGTTAACCAAAGGAGGGATATGGAAAGAGAGGATCATGTTGGCTTAGGGAAGGTGGCAGCAACAAGCAAGAAAAAAGAGGATGATCCTCTTCCATTTTCGAGGAAGCCCTCTAGCACCAAGACTCCATTTCCACCTAGCATTCATGGGCGTGGGGATACTTATCAAACAAGAAAGAGGCAATCTACAGGTGGTCCAATGGATAGGATTTTCCGACAAGAGGCGCGAGAAGAGGTAGACCTTACCTTTGCATTTTTCTTTTACCTCAACTTCATCTCATTCAATGTTGCACGGTCACCATTGTATTTTGAGACGGTTCGAACTATCTTGGAACGAGCTCCAAGTGGTTATGTACCTCCTGGTTCAAAGAAGCTTAGAACCACATTGTTGGTTAAAGCAAAGAAGGAGGTAGATAAAATCCTTGAGCCAATTAGAACAACATGGCCCTCATGCGGTGTGAGTATTGTTTCTGATGGATGGACGGATCCCGCACGCTATCCACTCATGAATTTCATGGTATCTTCCCAAAATGGACCGTTGTTCTTGAAAGTGGTGGATGCTCTTGGGAAATACAAGGATGCACAATTTATGGGTGATTTATTCATCAAAACCATTGAAGAAGTAGGTGTTGATTCGTGTGTACAAATCATCATGGACAATGCACCTGTTTGCAAGGCTGCTGGCATGATTGTGGAAGCTAAATATCCATAGGTATGTTTCTTTTGGACATCTTTCATTTCTAATTTGCTCATTGTTTGAATTTGGTCATTGCAATGTTAGTGTTGTAGAGTCATTGATACATGCTTTTCTTGGTCTTACAGGTTTTTTGGACACCTTACATTGTCCATTCCTTGAATTTAGCACCGAAAGCCATTGCTTCGGATGTGACATGGATTGGCAACCTTATTGAGGATGCACGCCATATCCGTAACTTTGTACAAAACCACACAAATGCCCTCACCATCTACAAACAATACACACAGCTTTCATTGCTGAAGATTGCAGATACTCGGTTTGCTTCCTCATTCATCATGCTGAAGAGGTTGAAGGAGGTCAAAACCGCTCTTGGGTCCATGGTGATTTCAGAGTTTTGGTCTTTTTGGAGAAAGACGGATCAGGCTGCTTCACAAAAGGTGAAGGACAGGGTGTTAGATGATGGTTGGTGGGACACGGTAGACCTTAGCATTAAGATCATGGAGCCAATCATTTCTTTGTTGCAGTTTGCAGACACGGACCAGCCCATCCTAGCAGAGGTTTATGAGGGGTGGGATTCCATGATTGAGTCCATGAGGTCCATTGTCATGGATAATGAGTGTCTTGAGTATGGGACATCGGCAGAGAACTTATGGACCATTATTCAGGATATTCTTATCTCCAGGTGGGATAAGAATTGCACACCTTTGCATTGCTTGGCCCACTCCTTGAACCCCAAGTTCTACACTGAGGAGTGGCTCACTGGTGGATCCGGGGCCTCACACAGAGTCCCTCCTCACATGGATGCAGAGATTGCACATGGGAGGAAGATAACACTTAGACGGCTATTTCAGGATATCGACATGCTTGAGGAGGCGGAGGAGGGCTTTGTAGATTTTTCCACTAGCACTGGGAGATTTGGAGGCTATGCTGTGCTTAGAGATAGGGGGGGTAAGAAACCCTATGCTTGGTGGGAAACTCATGGGGCAACATCCCCTATTCTACAGAAGTTAGCCTTGAGGATCATCTCTCAAGTTAC
>LPNX010005812.1:258820-379579 GCA_001517045.1 Pseudotsuga menziesii
ACTTAGGTTGCCAGTGTAATGTGGATATTTTTATATGCCTATAGAAGACTAATTTCAGAAGTTGCTAAGTACTTTGGGCTGAGTTAAAGTTCAGATTTTATCATTTGGTTCTATGGTTTTTGGTGTTGGGAAGGAATAATATGCTCGCTTTTTTGAAACTAGGTCTTGTTTTGATAAATTAAATGTTTCTCGAAATATCAAAACTTAGGGAAAATGAAAGTTGAATTAATTAGTGAGAAAAAGTAAAATATTTGGCAAGTGTGTGCATAAAAGTTCATTTGTTGACATAGGTAAAAGATCTTGGCATGTATAGGAGATCCTGACAGGCCTGTAGAAAATAGACACACACATAGGAGGTAGTAGCACTCGGCACACTTGAGGGTAGTGTAGGAAAAATGTGGCAAGGGGTAGACATTTCTAGATGAGAATTGTGAGAGATGACAAAGGCTAGATAAGAATTGCAGATGCATGTATTGATATAAGGTGTGGGTGCAGTCTTGAAAGTCACATGGTTTGAGTTTGAGTTGGACAACTATGAAATTCAGTCTATATATTTAATTGTCAAGATATTTAAAAATGTCATTAACTTTAATATAAAATCTGATAAAATTTAATATAATATTAATATATCATGTTTTAATATGCCCCTCAGCAAAAATAAGAAAAGAATTTAAAAACTATTCTAGAAAAAAATTTCAGACATGTTTGAGCATACAAAAATTTTAACCACACATTCCATGAAATTCAAACATACACACAAAAAACTATCTCCCCCCCCCCCGAAAAAGTTACAAGAACATCTACCTTATGGTGGTGAAATGGATTGACAGGTATGTCAACATGGATGAATTGCTCTCCTCATTTGGCTGGATTTTTCATTGCTTAACATCTCTTCACTTCAATGTGTAGAAGTACAGCCTCTTCCTCCCATACTCTGATACCATGATGAAATTTAAAAATGCAGCACATAATACCAAGAGATTAACAAGAACATGATTCTATCATAGTAAATCACAATAATTTTTAATCATCAGATGACAATAAACACTAATTTATGCTCAAGGAGTGTATTGCATCCAAATATTATAAAAGAATAGTGTATACAATGTGATTTGTTGCTTGATACAATGACATGAATGAATGTTTATTTATACCTGTACCTAATAAAGTGTGGGCTTAAGTGTGATGCATAAATTGACTTAGCGGAGAAATAAGTCATAATGGAGGGAATTAGATTGACCATAAGAGAGCCACACCAAGGGTACACTGGACTTCAAATAAACTTTGTCAATTACCAGAAGGACAGTTCCTGATTCCCACTCAAAGTGCCCTATTTCACAATACATTTCTTACACACTAATGGATTTGGTTACTTCAGTTCAACTCTTTGACAATGTTTGACTCTGAAGTTTGAACTATGTCACATGGTACTAACATCAATCATTACACTGACATATAATATAAATGATACATTTGGCGGAGTATGATGTTTGACGAGCTAACATATCCATATTTAAAGCCTATGCATTTCTGTACGAAGAATCAGTTGAATGCAAGGACAACGTTATAACATCCAGATCTGTCAAATTATACTTGAAGTCATGTAATTCTATGCTGTAAGTATAACACTTTGTATAGCCCTTTCGGTTTCTGTCCACTGTTCATAATTATTTGCCTTGCTTGCTATCATCTTAATCCAAGTTTTTCTTTCTGTAAATGAGATTCAAGGAAAGGTTCCCCAGGAATACAACTATACTGTGACAGAAAGGTTCAAACAGATGCAATTAGAACCTTGATCTGCCATTATGTATGAGTATAAACAGTTGCTTGTTAGATGCTTTTTTGGAATTTGCTTTGACTCTTGAGAAACATACTTTGAGGATGGGGGCTGCAGGGCATAACATGGACTTCTTTCAGCTTTGGTGCCAGGTCTGGGGTTTATCTATTCTACCAAATTTTCCCTGGACTTGCACAGATCTGATCCTTTCTTTGAAAAATGCCATTTATAGAGGGCAGACCTCACCAGTGAACTAGAGCCACATTACCAGTTGCATCTTAGAGTTTATTTTTCATTTTTATTTAGTTAAATCTTCATAAACTCTTAGAACCTAATATTTCTATTTGTAACGAAAGGAGTAGATTTATGTATTGAAATATCGTGAGGTTTTCTTATCTTCTAAGCATTGGTTAGGGTTGTGAAATTGAACATTAGCCTTTACAGATGAAAATTTACTGAATTTCTTTGTGGAATTGAGGTAGAAGGATTAGTTTATACCTCTACTTATAGGATTTAGTCTTCTTGCAAATTTTATAAAGCATTGCATCTGGATTAGATGTATCATTTTCTAGGAGCATGTTTGTATGCAGATTTATGATAGAGAGGGAATATCTTCAGAAGAAAATTGTTCTCCTTGTTCATTTTGAGGTACAAGTGACTTTTCTCTATGCAGGGTTGAAGTTGCCACAACTGGAGGGACGTATTGAATTTGTGAATATATCCTTCAACTACCCTGCAAGGCCCATGGTACACATTTTATCTTTCATATGCCTGCAATAAATTAATTGGGTTACTGGGACTTGTTGCGATCTTTTATAGTTTTATTGGTCTTTTGGACCATAAATTGTTTGTGGCTTCCAAAGTGTTTGCATATTTATCTTAAACCAAAAGATAACATGAAATTGGAACATAACATGGAATCAAAGAACACGTAAATATCCCATCAAATAATTTTCATCAATCAAGTGAAGCATCCATGTTATTATTGCATGTAAAAGCAAGTATGAAGATTACAGAATCTGATTTAACCGTGAAGTAGTCGGCTATAAACCAGATCTAATTTTATGTTTGATTTGCTTACAAATCTTTAAAGATATATTTAAATGGACATGAGATTATAAACAAAGTTAATCATGGAAGAATTGCATAAATCCAAAGATTGTTTAACAATACATGCACGGGATTGTAAGCAAAACATTAAGCAAATTAAGTCTTAGATTGTTAAGTAAAGTATTGAACTGAAATCCATGTAATACAACCCAAAAGACATTTGCTGTACTGCTGTTATGTATTTGCAATGAACTTAAACAACAAGAAATAAACTTAAACCATATGTGAGAAGTTAAAATTTAATTGCCATAAGTCAAAGATTAATAAAAATTTGCACACATAATATCTAAAAGTTAATTGTAAGATAAACCACTTCAAGGCTCTTGTCCTAGAGCTGGTGTTGCCAATATAACAAGTCTTGTATCAGAAATTAAATGTACAAAAATTAGATTGCTGGAACTTAACTTTCTAGCTAGATGGATATGGATACATGGATATTGACAGATACGTATCTATATGCACATACCAAGATATCTCTATGAAAATAGATAGATGAATCAATCTATTCTGTTCTCTCCCTCTTCTTTGCTCATATTGTTTCTCAATGTCCGTGTTGAAATGAATAGCTTTGGAAGCTATTTTTTGATGTAATTAATTTATGTACATAAAAAGTTTTGATACCAAGTGTTAACTTTATGACCAAGTATCAATAGATCATGCCATGTGTCAATACATCAAACCAAGTGTCAAACTCATGCCATTTGTGAACCTTATAGAGGGCTGCTTAGAGGCCAGTTTAGGGCGGTCCCTAGAGGGGCTTCTTAGGGCAGTCCTAGGGGGCTGCTTAGGGCAGCCAAGCCCATGTATAAAAAGGGGCTGCCCCTTGCCATTTGAACACATAATTCTGATGAAGTATCCTGCTGCTATAAGGCTGAGTTATACCTTGTATTCTCTTGCTGTTATATGATTAGTACTCCTACTATTCTACTGCTGTAACAGAGGTGCTGAAGCAGAGGTGATGAGGCTGCTACAGTAACTGTCTTTGTCTGTTACAGTAAGAGGTTATGACAGTCAACTTTGGGGTCATTATCAGTCTGTTAATGAAGTTTGTACGTGCTGAAACAGAGGTATTGTTTCAGCACTCTAAGTTCAAGGTTGTTAGTCAAGATGTCTTGTTTTGGAATTGCACTTTGTTGAAGAATATCAAGAGAAGCTTTGGCTGGGTTTTCTACCCCAAGAGGGTTTCCCAGGGCAACCTTGTGTTCTCTCTGTTATTGTCTTACCTTCAGTGATCCGTACTTATTTAGATGTATGCTTATGTCTGATATATGCTGCAAATTTTTTAAAAATTCCTACATACATTTGGTTTCTCAACATGGTATTAGAGCTTCCCTGAAGGAATCCATTTCTGCAGAGAGTTATTAGATTTGTGAAGGAGGATACTGTATTTCAGTTTTGAAGGAAGTCAGAATCAAAGACAAGATGTTGTCAAGCACTAAGCTGGATGAAAAACTTGAGGGACCTGGTAATTATAGATCATGGAAGTACATAATATCTCTTGTGTTGGAAGAAAAGGACTTATCAGATTATGTTCAAGAAGAGGTTGCAGAACCTGAGGATGAAGAAGCTAAAGTCAAGTACAAGAAGAATCTGGTAAGAGCAAAAAGAATAATTGCATATTCTGTAAAAGATCATCTTATTTCTCATATATCATCTATGAAGACCCCCAAAGAGATGTTCAATGCTCTATCTCGCTTATATAAAGGAAGGAACATAAATAGGAAGATGACTTTAAGGACTCAACTAAAAAATGCAAAGATGCAAAAGTATGAATTTATTCATGCCTTCTTTACAAGAATTTATTAGATTAATGAACAAATTGTAGCTATCGGTGACTCAGTTGAAGAAGTTGAGATAGTAATGGCTACTCTCAATGGATGTCCAAAGTCATGGGACACTTTCATAAGAGGTATCTGTTCAAAAAGAAAATGAATAAAGTTCAGTAGGCTGTGGGAAGAATGTGCCCTAGAAGAAGTAAGATTGGGACCAAGAGAAGAAAAAATAAGTGATGATGAGGACCAACCTCTTGTAGCCCAGTTCAGAAAAGGAAAGAAAAAGAAGGAAAGTCATCCTCCAAAGAAGAAGTTTAAAAAAATTGATAAAGGTAAGAGAGACTATTCTAAACTTAAATTTTACTGTTGTGAAAAGTTGGGACATCTTGCTCGATATTTCCCTCTTATAAAAATAAAGGAGGAAAAACAAAAGACATCATGCTCATATTGCTGAAGATGATGAACCCGCCTTTCAAGAGAGAAAAAGAAGAAGATTCAGATGAAGAATATGTGTTGGTAGCAACTCTTACAAATTTAGTAAATTGTGGTGATGAAACCTGGCTGGTGGATAGTGGTGCCTCCAGTTAAAGACTCACTCTCAATTCTGACTACAAAAGATTCTCCTCGTCAGGTAAGATTGGGCGATAACTCTTCCTACTATATTAAAGGCATTGGGAATGCTTTTTACTGCTTAGATTCAGGAAAACATTTGAAAATTGAAAATGTCTTATATGTACTTGGTCTGCAAAAAAGCCTCCTATCTATTTCAGGATTAGAAGAGAAAGGATTCCGTGTAGCTTTTGTTGATGTCCAAGTTCTTATGTGGCCAAGAGGATGATGTTGTTATGATTGGTATTCATGAAGATGGATTGTACAAGTTAAAACAAAAGGCAGGTCAAGCCTTAGTCCACAGTACTACTATAAATCCATGTGAACTCTGGCATTGAAGATTTTCTCATATTCACTATAAAGCCTTGCCAATTGTTAACAAGATGGTGAAAGGCCTTCCAGAGATTCAAGTGTTTCATGATGGAGTATGCAAAGGTTGTGCATGTTACACTAAGTTGCACTTAGGTGGATTTCTAGTGAGCCGCCGAAGTTGTGAACAGTTTCCTTGTTCATTATCAGTGCTCAGAAGTTTAGTAGACTTTTCAAGGCCAATTTTGGCCTCTTTTTAAAAAAATTTGCATGTTCATACTTTGCAGGGAAATTGTAATAAGTTGATGCAGCATGATGACATTTTGTAAAAGGCTTGGATTACGTAGACTTTGTTGATTTTTTAGCAACATCGAGAACCATTCTTTGGGAGAATGGAGGCACTTGGTTAGTTACCAGGGTTTTGATTCAGTCCGGGATTGAAGCTCAGACTGGGGCTAAGAGCCATTCTCAAGGATAATGGAGGCACTTGGTCAGTTACCAAGAAATTGATCATCTTAACAATGCAATCTTAGGATTGAGGCACTTGGTCAGTTACCAAGTAGTTGATATTGGGTCAACTTAATGCAGCCTGGAGATGAGGAACCTGGTCAGTTACTAGGTCAACACTAAAATCCCTAGATTGGATCTAGGTAAGTAATGTTCTCCTCTCCTTGATTAGTGGGCTATGTGACCTTCTTAAGGAAGTGGCCGACCCTTGTTAAAATACCTAGCACACGATCGTGGAGTCAATGAGCAAAATGAGATAAAAAAAATTAATAATCCTCCTTCTTTGTGATGATGTACTTCGAGTTACCATGAAGACCAAGAAGAACTCTTGAGTTGACTTTGTTATGGTCATAGAACCACTTGAAGAACCAAGAAACCCTATGAGAATTTATGCACCCTCGGTATTGGTCCAAGTATTCTCTACGTAAAGGACTATGTGTCAAATGGTCAAAAGATTAAAAAGATCAAAAGTCAAATGGTCAAAGGATTAAAAAGATTAATGGACCATAAAAGATTAAAAGTAAAAAGATCAAAAGATTAAAAGTCAAATGGTCAAAAGACTAAAAGGTTAATGGACCACAAAAGATCAAAAGTTTAAAATGATCAAAAGATGCTCTCCTATTTTTGTGGAATCACCCTCCTTTGGTGAATTATAAATTAAGATGATTCTCGTTCGTTATTATCATAATCTAATCTCATCTTCTCTGAGAAAATTCTTGGGGTTCTCTGCTGGTATCTTTTCTCTCTCATGTGACAGTCTGTTTATCACTCTTGAAGGCAACTGTATTTTTATCAAGTGACTGGTTCATGTCTCTATTGGCTCACAAAAGTCGGCTAGTATTCTTCCACTGTTGCCCACACTTGGTTCCATGCCACCCAAGCTCTGTTAGGGTCTGTAACAGCTCATCCAAATTCCAAACCCTATCTGAGCCTGTTGCAGTTCATGACAACCCTACTAGGGCCACTCTCAACCAACTCGAGCCCTGTCTAGGGAATGCTTCTATGTTCAACAACCCTGTTAGGGCATCTACAGGTCACGCCAGTCACTATCAAGGTCTGCATTTTCAAACTGTAGCATACACCATGCAATCCAATGTTGATTGCAGACTGTTCCATGTACAGTGTAGCTTCCATACATCATCAACAACACCTTGATGGTTGAGATTTGATTGAGGCAGACTGGTGGCAGCAGACAAGTACAAGACAATCAATTTTCAAGGTTCTTTTGGTTTGTAAGATTTGATCTAAAATATATCTTTTATCTTCTCATGTACAAACTCAGTCATCTCATTTAGAGGTTGGACTATTAATTGTTTTGGGGTTTTTTTCCTTTAAAGGTTTCCCTGGTGAAAAACATTTGTGTTCAATTTTGTGGATGATTGCTTAATTTACTGCTGCGATAATCTCAGTATTACTCCTCTTAAAGTTTACAAGCTTAAAAGGATGTTATTGCTATTAAATTTTATATACATGTGAATTTTCAACAAACTTAAGTATCAATGCGGTACTCTAGAGTGTTTTTTCCTTGTTAATTATCGGTTGTTGCACAAACAACTTATGATTTTCAAGTTTTTCACTCAACCTCCAAAGCTAGAGTATTTTCCTTGGTGGTTAGGCCTTAGGAGGTTATTCAAGTCTAAGTGTCTATTCATATTACCATGCTAGTTAACATTTTCGAGTCATATGAACATGCACTAGGTCCCCCATAGTTTTATTTTTTTATTTTTGAGAAAAATAAATTTTCCCGTAAACTTAGGCTATTTTTAATAGTTTAATTGAGAAAATTCAAATTGTAATAAAAGTGTGGCTAGGGGGCCAAATTTTCCATCAGGGTCATTGTTTTCAAACTTAGAGCACCCTCGGTAATTGAAAGCGTGAAAGCTAATTAATTATTAATCTAGTAACTCAATCCCTCTCTGGATGTGATCAACTGGTCGGTCAAAGCCACAGAGATCCAGAGCATAACAGGGAATGATCCTTATAGATTTTTAAATGTTTTTTGAACAATGTTTTGTTGCTTATTAAAGCCTTAGAGATCTATTTCAAGTTGTGCACCTTACTCAGGAGGTCAAGAGGAGTAAATTACTGGAAAAGTAAAAGCAACACAAAATAAACAAACAAAATGTTTTCTAATTAATCCTACCACGAATCTATTTTCCGTTTTGGGTAACTCGGGAAATCGTGGGGTTAATACTTGTATTACTTTGAAAAATGAATGATGTAACGAATATAAACTTCTCTAAGTTTACAGATATGCAAAAAAGAAACTAAACTGAACAAAACATAAAAAATCACGAAAATGACACAGACTCAAATACCCCAGGGGGGATGGGGAGTGGGCTTTGAAGAGCCCACTCAGAAAATTTTAATTAGCTTGTTAGAAAATGCTAAAGAAAAATGCACTTTGGTCCTTGTTATATGGGATCCAAAGGCTTACAAAATTGCATAAAATTGACTAAAAGTGAAAAGGGAAGCTGGGGAGGCCCTAAATAACTTCGAAATTTGGCTAGAGCTTCCGTTTCTTTTTTGCAAACCTGCACAAATCAGCGAGCTATTAGTCTTATAAGATGCTCAAAAACACTTTAGGAGTGTCTTTGAACATCTACCAAAAAATTCTAAATTAAAACTAAAAGAAATGCGCAAAATAACCAAGGAAAGCAAGCTTCGGTGGCTCACTAGAATGGCTAATAGTTCCTTGAGTAACATCTTTCCATTTTTATTCGGACAAAGAATAGGTTCGAAACAGTTGGTCTACTGATTCATTCTCATTTTTGCAAAGAATACATCTGCTTGGATCCATCCAGTTCCTCTTTTGTCAATTATCCCAAGTTAATAATTTATTGGCTAGTGCTAACCAAAGACGAATTTTAGTTTTTAATGGAGAAGGAAACTTTCAGACAGATCTCCACCTGTTGCCCGCCGATGTGCACACTGTCAGCAGAAATATTTTGAGAGTTGTTTCCCAAGTGGGAAACGTGTGGCCTTGGGCGCAAGCAAAGAGTCAGGTGTTGTCACTTGATCCCGACCCATCCGTTTAGGAAAACTCCTAACGAAGCCAAGGGGGGTAGACCCTACAAAGAGTTTTTAAGGCTCTTGTGTTTTAAAATGTTTTTTGGTGTATGATGAGGAAGGGTGTTTTTTAGGAGTTTTTAAAAGAGATTTACAATAAATGACCCAACTAAGTACTTGCAAGATAATTAAAGATGCACAACCACTTGACAATGTCAATTTCAAAGTAAAGCATCCATAGCATGATACGAAAATAGATAAAACAAGTGCTCTCAATAGATAATAAGAAAATGAATAATTGATAAGACCAGTGCCAAATGGAGTGCTTGGGATGCTTGATACAAGTTTGAGGTGTGCTTGAGAACGTTTTGCAAGTGTTCTTGGCAAATTTTATTGTAAATTTTTAGGGGTGAAGTTGATTATTAAAAGGGAAGTGGATCTCCAAGATATACCTTTCGGTACTGGAGATATGTCCGGATAATAGTCTAAGTGGTTCCGTACAAGAACATGTGGCCTGTCTGGAATCTCTAAAGCGGTGTTCAACACTACACCAGCAAGGATGTAGCCTAATTATGCTTTCAAGATCTCGGTACAGTGGTTCCTGCGTCCCCAAGCAGAATTTCCCACTTTCGATTATTAGCGATCAACGCCGGATTTTCGTTGGTTTCCTTGGGAGAGTGTTTTATTTATGGTTGAAGTGGATTAAAATGTGAAGATTAAAGAATCTACAACTGCTTCTGGGTATCCCACAAGTGGGTAGAACATACAGTGTAGTAAATGTAAATTCCAATTTTATTAAATGTTGTGAACAAGAACCATCGAAAAACTCTTTGATAGAGAGCACTCTTGATCCGCTTCATGACGAGATTCAAGAGATTTATGGAAAAGGTAAAAATGCTAAAGTAAATGAACTAAAAACATAAACAACCAACTCTCCGACAGAGAGCACTCTTGATCCACCTTCTGGTTAGATTCGATAGATTTTCTGTTCTTTTTAGCAATTTATATGAACATCATAAAATCTAATCTTAAGGCAAAAAAGGCAAAACCTCTCCGATAGAGAGTGCTCTTGTTCCACTTTTCGGTGAGATTCAAAAGACTTTATGTTCTTTTTAGCAATTTATATGAGATAAAAAAACTTTTGAAAAGAAGAAGCTAACCTTTCCTATTAAACTCTAACAGTTTATTGTGCAGGTATAAAGCAAAGTAAAGTGTGAAAATAGACAATGGACGATACACCCCCAAATGGGGGAAGTGGGGTGTGGAAGCCTTTATCCCACTTGCTCTTTATTAATTGTTACAATGCTTTGATGTTTGGGGCTCCCTTTTGATTTTGGAAAGTGATAAAAAAGGCCTACAAAGCATTCCAGAGAAGGGGAATGAAGAAGGAGAAATTAGAGGTGATTTGGAGAGCCTGAAACCTCAAAATTTCGCCAGCATTTCCACTTAACCTGTCACGAAAAGGAAAAAACCAGCCAACTATGTATTTGTAAATTAATGGGTTAGTCAATAAAATACAATAATAATAAAAAATACAAACTTAGTACTCGCCGAAAGATAGAAAGAATATACTACTTCAAGTACTAAAGCTAAAAGGATAGATCTAAGATTTTGATAAAGTAAACTTGGAAAATTTCTTAGATCTATATAACAAGAGATAAAATGATAAACTTTGAGTCTTAGATCTACTTGTTATGAAGCAAAAAAAAACTAGAAAGAAAGAGTTTAGATTTTTAGGAGATGGATGAAAGCGTCAAGCCCTTGCTTGATTCTTTGCTAATGGCTTTGGAGTCCCTGCAACAAAGATTAGCTTCTAAAGAGAATGCCGAAGAAGGAGAAGAAACAACTTAGTTCAACGCTTCCTTTGGATTTTGTGACCTGCAAGACTAGAAAACAACTCTGGCAAAGATTGGATTAGACCTGGTATGTTTGAAGAAGAAAAACTCAGAGAACCTCAATACAACTGAATATAGTCTATTACTCCTATATCTTTCAAATCCAAATCATAAGCAAGCAACTTAACAACTGTAAATGCTTACTCTACGTATCATGAATGATCCTCTAAGCTAGATATATCAACACAAATTGAGCAAGAGCAATTTTAAACAATACAATATCACCTCATTATCATAGCATTCCTCAAATGACACAAGGTAGACCTCCAAAGTCTTCAACTTTATTATTCAAAATAGCAGCAACATTACAATAGGCAGAGGTTCCATACATCCATCTTAAATGGGGAAGAAGGCCTCGCTTTTATAACAAAACCCAACCCCAAGGGGGAACCAACCAACCGATGATCAACTCGGAGTGTAACTAAGTTGAACTGAACTAATCAGAAGTGGAACTGGAGAGGTAGATGCCACCTCTCCTACCAACTCATTCTCCAATGGCCACATCACTCAATCACCTCACCAAACACCCACACGTGCGACTTTTTCTCACACAAATGTACGGAATTGATGAGATGATCCAAGGTAATGAAAGGTTTGCTAACATAGGTTTGTAACCAAAGTGCTTCATGCTTGAATCAATCAATAGGGAGGAGGGGTCCACTCCCCTTTCCATTCGCTAGCCCTCACATGCTAGCGTGAGCTTCCACTTCCTTGATGTGACCTCTCTTATAAAACAATTTGCATGCCTTGGTATGTAATGGATACAATATTCCATGGTTTAAATTATAATGTTTTAAGTGGACATGGGTCCACCCAATCCCACTCATCACCACCACACACCATTCGTGAGCTTTCTCTTCACCCTCACGTCATCCACTCTTTGAAATAATTCATAACTTCTATTTTAAACCAAAGTTTGGATATCCTTCACATGGAAAAGAGTCGCATGAATATGAGGGTACCCATGCCATGTCATCCCCATCCTTTTTTTATTAATTTTTGACTTTTTTAAATATTTGACTTTAGTGTATTTTCTCCAAATTTGGCATTTAAATGCCATTCTGATGCTCTGTTAACCAAATAACGCCTTCTGGGGTGTTTATCTGCCCAAAACATAGTGAAAGTGGCCCCTAGGGTAAAGATGTCCCTTCGGGCTTGAAAATGAGCTCAACCACACCAAAAGTGGACTTTGGATCACACTTTTTTTATATTTTGAATTTTTCCATTTAAACCATTAAAAAATGGCTTAAAAAACGGAAAAAAATAATATTTTTTTTTCTGACGAAACTCTAGGGGGGCCTAGTACATGTCCATACGACTTAAAAACAATGCCTAACATGCTTATATACATCGACACATGAACTTTAATAACCTCCTAAGGCCTAACCACCAAGACAGAAATTCCAGCTTTGTAGGAGCGCTGAAAAACTCAAAAATTATACATTGCTTATTCAACATTGCATAATTGACAAGGGAAAAAACACCTTGGAATAATCGGATTGATAGCCCAGTCTTAGGAAGCCAAGTCCTTTACAAAAAGTTTGTCGTGTTAGAGCATTTATTACAATGCCCCTAAGGGTTATGACCATGCATTTTATTAAAAAAGAGGCCCAAAAAAGGCCTTGATGAACCGCAGAACCTTTTGACCATTGATAATGAACAATTAGTTTGTTCAATACTCTGGCGGCTCACCGGAAATCCACTAAGTGCAGAATTAGTGGATAACATCTGGCTCCAACTGCGGGATGTGTGCTCGATGTAGTCTCTTAAGCAAGGAGAGCATATGAGAACACCAGAATCTTTGGTTTCTATATCCTGTAAAAACATCTCAACTTGACAAGAAAGCCTCAGTAGCACAAGTTTTATGAAAAAGAGTCAATGATCCAAAAGTTGCCTTATTTAAAATAATGACAGAACTAAAAATTTATTTATTCCTAAATACGAAAGGAAAATGCGAAAAGTAAATGCTCGCTTTTAAGGACCTTATTTTCCTACTCTAAGCATGATATAAAAAGGTTAGGTGTAATAAAAATCCAATGTAGCCACCTAAGCATTTTATTAATATAAAAAAGTTTTTCCTTGTCTTTGGTTATCGGCCAAAACAAGAATATATTATTCAGAAAATGCAAACCTGCATGAAACTCCCAGATGGGAGGGATGGATGGGAGATTATAATCATGGAGAAGGTCATTGACCTGCTTCCCAAACTGACAAGTCCTCTTGCAGGATTCTTCTATCCAAGATTGGATGGGACTGATGTAAACATCTGTATGGTGAGGCAGATCATCATACTCATCACAAGGGCTTATCCGCTGATAACTCTGTGTGCAAGCCTCGAACTGCTCCAAATCATAAGGAACATCTGTATGTGAAGACGATGGCTGAAAAGAATCTTCAACTAGTTGCACCCAATCTAATTCTTCATTGCACTGCTTCTCCAAGTCCTCATTACAGATACTTAAATACAACTCTAATTGATCATATGAAAACTTTGACTGCTCTTTTTTACAACTTTCATAAGTCTCAGAATAAACAATCCCCTTGTTGGATGTATCATAGATAAGACTCCCACAAATTTATGAATAAACACTCCCCTCGCTAGACATATCATAGATGGGATTCTCAAAAATATTTTCAAGAGTATCATAGGTTGGATTTTCAATAAACGTCCAATAGTCATCATCTCCATCTATGTCAGATATGAGAGAGTGTTCATCATTGGTACCAAGTCCGTAGCTATCTTCATCCTCCTTATGATCATAACAATCTTGTTCAAAAAACTAGGTTTCAAAGATATCAGAAGGGTCCCAACTTTCCAAATATTCGTCATACGATGGAGAGCATGGAGGATTATCATCACACAAAACTTCAAAGGTTGGATTTTCAAGTAAAGTCTCATAGTCGTCATCCATGTCAGATGTAACGGACTCTTCATCACTTGTATCATGCTCCTGACTGTACTTGTCCTCCTCCAGATCATAATCATCCTCTTTAGAAAAAAGGTCACAAGGCAGTAAACCGCGTAAACTATTATCATTATGCTCATTACAAATTTCCTCATAAGTTTCATAGGATTTTGTAATGCTTTCATCTTGAGATTGATCTAGAGTACAAATGTGATCGTCATCACTAAAATAATCATGAGAGGGTCCCCAATCTTCAATATTCTCTGTTGATGTGACATCAGGAGGGTCTTCAATAGTATCTTCAATGAATGGCTCTTCATGCACAAACTCAATGGGATCATCATGGATTTCTGAAAAATGAGTGTTGTTTGCCATGTTGATACTAGTTAACTCAGGCTCTTCCACATGATATTCCTTCCACGGAAAGAAGTGAGCCAAATTAGTCTTGACTCTCAATCAATAATTCAATATTAAATAATTCAATATCATTTTCGTCATAATGCCACTGCCTCAAAAATATTTCAAAGAAATTTGCAAGGGAAGTAATAGATTTCTTAGGAAGACCCTCATAAAACCAACATGATACAATCCCTTGCAAAGAATGGGCAAACATCAACGTCATATGATCCTAATGACGTATGTTGAACTCACTCATCCGTGAAAGGAAAATCATAACATGAAATCTAGTTGAGTGATTATTATCATGCCCTTGAAAGATTGGAAGGGGACAATATGTCTGTTCATCATCAATATAATTTGGGAAGCCAGAGATTTTAAAGAAATCTATCGGAGGTTGTGCACGGGAAATCCGCGTTGCAGTTTCCCTCCATTCAATATCCATTTTGAGAATCAGTGATCATGGGAACGTCTGGTACTGGAAGAGTAGGGTTGTCACATAAAGAGCCTTTAAATTTTTGTTGTTTGCATGGGCTCATCTACACACAATCAATTCAACAAGCTGTATGAGAAACAAGGTTGTATCTCTTCAATGGAGTCGCCATGTGAAAAGAAAAATATGCATCATAAATCTTTCACAAAAAAATCTATTTTTTGTTTTTCTTTGTAAAAAAGAATAAGGGTTAGTGGAGTCGCCAGATGAAAAATAAAGATCTACTCTAAACATTTATCAAACAAAGCAAAAACAAAGAAGAAAACAAACAACAGTCGCAACCGGGGAATAAAAGATTTATCCTTGGCAACAGCGCCAAAAATGTTGCCCGTCGATGTGCACACTGTCAGCATAAATCTTTCGAATGTTGTTTTCCAAGTGGGAAAGGTGTGGCTTTGGGGCAAGCAAAGAGTCAGGTTTTGTCACCTGATCCCGACTCCTCCGTTAAGGCAAATGCCTAATGAAGCCAAGGGGGTTAGACCCTACAAAGAGTTTCTAAGGCTCTTGTGTTTTAAAATGTTTTTTTGTGTATGATGAGGATGGATGTTTTTTAGGAGTTTTTGAAAGAGATTTACAATAAATGACCCAAGTAAGTACTTGTAAGATAATTAAAGATTGACAACCACTTGGCAATGACAATTTCAAATTAAAGCATCCATAGCATGATACGAAAATAGATAAAACAAGTGCTCCAGATAGATAATAAGCAAATGAATAATTGATAAGACCAGTGCCAAATGGAGTGCTTGGGATGCTTGATACAAGTCTGAGGTGTGCTTGAGAACATTTTGCAAGTGTTCTTGGTAGATTTTATTGTAAATTTTTAGGGGTGAAGTTCATTATTAAAAGGGAAGGGGATCTCCAAGATATGCCTTTTGGTACTGGAGATATGTCCAAAAATAAGTCTAAGTGGTTCCGTACAAGAACATGTGGGCTGTCCAGAATCTCTAAAGCGGTGTTCAACACTACACGAACAAGGATGTAGCCTAACTGTGCTTTCAAGGTCTCGGTACAGTGGTTTCTGCCCTAGGAAGAATTTGCCCACTTTCAATTATTAGCGATCAACGCTGGATTTTCGTTGGTTTTCTTGGGAGAGTGTTTTATTTATGGTTGAAGTGGATTAAAATGTGAAGATTAAAGAATCTACAACTTCTTCTGAGTATCCCACAAGTGGGTAGAGCATATAGTGTAGTAAATGTAAATTCCAATTTTATTAAATGTTGTGAACAAGAACTATCGAAAAACTCTTTGACAGAGAGCACCCTTGATTTGCCTTGTGACGAGATTCAAGAGATTTATGGAAAAGGTAAAAATGCTAAAGTAAATGAACTAAAAAAATAAGCAACCAACTCTCCGACAAGAGCACTCTTGATCCACCTTCCGGTGAGAGATTCAAGAGATTTTTTGTTCTTTTTAGCAATTTATATGAAAAATAGGAAATCTAATCTTAAGGCAAAAAATGAAAAATCTCTCTGATAGAGAGTGCTCTTGATCCACTTTTCAGTGAGATTCAAGAGACTTTATGTTCTTTTAGCAATTTATATGAGATAAAGAAAAAACATTTTCAAAAGAAGAAGCTAACCTTTCCTATTCTACTCTAACAGTTTATTGTGCAAGTATAAAGCAAAGTAAAGTGCGAAAATAGACAATAGACGATACAGGCTTTTCCCAAATGGGGGAAGTGGGGTGTGGGAGCCTTTATCCCACTTGCTCTTTATTAATTGTTATAATGCTTTGATGTTTGGGGCTCCCTTCTGATCTTGGAAAGTGATAAAAAAGGCCTACAAAGCATTTGTAGAGAAAGGGAATGAAGAAGAGGAAGTTAGAGGTGATTTGGGGAGCCTGAAACCTCAAAATTTTGCTAGTATTTCTGCTTAACCTGTCACGAAAAGGAAAAAACCAGCAAGCTATGTATTTGTAAATTAGTGGGCTAGTCAATAAAATACAATAATACAAAAAATACAAACTTAGTACTTGCCGAAAGATAGAAAAAATATACTACTTCAAGTACTAATGCTAAAAGGCTAGATCTAAGCTTTTGATAAAGTAAACTTAAAAAATTTCTTAGATCTATATAACAAGAGATAAAATGATAAACTTTAAGTCTTAGATCTACTTGTTATGAAGCATAAAAAAATGACTAGAAACAAAGAGTTTAGGTTTTCAGGAGATGGATGAATGCTTCAAGCCCTTGCTTGATTCTTTGCTAATGGCTTTGGAGTCCCTGCAACAAATATTAGCTTCTAAAGAGGATACCGAAGAAGGAGAAGAAACAACTTAGTTCAATGCTTCCTTTGGATTTTGTGACCTGCAAAACTAGAAAACAACTCTGGCAAAGATTGGACTAGACCTACTATGTTTGAAGAAGAAAAACTCATAGAACCTCAATACAACTGAATATAGTTGGTTAGTCCTATATCTTTTAAATCCAAATCATAAGCAAACAACTTAACAACTGTAAATGCTTACTCTACGTATCATGAATGATCCTTTAAGCTAGATATATCAACACAAATTGAGCAAGAGAAATTTTAAACAATACAATATCACCTCATTAGCATAGCATTCCTCAAATGACACATGGTAGACCTCCAAAGTATTCAACTTTATTATTCAAAATAGCAGTAACATTACAATAGGCAGAGGTTCCTTACATCCATCTCAAATGGGGAAGAAGGCCTCGCTTTTATAACAAACCCAGCCTCAGGGGGGCACCAACCAATTGAAGATCAACTCGGAGTGTAACTGAGTTTACTGAACTAATCAGAAGTGGAACTAGAGAGGTTGATGCCACCTCTCCTACCAACTCATTCCCTAGTGGCCACATCACCCAATCACCTCATTGAACACCCACATGTGCGACTTTTCCTCACACAAATGTATGGAATTGACGTGATGATCGAAGGTAATGAAAGGTTCGCTAACATAGGTTTGTAACCAAAGTGCTTCATGCTTGAATCAATGCTTAGGGAGGAGGGGTCCACTCCCCTTTCCATTCGCTAGCCCTCACATGCTAGCGTGAGCTTACACTTACTTGACGTCGCCTCTCTTATAAAACAATTCGTATGCCTTGGTATGTAATGGATACAATATTCGATGGTTTAAATTATAATGTTTTCAGTGGAGAGGGGTCCATCCAATCCCACTCATCACCACCACACACCATTCGTGAGCTTTCTCTTCACCCTCACGTCATCCACTCTTTGAAATAATTCATGACTTCTATTTTAAACCAAAGTTTGGATAGAATTCACGTGGAAAAAAGTCGCATGAATAGGGGGGTACCCATGCCATGCTATCCCATCTTTTTTTTAATTAATTTTTTACTTTTTTAAATATTTGACTTTAGTGTATTTTCTCCAAATTTAGCATTTAAATGCCATTATAATGCTCTGTTAGCCAAATAACGCCTTCTGGGGTGTTTTATCTGCCCGAAACATAGTGAAAGTGGCCCCTAAGGTAAAGATGCGGCTTCGGGCTTGAAAATGAGCCCAACCACGTCATAAACAGACTTTGAATCACACTTTTTTTATATTTTGAATTTTTTCATTTAAACCATTAAAAAATGGCTTAAAAAACGGAAAAGAAAAATAGTTTTTCTCGGAATTGGACGAAACTCTAGGGGGACCTAGTACATGTCCATACGACTCAAAAACAATGCCTAACACGCTTATATACATTGACACATAAACTTTAATAACCTCCTAAGGCCTAACCACCAAGACGGAAATTCCAGCTTTGGAGGAGCGGTGAAAAACTCAAAAATTATACATCGCTTATTCAGAATTATTGGATAACACCACCACCAAACTCTCTTAGCATGTACATCCTCTATTCTTGTTGCATACCCTAGCTTGATTGTATATTCCCCAGTACCCCAACTTCTTGGACTAGCTAAGTTTGTCCTCATTATTTGTCAATTCGATAAGCACAATGAGAGAGAGTATTTATATACTAACCCCACTACATTGCCATGTCCCTTGGTAAATTTAGGCTTTTCGAAGTCACCTCTCCTTGGGTCTAAGCATTCCTATTCAACTAATAAGTTGTATCCTTTAGAAAACAAATCCCTTTATCATGCAGTACTTCTAGTAATGCTTTTGATAACTTGTGGTGGCCTTCAGCTCCTATCCAAGGGTCCTCTCTAATCCTCATCTTCTTTCCATTCCTAACTTTCTAGGATATCAATTTTCCTACTAAAGTAAAGGACTTAACTAAAGCTCTATAAACTATGGAAGCATCTTGACTTACTTTCCTTTCTACACTAAAATAGTCCTCCATGGTCGTTCCCCTCAAATACATAGATTTTAAAACTCGTGCCAATAGACCTTCATTGCACTGAGAGTAGCGAGGTGCTTACAACCCAGTATGGGGAAGATGTTGTAACACGTAACGTTGTGTAATGTTATGTAACATGTCGTTCCCATAAGAAAGAAATAAAAATGCAAATGATGTCGGCTTTCACAACAAAATTAAATTATATTGATTTGATTTTAAACCTAAATATCTTGAGTTGTAAATTTTTCCTTGATGTGTAAAAATTTAAGATACAAAGAATTTACACCTCAAGAAAAATTGGATCCCTCTTAGTGCTTGATAGATTCGGGTTTAAGATGGATCTATGTTGGTTGTAAACCAATCCCCATAGACTTTTGGCTACCAATGTCCTACTAAAGAGTTGAGCTTTTTTTAATCCACACCCTCATAATTCCTTTGGATTTGCAAGCTTTGTCCATTTATCCAGGAGAATACCCTTCTTAGTCCTTTTGATAGTTGACAAGAAGCTAAAGCACTTCTTTCTAATTTTATCAAGTATTCCTTTAGGAGCCATCGCTATGGAGATCCAGTACACAAGGATGCCTTCCAACGCTACCTTTGCCAAAACCAAATGACTTTCCCGTGATATCCATATATAGCACCAGATTGAAATTCAAACTTCCACCTTTTTGTATAAACAATTCCAATCCACGTAATGATAAGCATTTGGTTTTAACATGAAACCAAAATATTTTACCCCTTGATCCAGTTGACCTAGGTTCATGGGAAAGAGAATTTCAGCCTGCACTCTGGACTTGTTCATGTTAATCACCATGTTTATAGTTCTGTAATAAAGATCCAATAACTCCTTAATTTTTACTAGCTCTTGTATTGAAATGTGACCAAAGATCATGATTCCATCTGTGAATAGTAAATAGCGAATGAGAAATGTACACTGAATTTGAAACATTTATCCCCTTCAAATTCCCTTTACTTCTTGCTTCTTTAATTAACATACTTAATCCTTCAACCATGAGCAAAAAGAGAAACGGGGATAACAAACACCCCTGTCTGATCCCCCTTGAAGAAATGAAAAAGCCAGAAGGGGAGCCATTAATTGACATAACCAAAGAAAGTGAAGTAAGGCATCCCATAATCCAATTTACAATCTGCGGATTCATCCCGCATTGTAGAAGCAATAATATGATATACAACCAGTTCACCATATCATACTCCTTGGCTAGGTCACTTTTCATAATTGCATTAGGCATTTTTTGTCTTTATTGAATGTGTTGCTTCTTGAGCAATACCCATTGCATCATGGATTTGTTGATTGCTAAGTTACCAAGATTTGGATCTAGATCCATATAAAGATCTGCCATATTTTTAAAAATCAAGGATCCAGATCTGGTGGGGAAACAACAAGTACAAAAAATATAAATATATTTTTACAATTTAAAAAAATAGAATAAATATGAAAATTTAAAAATATATAATTGATATATACATTTATAATACTTTATAAAATAATTAATGTGTTAGATTGTAATGAGTACATTTTATAAATATATGAAATAGTAAAATTATGTTTCTTATGAGAAGACCCAGTGTAAATAAGATAAATATTCCATGAATGAAATATAGTATAAAATGATAAAAGATATAAGATGTGATGATTTACAATTACATTGGTATGGCTTTATATAAGCCTTATTGTGCCTTTTCAAATGAAAGGGTACATCTCTTTACTTTTTCTAATTAATTAATTAATAATTTTTGTTTATTAATTATTAATTATTAATATCAATATATATTAATATTGATACTTATGTTTATATATAGTTATATATTTTTATATAACATTGCTTTCTTCTTAAGGGAAGCTTTGTCCTCAAAGCTTATTGAAGACACAACTTACATCTAATTTCTTGCTTGTAATGTCATCTCTCGATCTTGTGTTAATAATTGTGACGCTTGATGAAACACGGCGATACGAGTTATGAATATGAAAGAAAAAATGTCGCATTGTTCGTGAAGTGGTCCATCCAAGATCTATCTTTATTGGAGTTGTTTGTTGATCGCTTTGTTGGATGGAACTTCTTGTTTTCTACTTAGCTTGTTTATTTTGTGTTCTTTTTCTTCTGAAATCATAACTCATCTGTTTTTGTTCATTTTGACCACGTCATTGGTCAAAATGCTTTTTGTAATTTGGGTGTCGATAAGGAATTCTTATTGTTTGTTTTTCTGCTGGATTGACTTCCTTTTGAACTGTGATGAGGACCGAATTTGTATTTGTTTCTTCTTTCTCATCTTGAATTTGTTTTATGGAGAGTCTGGATGTTTCCTTTTGGATTTGAACTAATTTGTTCTCTAATATATTATTATTATTCTAAATCTTCTCGAACCTTTCGTCTTGTGGGTTGTTTGTCATCTTTTAAATTCTTGATTTGTTCCTCTATTTCTTGATTGAGATTTCTCAGACGATGGTTTTCTTCTTGCTGTTTTAGTATTCTTCCTTCGAGTTCTTCATTGGAAAGTTCCATCTTCTGACTATTTTTTAGTTTCTTAATTTTCGTAAGTAATGTCTTGTCATGAATTCTTAGTCGAAATAGTTCTTTGGTATTGCTCGCTAATTTGTCATTGATTTTCGCAATTTCTAGCTTGTGCTTCTTTTTAGTGTCGCCATACTTTTGATGGAGTTCTTCCTTTTGTTGTTGATGTCAACATATCTCTGATTCTTGACTTTTTAGCTTTCTCTAGATTTGCGCAAATTCATCATCTTTGTCCATGATGAGCTTGTTTAAACACATTATGTCTTCTTCTAAATCGTTATCACTTCTATACGATGATTCTTTGCTATCTTCGAACATTTTTATTTTGTCTTTAAGGTCTTGGTTGTGGTTTTTTAATCGAGATATTTTTTCATTCTTAGTTGATAATAGTTTCTTGATATCTTCATTAGCTCTTTCCAGTTTTTGATTTGATCTTTTGAGCGATGATTCTCTTGTTCTATCAACTTATGAAAGAATGATTTGCTTAGTCAACTCAAATTGTAGATTTTTATTGCTTTCCTTGTAGTATCCTAATTTGCTTTCCAGTTTTTGTGTTTGCATCTGTGAGTTGCCTTGATCGTCTTTCATAATAAAATATTTACTACATATTGGACATGAGCAATTGTCATTCTTAAAAATGTCGGATATTCGAATTCCATTTTGCAATAAGGACACTTAGTCCAAAATTTGGATTTATATATGAAATCCATAATTTCTTCAACAAATCCACAATGAGCTTCAATGACTTCTTCAATATCTTCCAAGACTTGATTTCTGCTCTTAATATCTTCCTAGTCTTCTTTCTTTGACTTGGTCTTCTTTATTTATTTGTATTAAATAATAATTGTAATGACAATTATTAATTAATAATAATTATTAGTGTTTAAAATTATAATACTTTTTTTCTTCTAATGGGGAGCACTCAGAAGTTAGAACTTTAAAAATAGTAAATATTATTATTATATATATAAGGGTTGGTCAAAGACCTATGCAGGTCAAAGACCTAGTTTTGGAGAAGCTCCAGAAAATATTGGCCACAAGCCAGAATCTGCACAAGAAGGGGCTCTGATACCAATGAAACAGTAAAACTATGTTTCTTACAAGATTAATTATTAATTATTAATATTAATATATATTAATAATTAATATTAATTATTAATTAATATTGATACTTAATGTTTATATATAGCTATATCATATATGTCTTATTATGTTATATATAATTTTATATAACAATATATACAAATTTATAAATTATAATTTATAACTTTTAATATATAAGTTCATAAATTCTAATATAGAGTTTAAAATAATTTAATATAACCTTCAACTTTTTGTTTGTTTGTTTGTACGAATCTTCCTCACCCGGCCTAAGCCACACCAACCCTTAGCATGGCTGGATTTTTTGGGTGTCTCCTCCCACCACTGTCGAGTTTCGATCCCTAGGCCGCCTAACAAACGGAACCCATCAAATACCAACCGTGCTAGTGAGACTTGACAATATTACGTTAAACTTAATACAATTCTATAAGTTAATATAACTTTTAACTATCTTACGTTTTTAGATTTACACATTAATTATAATATAATTTTATATAACTTTAATTCAATAAGTTATATTGAAGTGTAGGTGGAAATTTTATAAGCTTTAATATAAAAATCTGGTGGCTGGCCTATCTGTGATCATAATCAAATTCATAACCAGTGCCGATGGAAGAAAGACTGACAGAGTTTATGGAAGCTTAAACAAATATTGAATCCGTTTATGTGGGCAATCTTCAAATATGGATTAATCATTGAATTTCACAATGAGCAAATTAATATTTTAGTGTGACGATGAAATGCCCTTGGGATCTGTGTGTGTAGGCCTAAGATGTCGCAGAATCTCCCTCTAATCACAAGTTTCGTTTTTGGTTGATACAAGATTCATTTGGCAGTCAGATACTTCACAGATCCTTGCAGATCCAGATCTGAAATGTGGATCCATGGATCCAGCTTCAACGCCCCACGGATCTGGCAACCTAGGTCAATTGTAAAGGAATCCAAGCTGTTCATCAGAGGCAATACCTGACAATATACTCTTTAGCCTGTTAGCAATGGTTTTGGGGATAAGCTTATAAATATTTTGCACAAAGAAATTGGTCTATAATCTTCAAAAGAGGCAGCATCTTTTGTTTTAGGGATGAGTGCTATGAAGGTGGAACTGAGGGCCCAAGGACTTTCCCAAAAGTCCTAGACTCTTCTACAACTTGTACCGAGTCATGTTCCTGTAAATTATAAAACCCCAAATAAAATTCCACTAACAAGCCCTTCTATATTACATACTGTTTGGATAGAGTCATATATCAAGTTTTGTACTTCTAAACCATTTTTTTATGAATCCCTCTGTAGTGTCCTAAGCTGAGGAAACACAAAAAAGCGGCTCGATAGGATGATTAAGTAATTTTTGAAATGATTTTCCATTAGTTGCAACAAGATGCAAATAATTGTTAATGTGTAAAAAATTAAGATCACAAATAAATTAACCTAAATTGAAGGAAAATGCTTGAAATGCATTCCAGGGGTATACAGTAGGGAGTATTTCAATAGTTTCATGACTGTATTTTCTTGGGTAAAGCTTTGCAGCTGCTGGACATCATTGGAGTGTAAATTTAGAAGAGAGGACCCAAGGAATTTATATGAGAATTAAAATAAATATTTTCTTAGAACTTTTAAAAACTGATAAATTAAGACATATTTCAAGAAAATACCTAAGCAATTGGGATATTAACAAATTCTCATATTTTGTAATGGACTTTCTTTCGCTCTTTAACGAAGACCTATTTGAAGATAGTGCTTCCATCTTCTAGAACACATTTGTCTTGTATACAACATATGCCTTTTTCTTTAATGAAGGTATATTTCAGGATAGTGCTGACATCAGCTTTTCCAGAAGTCAAAGTGGCGAATAATCACAAACTTAAATCAATTTAGGTTCACTTTGTTAATTTTGTGCCGTTATATATACTCCTTGAATCCATCGAGAATAATTTGTAAAAAAATGTGTCCCTATTTTACAATTTTATGCTTTCAATCATCCTCTGGAATGAGTCTCTTTGAATTTTCTTTTTTATTATCTTCTTTTATTCTTATGTAGAAATGAATAAATAATTTTGTATTTTTTTATTTGAATAGAGTAATGTGACCTCATCAATTTTGATTTTCACAGATTCCTGTCTTACAAAATGTTAATTTATCAATTTGCCCTGGTGAACTGGTTGCTGTGGTAAGTTTCATAATGTATTTTTATTAGAACGTTATAACTTATTCCTTATAATTGTTGCCGTAGATATTTACATTTTTGGTGCTGGATATACACACAGTTGCTAACATTTGGTTTTCTGTGTATATTACTGGGTAGGTTGGTCTCAGTGGTAGTGGCAAGAGCACTCTTCTATTTTTGCTGCTGCGCTTGTACGAGGCAACGAGTGGTCAAGTATGTAAATTGCCTCCACTCACTCAACAGAATAGGAGTAAGATACTACGTTTATATATTTTTTGAGATCAGAAGTTTCACACCTCAATAGCTGTAAAATGTGTGTTTTTCTCTTGTTGTAATGAAACATTCTTAAATTTGGAAATCTGTAGACCTAAATAGGAAGTGACAATTTTGCAGGGTGACACTTGCTTTTCTGCAAACTCTTCATGGATCACTATCAAATAATGCCTTGAATAATTTATAAAATTTTGTATCAAGGGATGCATCTACCAATTTAGTATCCTATCATCGATTCTTGTCTCTTCAATTCTCTATTCCGCAGTCAATTGTTTAACTGTAACTTTTGACATAGGGATCATTCCCATGCAAGAAACCTTTAAGGTCTCTGTACAATACAGAAATGCTTGGGAAACATTTTTGAAACATTTCCTAAAATTTTCTTGTCTTGTTATGCGAGTGGCCACCCAAAAGGTTGTTCCTAGTGAGAGGCTATTTCTATCTTGGGCACTTGAGTTGGACAAGTTGGAAGCTGGGAGCTCAAGAATGCCACATTTCAGTGTCCTAATGATCTTTGGATGGAATTCTACAATGCCATGTGGCATGTTGTTGGTTCGACATATCTGCATGTGTCAGGAAGTGTTGCATAGTGATGCCATGGGGAAGGTGGTTAATGCTGGCCTTAGCAAAGTCATTCCTAAAGGGATCAAACGAGATTTGATGGGGATTCTCCTAGCACCCCGTGGAGGAGGACTGATCCCAGACTTACCTAATGGTGAACTCACTGGAGAGAGAGTAATGTCTCAGGGATTTCAATTGGGTGTTGGAATTGCAATTGATCTTTCTGATCTCTTGCGGGATTGCTTTATGATCTACTCAGATCATTAGATATTCTTGTTTTGATTGAGACACGCAAGTTTCATTAGGATGATAATGAAGTTCCTGTGTTACTATTGCTTATTGGTTTGAGATAGGAGACCTAGATATTGGGCAATGTTCGAAGTTCAAGGGGTGTTGTTTGTTTGACTCAACTCTCACTAGGGCAGAGTCACCATGATTGCTTCACACGGATTTGCTAGATTCATTGCCCTTCAAAAGTTTTCCATTGCTTTGATGATTTTCAAAAAGTGTTTGACTTGGTCTTAGAGACAGACCCTTATCATGGGTATCAAGCGACTCTATCCTAGAGTGATAACTTGCTTTCAAAGTCTAAGGTTTTTCAGGTTTTAGCTTAGTTAATACTTTCCTTTTTGTATCTTGCTTGCTTTCTGTGGGAGTCGTTTTGACACTACCGCTTTGTAATGACATCATTATATCTAGTAGTCCAATTGACCTACTTTAGTGGTCATGTGTTGGACATTAATAAAATTATCTTATCTTATCTATGAGTTTTTTCTTTTTTGCTACCGCACATCACATGGGTTGTCAGAATTTATTAGGAGCATCGTTAGGGCCAAGCAGGGGTGTTCCCTTGCGCCCACCTTGTTTGGGATCCATATTGATGAGTTGTAGTCCTTCCTACGTGGGCATATACAAGTTGAAAATGCTTGTCTTCTCCATAATGTCTTGATTTCCATCCTCTTTTTTGTAAATGAAATGATCCTGATTCCTTTTGGCCTCCACCGTAAAGGGTTTATAGAAACAATTGGATGCCTTATCTAGATTTTGTGATCTTCGTCATTCGATGGTTGATGGTCAAACTGGGTAAACCGTAAAACCAATGTTAGGATCTTTAATGGGTCAAAGAACTTCCTCTTAGATTTTCATTTCTATTATTTGGGGGAGGAGATTGAGATCACCACAACATACCCTTATTTGGGGATCAGTTCTCAAGTCCTAGGTTTGGTCTGAGGAAGGACTGCTAGCATAACCAACTTACTGCATAATTCAACATAAGAAGCAATGTGGAAAACACATTTGTTCAATTCACAAGGAACCTACTTATATTTTGATGAAGATGGAACTGTCGAGCTCCCACTGCTTGCTCTTGTTAACCGCAACCAACCAGAGAACATCATGTGGGGGATTGCTCTCCTCCCAACCAATCCCTTTGTCAAAACATTTGAGAGCCCTCAGGTCTTCAATCAATAAACTAATGTTAACTACCTAATTTGTGATGTAGACTTTCAATGCCTATTGTAGTCACTTTGGTGGCTCTTAAACTAGTTCAACAGAGGGTGACTGAGAGGAAGAGTAGAGGAGTAAGTAAAAATCCATAAGTAACATAATAAACTTCGGGTCGAAGTTCCTAGAAGTGGGGGAGTATGTAATATCCCATATTCGATAAAATAGTTATTGAAAATAAATTAATAATAATAATAATAATAATAATATATAAATAAATTAAGAGAATAAATATGACAAAGATGAATGAGTAATGTTGAGTTCATTATGTAACCTCTTCTTTCCAAATTTACCTAACATTGGATATTTTGTAAGAACACATTTGAAAATGAAATTTAAGTTCTATGGTGGATAGTAATAATATATATGTTCCATTTTACCTAGACATCCATTTGGGAACTAAACAATCGTCTAATTTTTTTAAACACATACACTTCCTCTTAATGAACGAGTTTACTTCTAGATGAGGTAAGAAAGAGAATCATAAAAGTTCAAAATGGATAAATGTTACTTCATGAATGATTTCAAGGTTCACATCATTTTCAATCAGATCACGAGGACTGCATTGAACTTGATTTTGGAAGTTAAATTTGAGAAAATTTGATCAAAGGAAAATTGCAACCAATTTGCAAGTGGTGATACATTACAATTGGTTACAGGTGTTGAGACAATTGTATTGGTTGAATGTTGAAGTTAGGGATAGTGGGCATTCCAAATTTCAGGTAGCTAGTGAGAACAAAAACAATATATTGCACTAGTAATTGAACCGAGTACTTATTTTCCAATTAACATGAAGGCCTTCCCTAATCAATATTTCTCTTTGACTCGTTCCTAGTGACTATGTTTAAGATACATATGTTAGAGTCTATCTTGTAATAAACCAAATTTTCCTCTTGCAAATAAATTCAAATAATTTGTTTAAAATGTCAAGTATCTTCTTTTGGATGGGAGAAAATCTTAGTCTTCAGAAGTTTTTGGAGCTTGGGCTCGTGAAGGAAGAGGAACGATAGCTAGTATTGGTTATTGACTGAGGTCTTGGGGACTCTTTGATTTGTCACTCAGGGAGTCGACAGGAGGACAACAAAGTCGAATGAATGAGTCGACCTCTGTTATGGCGGAAGTAAAAAATACTCAAAGGAACCAATTGAGCGTTCTCTTTCAGGACCCGTCTTAGTGCAATCAAGAACGAGGAATCCTTTCAATTCATGTTTACATGTATATATACAAATCTGATGGATGCTTCGTTGACTACCTACCACGTTTAAGCTAACACGTAGTTACACTTTGATTGAGGAGATCAACCGTCTTCTTCCCATCTGTCAGCTAGAAGAAGATGAAGAGATATCGTTGCCATGTTGATGGTGTCATCTTGATGCCTTCCGACTATTCAAACTGGCGTCTAACATGTGTTGGAGTCATCAAATGTGGGACGACATGTATGATGAAGGAACCTTGTAGAAGATTGCGTGACTCGACTGAGTCGATGGATCGCATGATCCACAAGGTCAATTAAGTTAATGGATTGACTAATCCATAGGTTTGGTTGAGTCGATGCATTCGATATCCAACCAAGGAGTCGACTAGGACTAGGTATTTGTCGATGGCGCCAATCCAGTCTTTGGATGGATTAGGCCTCCCTCCTTAAGTGGAAATAGTCCCCATTGCCTGCTCATGCAAATGAGGAAACTTGTGCTCCAATTTTGTGAGAGGATACTACTTTCCTTGAGTTGGGAGTTGTCCAACTTTGGCCACCTAAAACAAGAGAATTGTTTGCATCCTTGTATGGTGTGCATGCTATTTGGCAATGGCGTCGAAGGCAAGGGGCCCTTGAACATTTGGATGTATGTCTTCTGGGTCTGACGATTGTAAGTTGATTTGTTCCAATAGTGATGGAAAACATGGTTGAAGCAAGTCCACATTGAATATTGGATGCAAAACCAGGTATGGTGGGATGTTGAGCTTAAAAGCATTTTACCCAATTTTCTCAAGAATGATGTAAGGACCATATTGTAAAAGCTTCAGCTTCCTATCTGAGCCACTGAATCTTTCCTTCTTGAGATGCGAATAGAGACATGATACCTAATTTTTAATGAAAAAGTAATACGATGCTTGTCATGTTGGGCATTGGTTTTCTCACTAGCTCGTTGCAACATCTCGTCACTTGTGCTTGTTTCTGAATCGCACAACCCTATCGTTGAACTTGAGTGCTTTGTCGACTTCTTGTTGTTAATGGTCTATGTTGATCAAACTAGTTGGTCAACTGACTAAGTTGATAGGCATTGAGGGATGAAGTCCATAACAAACTTCAAATGGACTCTTGCTTATTGAACTGTGTTGTGCTCGATTATAGCTATGTTGGATGTAAAGGAGACATTCATCCCATGTTCTGCAATGCTTGTGGTTATAGATGTGGAGCAACTGTACCACAATGTGATTCATAACTTTCACCTGTCCATTAGTCTGAGGATGGAACGCAGTTGACATAGATAGTTGTGTATCAAGTTACTGCCAGAGTGTTTTCCATTAAGTGTTGACAAATATAGAATCTCTGTCGAAGATGATTTTAGTCAGTAAGCCATAGTGTTTCCAAACATGCTCAAAGAAGAGTTGAGCAAATTGTTGTGTTGTCATCATATTCTTGCAAGGAATGAGGATAGCCATTCTAAAGAATTTGTCGACCACTACCATGTGTTATCCACTAAGTTGCACTTAGAGGATTTCCAGTGAGCCGCATTTTCTGCCTTTCACACACTTGGGGGGTTAGGTTGGTGTGGCAAAAATCTTGAAGCCACTAAGTGCGTCCTTGGGGGCAAGTCTTGAGTCAAGTACTACCACTTGATCTAGACTCCTCCGTTTAGGAAAACTCCTAACGAAGCCAAGGGGGGTAGACCCTCTGAGTTACTAAGGTTGATTAAGCTTTAGATTATAGTTTATGATTGAGTAAGTTGTTTAGGAGTTTTTATGAAAGTGACATAAGAGATTTCAATAATGATTAAGACAACAACATGAAATACAAATTAATCCATCCACATAAGATTCACTTTAAGCAAAATGATTGTATGATGTAGACCAGTGCTGAAAATGGAGTTTGAAATGGAGTGTTGAGTGTATTACAATTGTTCTTGAATTAATGAGTGGATTAAATAGAGGGGAAGGGGGATTCCCGATATACTCTAAGGTACAGGGAATGTGTCTGGATTTTGAAAGAAGTGGCTCCTTGCAAGAAAATAAATAAGCAAATTGACATCTGTAAATGCTTACCCTATGTGCTACAGAGAGCCTTCTAAGCCAGACTATTAGTTATGCGAAGCAAAATAATTGAACAATATTACCTCACAAACATATCATTATATGCACAACTTGCCACAGATCATGAGCCTCCAAAGCCTTTTAAATTTTATTCATAAACAGCAATAACAATGATACAAGAGCAGATGTTCTTTGCTTCCTTTGGGACTATGACTAGCATGGTATAATACATAGACCCTAGGCTTTGATAATCTTTTAAGACATAATCACCTGTTTCACCATCCCGACTTTGGAGGATTTTGAGTGAAACACTTGAAAATTATATGTCGCTTAAAAAAAGTCACATAATCAATGAGGGAAAAAACAATCAAGGATGATGACCTTGATGGCCAAGTCCTAAGAACGCCAATCCTTTTACAAAATAAACCATCATGCTATGTCATTTATTACAATTCCCCTGAAGGAGTGTGAACATGTGAAAAGGGACCACAACTGGCCCTGACGAAACCATGGAACTTCCTGAGCACTGAGTAAGAACAATTTATTTGTTCTAATCCTTGGTGGCTCACTTGAAAAATCCCCAAGTGCAACTTAGTGGATAACAAGCCTTAAACAACCTTAGAAACTAATAGGGTCTACCCCCTTGGCTTCGATTAGGAGTTGGTCTAAACAGAGGAGTCAAGAACAAGGTGACAGCCTTGACTCAAGACTTGCCACCAAGAGAACACCGAGTTTCTTGAAGATTTCTGCCACGTTCCCGCGCAGGTGTGTGAAAGGTGGCAACAAGTCTCACATTTGAATTAACCTCCCAAGGAAAAAATCTAACACCTCGATTTGATCCGTTGCGGGGAAAGTTCACATAGGAAGCGGGAACAACTAGGTAGTGACCTCGGGACACCATTAAGATACACTCTTGTTGTAGTGTTGGACACGTCTCAGAGACTCCAATCCAGCCCACATATTCCTCTCGTGGAATCACGTCGGATAATTGTTTTGGACACACTCCTCGTACCTTCAGGTATATTTGGAGTTCCCTTCCCCCTAATCTAATTCACTCATCTTCCACAATAAACTAAAATCGACCAAGAACAATTGCAATTCATTCAACACTCCATTTCAGACTCAATTTTCAACACTAGTCTACATCATACAATCATTTTGCTTAAAGTGAATCTTATGTGGATGGATTAATTTGTATTTCATGCTATTGTCTTAATCACTATTGTAATCTTTTGCGTCACTTCGATAAAAAAACTCCTAAACAATTTACTCAATCATAAACTACCATCTAAAGCTTAATCAACCTTAGTAACTCATAGGCCCTACCCCCCTTGGCTTCGATTAGGAGTTGGCCTAAACGCAGGAGTCAAGAACAAGGTGACAGCCTTGACTTGACACTTGCCCCCAAGGACGCATCGAGTGGCTTGAATATTTCTGCCACGTTTCCCCCTAGGTGCGTGAAAGGCGGCAACACTTCTAACAAGACCCTCCTATTAGATTTCTAAACCAGTGCCTAATGGAGTCAATAAGATTTTCAATGAAATACTTAATGATCACGCACAAGATATAGGAGGTTAGGAGCAATATAACTTAAAGCTACATAAATCAATAAAATATAGTATAAACCAACACCAATAACTTGTGATAAAACTTGAATTAAACCCTTGAAAGTTCACCAATAGATACCTTTTACATTTCACCAACCAATGTTAGACTAGTATCCTTCTTAGGGTCACTTAGATTGGTAATACTTGCTACAATTTATGGTTGTACCTGCTCCTTTAGATCTAAAAAGCATGTATACGACTTGCAAATAATCGTTAAATCTCTCAAACTAGACATAAGAAAAGGCGCTCTTGAAGATCTACCATAAAATCAAGGAGAGAGCACTACTATGACGGATTAGATTCTTGAATACAACATTATTTTTTATTTTTTTATTTTTAGGGTTTTCCATATATTTGTTTTTTTGGTAATTTTAAATATATAAAATACGGAATTTTTAAAATTTGAATTTGGAAATTTGTAAAAGAGAAGAGGGAAATAGATCTAGGTCTTATTCCTTGGGGCAATGAGAAAAATCGGGGCTAGTGTTCTCCCAAGAATTGGCGATACAATATTTGAATGAATTAGGGGGAGGCCAAGAAACTCTAGGTTATGTCAGCACTTGACCTAATTAGGACAAACAAGATGCCAAGGTCCAATACAAGAGAGATGCTTCAAGAGGAATGACTCACCCAACAAGACTAAACTATTATGCATAAAATTTTAAATTGCTCTTACCTTGGATGCCTTTGGTAGTCCAAGACAAGAGGTTCAAGATCTTACCACAATTGAGAGAGAAAAGGAGAAGAGAATGAGACCCAAAAATCCTTTTACCTTAGAATAGTGTTGAAAGATTGCAAAGAAGCCTCACACACCAAAGAAATATCCTTGGAATTCTAGAAGAGCAAGAAGAGAGGTGCTCACCAGATCAAAGTCTCATATACACAAGAAGGAATAAAATTCCAGTCATATTTGATCCCATGATCTTCCTTAATGATTACAAATGAGAGGAATGTGTTATCCACTAAGTCATTCTTAGTTGGTGGTATCAAGTGAGCTGGATGAAATGAACTTCTTCTAGGAATTTTTTAAATTTTTTTGTGTACCACATCTTCATACCCCCTTGGGGGAGTTGTAATAAAATGTTCTAGCATGGTGGTATATGTAAAAGACTCGGCCTCCTAGACTTATCTATCAATCCGACTAGCCCAGAGTGTTTTTTCCCTTCGAAATTATTTGTTGTTGAATAAACAACTAATAGTTTCTAAGTTTTTAACTCATACCTTCAAAGTTGGGTTGGTCGTCTTGGTATTTAAGCCTAGGGGGTTATTAGAGTCTATGTGTCAATGTTTATAAACATGCTAGGCATTAATATTGAGTCATATGGACATGTGCTAGGTCCCCCTAGGTTTATTTTTAAGTTTTGGTAAAAATATTTTTTCCCGTGAACTTAGGCTATTTTTTAATAGTCTAATTGGAAAAATTGGCAATGTAATAAAAGTGTGATTAGGGATCGGATTTTTCCATGGAGGTGCTCATTGTCTATCTCAGAGCACTCATTTAACCCAAAAACCCACTTTTCATAAGTTTTAAGTGATAAATTTATCCCTTAAGTCAAAAATATCCTAAAAATCAATTTTATTAATTAAAAAATAAAAATAATTAATAAATGGAGAATATTCCCAAATTCCTAAATCAGTGGGATTTGATTTGATTTGATTAAAAACAGTCTCATCGGCTTTAGATAGGGTAGGCGAGTCCATTCCATGATTGAAGGCATTGATTAAGGTTGATGAGAGAGTTAACTGGCTCACGTAGTCAAGGAGGTTGCGCCCTCTTTCTCTCTCCTCCACACGTGTGGGTTGGTTGGCAGCTAATTAATGGGTTGGTTGGTCCACTGAGAGGTGGCAGTTTGGTCTTCAGTTACTACTCAGCTCAGGTATAGTTCATGCTCAGACCGACCTCAGTTCAACTCTCCTTTAGCCGGAGTCTCTCTCTCAGTCATGCATGCGCCCCTCTTGGTCGGTTTGGCTATAAAATAAAGCTTCCTTCTCTCATTTAAGCTAGTTAGAGCTGGGTAGAAAGGCTTGCTATTGTTGTAATATTGTATTGATCATTCTTTTGTTGGAATAAAAGAGAAGCTTTCGAGGCTAAATTGTGGAGTGCTTTTCATGTGTGGATCACCATTATCATGTTGCTTTTGAGGTGAGCTGCTATTTTTCATGTTTTGCATTTCACTGTTGTCTGCCTGAATAATTATTGGAATCATAGGAATAGATCATTGTAAGTAAGGTTACTTACTCCTATTTTGTTACATATGTTTGAATGAGTTAATATTTGCATGCAGAATAAGATTATTGTTCATGCTATGTCATCTATTTTGCATATGTATCTTCAGATTTAATGAGTTTGTGTGCAGGATTTGTCTTTTAGCTTGTAGGTTTGTCGTGATTTGGAAGAGTTTTGGTTCAAGATTGATTCCACTGATTTTCCAACAAGATTGCTAAGATTGTGTCCCTCGGTCTTCACTAACAAGTCTCTTTTGCATATCTATTCCAGCAACAAGCGTTGTTCTTTTCCTCTTCCTCCTTCAAAAATTAAATTTTTTTCATTGGTTACTGTTCAAGGTCTTATTCCTTAGGTCTATTGTACTAAGTAAATTCATATATAGATCTAGTTAGTAAGATTTTTTTAGATTAGATCCCAGTTTTGTTTTGCATGCAAAGTTCCATTTAAAGAGATCTAGTTTAAATCACCCTTTTTGGAAGCATTATAAAGGAAATACTTAGCTTGTTTAAGGGTAGTTTTATTTCAAAGTTTAAAAGATAATTCTAGCATTTAAGTGCATATTGTATTGGCTGCCCAAAAGCAAGCCAAGATCCCAAGGAAAGCTTGCTTTTCTTGGTTAAATTTTTGTTTTTTTTACATAGTTTTAACTGAAGAAGTGTCTTTGGGCACTTTATTACTAATATTACTTGCTGCTTTTTAGCAGGTCCATAAAAAAAGAGAAGGAAAATTTGCCCAAAAATACAATTTTTGGACATTCGGGGCTTCCTAGAAGTTCCCCCCTCAGTTGGGCTTCTTTTCTCTCTTTGTTGTAAGTCTTTGGATCCCAGATAACAAGGACCAAAGAGCAGTTCTTCTAAGCATTGTAACCAAGTAATAAAAAAAGATCTCGAGTAGGCTTTTCCGAGCCCACTCCCCATCCCCCTAGGGGGGATTCGTGTTGGTGTCCCAATTTTGCACTTTTTATTTTTTCTCATTTTTGCTTTAGTTTAGTTTGTTTTAATCATTCGCAGGATAGTATACTTTGTTTAATATTGCAAAATCTTATCATTCCATATTCAGAGTAATACTACAACTTACCCCACGATTTCTCGAGTGACCCGAAAGGGAAAAGAGATTCGTGGTATATTAATTAGATAAATTTCTTTGTATTTTCTTGCATTTTTTAATTTCACTATAAAAACATAAATAAAATCTGCCCCTCCTTGCTTTCTCGATTGAGGTTCACTTGAACTGAAAGAGATTCTTAGAGGTCACTTTTTGTCTTTTAACAAACAACACTATTGATAATATTTAAAATCCTTTAGACTTTGTTGTGTATGCTCTGCACCGTTGCGGTTCATTGGCTGCATCAAAAGCAACGTGGGTGACTAGATTAATTAGTTTTCATGGCCCAATTAACCTCCCTAGGTGAAAATCCAACGCCTCGAATTAATCTGTTGCGGTGGCAAAATCCAAAAAGGAAGCAGGAACAATTGGGTAGCGACCTCGAGACACCGTTAGCCTACAACCTTGTTGGTGTAGGTTGAACACGTCTTAGAGACTCCCACCAGCCCACATATTCCTTGCGGGGAGCCGTATCAAATAATGGTTTTGGACATACTCCTCGTACCTTCGGGTGTATTTGGAGTTCCCTTATCTCCATAAGTTAATCAACTCATCTCCACATTAATTTAAAACTGACCAAGAGCACTTGCAACACTGTCATTTTCAACAATACAATAGTACTTTTTATCTGTGGACTCCATTTGGCACTGGTTCTTTAATTTATATAATCATTTGTTTTTATGTGCTCTAATATATCATACATTGATCTATATGTTGTGATTTCTATCCTGTTGCAATATCTTGTGTTAGTATTTGCTTTCATCAAACTCCTAAGTAATTTAATCTTCACCGTAACACTAAGCCTTAACAGCCTTAGCAACTAAATAGGGTCTACCCCCCTTGGCTTCGTTAGGAGTTGGCCTAAACAGAGGAGTCAAGAACAAGGTGAGAGCCTTGAGTCGAGACTTGCCCCCAAGGACACACCGAGTGGCTTGAATATTTCTACCACGTCCTCCCCAGGTTTGTGAAAGATGGCAACAAAATGCACCATATTTATAGAAAAAAAGTGCTAACTTTTCCCTCCTCTAGGTCAACCTATCTAATTTTGTGTTTAAAATGTTGTTTAGGGTTTGTCACCCACAATCCAAAGACTAAACCTCATAAAACATGAAATAATGATAAAATATGATGATAGATTCAACAAATGCGAAGTTGAGCATTGGAAGGAGGACGTCATGCCACATCTAACCCCAACAAGTATATTTTTCCTCAATGCCCTCCTTTAAATGGTACGAGCTTCAAAATCTTGCTTTTAAGGTGGATTATTTGCATTTCTTCATTAGGATGACCAAGAGGGAGGGGTAATACAATAAAATAGGGTCCAAGTGGGTATAAATGAGGTGTGCTAGTGTGGATATGACAACCCTTACAACCACAATCACCTCTACAAGGCATAAAATTATCAATGTGACTAGGAGCTCCTAAGCCATGTGTCCTAGGATTCACCCCAAGATGCACCAATACCTGCCCAAGGCACAAATGCTTGACATGATGAGGAGTTACCACCCATCAAGGGGTAGTCATAGGGCCACAAGACCAGCACACCTTGAAATGAGGATCAAGACGACCTACCATGATCGACTAAGGCCTCTAGAACCCAACCAGATCAACACTTTTACATAAAACAACCTCAACTTGGCCTTTTACAATGGCAAAAAGACCCCCCTCTTTGGCACATATGGCAAGGTGTGCTGCAAAGAATATGGGGCATAACACTACTTATGTTGAATTTTGCAATAAGTTAGTTTTTATTGTTAATTGCAATGCTTTTAATGTATCTATAATGGTGCTTAACAAGATATATGTCGGTATGTCCCGTCATGTATCTATGGTATTTTTGGAGCCTTACATCTTAGAATCATTTTTAGGACACATTCTCCCCTATTTAACTCATGGACTCCATTATTAGGTTCACAATTTTATAAAGTTTGGATGTTTGGAGGTATTGTCTACTTTAGTTTGATAGGGCCAAGATGGAGAGAGTTCAAGTCCTCATGCTTGGCATACTATCAAAGCAAGCAAGTAGTTCCTTAACCTATCATTCAAGTAGAGTTGGCGGCCCATCCTTTCTGATTCAAAACCATTTTTGACCTAGTCTCACTTTTGCATTGTGTACAGAGCTTCTCTAACTTAGCCACAGGCAGGGAATGCTATCCTTACTCATAATATTGTTTGTCAAAGGCCATTGTCTTGTCTGGCCCCACCTGGCATGTTCACCGTTGGTTTTTAGATGTCATGCATCTACTCCAATCAATTTGTCTCTTGATGGTCCACCTCTCCCCATTCATGTATTCTTTAGACACCCTCGGTCATTTCCTAACAACAAAGATGGACCTGAACATGATTACAGAGGACATCGACAAGAACTAATTTTAGGGACAATCTCTTTGTTGGACCTCCATAAACATTTTATCATTTTCTTAAGATCCCTCTTGCCCAATGCCTTTGACTTTGCATGGAAGCAGAGCATCAAATCCCACAATCAGACAGGACGTACCGACTTTTCCATTGCCAAGAAACCAAACTAAGGAGCACTTCATACTTCTTTGCCCCATTTATTATGAGATTACAAGGAGGTTCTAGTGTCCATTTAGGAATTCATAAAACTCCCTTTCTACCCTCTTCCCATATCTGAACCAGAGATGCTTGGCTTTGTTCATTAGGGAGGCCTTTAGATTCAAATCGCAGGTTAAATATGTAGCTCTTGGCTGGACACCCGTTGGATGATTACATCTTTCTTCTCAGTGCGTTTGTTTGGCACAATCTCGAAGTGGTAGGGAAAGAGTAGCACCGTTTATGCTTCAAGACTTGTGAGATCTTGGGAGGCTATATGCTTTCCACTAGTGAGCCATCTTACCTCTATAAGACCCTTTGGAATTGTTGTTTCAGAGTTTGGGATAATTCACATGTAGGGAAAGAGTAGCACCGTTTATGCTTCAAGACTTGTGAGATCTTGGGGGGCTATATGCTTTCCACTAGTGAGCCATCTTACCTCTATAAGACCCTTTGGAATTGTTGTTTCAGAGTTTGGGATAATTCACATGACACTAGTAGACAATCGAGTTCCTCTAAATGCAAATGGTGGGTTGCCTCATCCAGGAAGGGACACATTTCCCATCCCAATTATTCTAATTCTTCTAGCTAGTGATCTATTTGGAGTTTCTTCTTTATGACCTTAGATGGTAGGATAGATGTGCATATTGAGATTGTTGACTTGGAAGAGGAACATACCTCTTGGCCTCTCTTCTTGATCTCAGTTGACAGCTTCAATAGTTCATGATCTTCTCTCTCTTGTACCATTGTACATGACATTTCTCTCGAGGTTTGGGTCCTGAACAGCGCACACACATTGGCATCTGATTTTGGCACTCCCTCTCTAGGTGGATTTTTCTTTCATCTTTGTTGTTTATGGTGAGACATTATTTCTTGGAGATTAGATATGTTTTTTTTTGCTTTTATAGAGTTGCTCATGTGCTCCCACCTTGTATCAACATTGTTGTACTTAGCAATGACATTAACCTACTGTTTTGGTCATTCATTAGACATTAATAAATGTATCTTATCTTAGCTAGGAGAAAACATTTTTTTCAAATGCTTCATATATTACATTAAAGAGCAAAGTTGCAAACAAGTATAACAGAGTTCAAGATACTTGCATCATATAGACAACAAGAGAACCAAGAAAGTCCTGGTACACAAAAGCGAGAAAGGCCATCATATGGATCCAAGCCATCATGGGGAGGGACTCAACATTATGGCATAAATACATTAGTGAATTCACATGAGTAGAACTGACTCTTCTTTAAAACATTGCAAAACCCCAAGAGAAAGAGGACGAGGAACCTAATAGAAAGTAACTTTGCAATGATGTTTCTACATAAAGCCAATTGCAACCAAATAAATTGAAAGCCAAGTAATTTGCAGTTGTTCTTGACCATCCAAGTGTCCAATAGGGGGGGGGCCTTCTAGGAAAGTAGAGCTAGAACCAAAGACTGAAATTCAGCTTGAAACCATGACCAAAAGACTTTGGTAGCTAGACATTTCCAAGAAACGCACTGCACTGTCTCCTTACCGCACACTACTCAGGCCAAATTGGTAGCGCCAACTTTGTGCAGTCTACTCTTGACAATTAATTTGTGATGAAGCAATAACCAACCCTAAACTTTATGTTTAAAGGAGGCAAGAGCTTCCAAATGGATTGACACCACCGTAGTCATCTGTGTCCATTGGATCTCCAAGCCCCCACTTTTTATTTAAGCAGAGTCCTATGCTTCAGGAGTGTCTCAAGAACTCATAAATGCCCTCCATCTCATAGGCTTTCCACTTTCCCATCTCCAATCACTTTAGATAGATCATAGAACCTTCCCTTTTGTGTTCATATTTTATACAAACAACTCTTTGGAATTATATTGCCACGAATTGTGAGAACAACCTTGTGCACACCAGAATGCTTTTGAGCATGGTTAAGAGTTCACATATGCCATTGTCGATTGTTTGAATTCCATAAGTCTTTCAAAAACCAAGGCCTCTCTGAGCTAACCTTTTGTCTCTAGGATGCTCCAAGAATAATATGAGGCCGTGCTACTCCCTCATATCACCAATATCCAGCCCCTTTGGTGCTAGAACCATCATGCATGAACCAAGGTGTAGTAGTCTCTAGGCATGATGAATAAGTATACAAATATACGAGCCATGACCATGACAATTCATCAAGGAGAAAAGTGAGTTTCCTGCATCAAAACACCACCCCGATCAAATAGAAGCATCATCTTTAAACAAATAAGGTGTGTATCCCCAATCTATCAAAAAACTCCATGGGTACCATGCTGCATGTCAACCCTTGTGATAAAAATCACAGATATAAGCCTTATCCAACATGATGATTAACAATAGGCAATGGAGAATCTGGGCCTCTTTGACCTTTGGGAACTTGATTTATTTTCTTTGCTGTTTAAACAACTAGACATGCCATAAAAATTGGAACCAATTATATAATCTATGATAAAGCATTCTAGCTAGTTCTGTTTTAAACCGTTTTTATTATTTTGAATTACAAAAAATTACAAAATGCTAATTGGAAATCTCTATTTCCTGTATTCACTTTCTTTTTATACTTCTAATTTACAGCAAGTGCACTATACAGTGAAGTACTAGTTAATATCTCTGTTTTTCTGTTGGAGCATAATTTTGGTTGATGTGGATGACCTTTGCTTCTCTATTGCTCCGTTCTGCCTTATTACATACTTGTGCAAAGCATTGCTAGCTTTCTTAGTAGACTGTTTTTTCTTAGGGTGGAGGCACACAACTGCTATATTTCAATTTGTACTGTCAAGACTCAAAACAGTTGCATTTTTCTTACCAGTTAGTTGATATAAGGCATATTTTCAGATACAAATTGATGGTATTCCTCTGAACGAGCTTGATGTGAAATGGTTCCGGTCAGAAATTGGAGTTGTGAGTCAGGTACAGATATCTATTTTAATGAAAAGCTTCAGGCAACAAATGATATAAGAAAATCTAGTGGTATTATTTTATCTAACCTATTGAAATTCAGGAGCCACTCCTCTTCAGCATGGATATTGCTTCCAATATAAGTTATGGTTGTGTAAAGAAAGTCAGCCAAAGGGACATAGAATGGGCTGCAAAACAGGCAGATGCACATGAGTTTATAATGTCCTTGCCAGATGGTTACAAAACTCTTATTGATAATGCTCGTCTTAGTGGGGGTCAGAAGCAACGTATTGCCATTGCTAGAGCAGTGCTAAGGGAACCCACAATTTTAGTCCTTGATGAAGCAACCAGTGCTCTAGATGCAGAGAGTGAGAATTATATAAAGGTATAATGCTTGGTAAGGTAGCATTTAAAAAAAATCCTTTACTTGGATACTCAGTTTAATGTGATATTCTTGTCATTAGTTCAAATGCAAATCTTGATATAGGTTTTCTTTAAGCTCAGTGTGCCTTGTTGCATATGAACTCTCTGCAGCAAACAATTGAAAGAATTGTGCGAAGCAATAGCAAGAAAAAACGTACCGTCCTTGTTATTACGCATAGGTTAGTTCATACAATACATTTCTGTCTTTGTTTCTGCTTTTTTGACACATCCAAAGTTCCAAACTCTACAAGGTACATCAGTTTGATCTTCATAACCCTAACTACCATGGGATTGTTTTGCAGGCTATCCACAATATGCACAGCGGACAGGATTGTAGTGATGAAAAGTGGGAGAATTTTGGAGGTTAGTGTCCCTTTACTAGTGCTTGGTAATTAGAATTTGTTTCATATTTTAATCAAGATAGTTCTCCTGTCTAACCATCAGCACTTTATATTAAAAATTCATATTGCATGTATGTGTGATGACATTCCTGTATGAAGTCTCCGTAGAAGGTACATCAAACTTAATAGAGATTGATCCACTAAAATAGGTTGAGATTCATTTGTAGAAAAATCCTGAGAAAGAGGCAATGGAAATTTGATGAAGTCATACCTTGGTAAAGGGATTGGCTGCAAGGATTTCCAAGAACTGGTCAGATTTATGTCTACTGTAATATCCCAACTGATATTCTATTGTGCTTTGATAATATGTTTGTGGGTTCGGTGCTTCATTTGTGCTAGAAAGATAATAAAAATTTGCATGCAAAACAGTGTCGTGCCAAAAGGCCCTAAAATATAGCTGATCTGGAGAAATAGTAGGAATTAGGCTTTCAATGAGAGACGTTACACATACCAATAATAATAATAGTGTTGATAGTCCTTCAATATATAGGAGGCATGCAAGTCATTCAAGAATAGTAAAGAGGAGATAGTGCTGCCCTCCAGGAATTGACGCCCAAGCTGAGAAAACGTCCTGCTTCTAAGCTATTCTTCATGTTTTTGAGGTAATGGTGGTTCGTTGTCGTTGAAACTTGCTAGGGATGATGGTATAGGTCCCCTGGAAAGATAAGGAGACACATGCAAAAGTTTTGACTCCTTCAGGTACCCTAGCGAATTGATCTATGCTAAATGGGTGACGCCCTCTTCTTCCACGATTTTGCTGATAAATGCTCCGGATGTGCTAGGAATGGAATGATAATCACCCAGTATAATGGTGTGCCCCTGCTGAGAAGAATGATGGAGGTATGCAGAAGAATGACTGAGTTTCTGAGTCCCGAGGAATTGTTCTGGCCCTCTGGGATTTCCAGCTATTTCTCCAGCAGTAAACGTGAACCTTCTCTGTATGTTGTAGCTCTGAATAATAATGAATACGCTGAATATCCTATGATAGATTTGGATAATCTATTCGGAAGTGATTAGTGCAGATAGATTTCATTGCCGAAAACACTTGGTAGCTGAAGACTTCCATCTCCAACCCCAACTTGTTGTTGCGGCTACTGCTACTCTCGAAACCAACTCAAGATAATAATAATCATGGATGATCTTTTTGGTTCAACTACCCTTCTTATATAGCTTTAGCATGTACTTTTAGGGTTTGCATGTCACTTTTAGGGTTTGGACTTTACTTTTTGCATGCATGCAATTCTAATTGCTCGTTGATTTTAACCCTGAAGAAACAAGGCTTTTCTTTATTATACTATGACTTAATAATACTTAATGAATGCTCTACTCTGCTCCTGGTATTACCTGTCCTCGATCAATTCCCTTTTGCCATAATACCCGCTCAAACCTATGGGAATTAAGTAGGTTAGTGGGTGCTTCTGATGCTTAAGTAGAAGAGGACATTACATAATACATCGGTTGAATGGCCACTTGAGGCAATTTGTTAACATGAAAGGAAAAAGTTTCGCATGAGTTTTTCATAATCGATCATCAACAAATGATCCTCCATCTTTTTTAAATAGAGATCATGGACCAATCGAGTGTTAAGCTATGGATTATTAAAGTCGTTAAAATCAGGGAGAAGATGCATTGTCAAATGACTTTATGTTTATAACATATTGTGACCATCATATTACATAATCACAAATGCATATTAATGCATGCTAAAGAAATACACTTTACCTAAAGACACATTAGACCAAGTTGATCTTAACTAACTCCTAAGTGTCTAAATATCCTAATAAAGACAATTCTTTGTATGACAACCGTTGCATATAGAGCTATGATATATCAGATTGACCCAAATATAGGTAGCTCTGTTGAATAGGGAAAAGAGCAATTATGAGGTCATTAGGTTCCAGAAAGCAAAAGGCTTTGTAAAGTCTTCAAGGGATCCCTGTAAATTGCAAAGGAAATAGTACCAGCACTTCCAATAAATTTGTATTGTTTCTGTGTTTAGGGAAACACAAGCCTTAGCAAAAAATGTAGCCCTAGAGAAATAACACTGTAAAAGGATGATCCCATAAAACCCTTGTTTGACACTGTAATATACAATGCCACTAGCTGAAGTGAGCTGTGAAGAAGGGTTAAAACCCTAGGAAACCCTAAGAGATGATTAAGAAACTCTAGATCTGTAACCCTTAGGGCAATGCCTATAGACAATAATCTTTGAATCTCTTGTAGAGAAAAAAGCAGATTTGGAAGCCCTACTTCTGCAGCCCTTAAGACAATGCCACTAGACAACAATATCCAAACACTGGCAGAAAAGATCATGAAATAATTCAGCAAAAGAGTGATCTAAAACCTTGGTTCTGCTTTCACAGATGACAGTGATGCCACCAGCCAATAGCCTTGGATCTGCTGCCGAAATTTTCCTAAAATAAAAATCAGTACGGAAACCCTAATGCTGGGCACATGAATTTATGGAAAGGTCTTCTAAAATGGTGCACGAAACAACTTAGAAAGCCTGAACTAGGACGTTTTTCCATCCAACAATAATGCCATGAGAAACAACCACAAAAGTCTTTGATTTAGACATTCTTCCATATGCTAAAGTCTGATCACAGAGTATACCAGTATGAACAACCAAGAAGAAAATCCTAACCAACAATGAAATAGGTAGAGAAAGGTTCACATCTGTTTGGATACCATGTTGAGATTACAAGAGAATAAGAGCAGCTAATGGAACCAAACATTGAATCTAAAACCCTGAAAAAGTAAAGAAGAAAACTACACTAAAGTTGTCTAGAACTGTCTAAAAGATGTGATAGAGACAAAAACACAGCTAAAGAACAAGAAAACACCAAAGATATAGTGCCTGTAGGCTTATTCACTTGCATAAAAGAATGATGCCCGTAGGCTAAAGAATGATCACATTCACATGATCACAGAAGATGCTAATACAAATGAAGTTTTAGTTGTATATTTATATCCAACTCAAGTAGGGCATCCCCCCAAGAGGGTTTATGGGTCTATTACCCATTGTATAGTATGAAGAGTAAAACTTGTGATTGATGGGGATTTGCAGATGGAACCTTTTGGAGCATTGGATTGATTTGGAGGTGTACTTCTTCATGGAGCCTTTCCCTCCTTGGCATTTGATGGGGATATTTTGTGAAGGGGACTCACTTCTCCTCTTTGATGATCATGTTGGGCGGAGGTTGCTTCATTTGAGTATCAAATGGAGACATTCTTCAGGTTGGATAAGTGTTGGGGGAATCACTTACTTATTTCCTCATGCTCTAGTCACTACTTTCATTTGGTAGTTGCATAGTTAGTTCATGACTTGTTCTTAGTTGTTAGTGCCCTGTAGCATGGTGGTGCATTTGCCTAGTTTTTTCCTATTATCATTATATTTTTATCACATTTTCATCATTTTACGTAGGTAATTTGCTTATTTCATCATATTTTCACTTTTTACCCAGGTGAAATCCACATTACACTTGCACTTCATCATTTTCCCTTTCCTAGCGGGCAAATGCCATATTTCATTACATTTCCCTAATTTCATATCTTATTAATCCTTCATTTTGCCATATTTCCACTTTTTATTATTTCCAATGTGAAACTAGTTTGGGGTATTTTCATTTAATGATTGATTAAACCAAAACCTTAGGTTGTGCACTGCTTTACTTTTCCTAAACTTGTCATTAGGATTTTAAGCCTCATTCCCTAAGTTTAAATTCAATCAATCACTAGGGAATGCAACTTTAAGTCATATGCCACACATATAGGGGCAGTGCCCCTTATTGACACGCATTATGAGGCAAAACACTAAAATAATACTTTTAAGTGTCTCTCTTCACCAATTCGTTTTCTACCATGTCTCTTCATGCATTACACTTATCCATCCATTTACACATTCCTCTAGAAACATTAGGTGGTATGCTCCTCTAGGAGGTCCACTTGCATCTTTGAATAGGTCTTGTTTCACACCTTGCACACTAAGTGAAGTAGTTGAAAGTTGGTTAGGTCTCACTCTTCTTGGAAGGAGCATATTTAGAGGTTATAACTGCCTCAATACTTTATTATTTATTGACTCAATTGATGGAGTTGGTTATTTGTAGAAAACATTATTTTATTTTTACCATTTCAAAGTATCTTGAAGGGTGCACAAGGAGGATAGATTTAAATATTTCATGATGTTTTGACTTGGTAAATTTTCTTATTTTACCAATGCACCCTCTCTCTTGGAGATTCCCTTGCATTATTTTATTAATTCTTCTTGTGGAGCGAATTCTCCTGAGGAAATAAAGACCTTTGACTTGGCAAAGGCTTAACTAATTCTATTTTTTATTATTGTTGGACTTGCCAAGGAGTTGGTTGGAAAAATAATAATATGTTGTAAGAGAGATCTAACTCTTATATAAAGGAGTTTTTTCTCCACTCTTTCCATGGTTGGCTCGCTGCATTTTTCCTCCTCATGGAGCCTAAGAGATATATTCTTCCAGAGCATATGTGAAATCTAAGGGGTTTTTTATCCTATTAATGTGAGGTTTTCATGAATTACAGTGTTGTTTTGTGGGTATAAATGCTTGTGAGCGAAAAGGTCTATGGTTCAAACCCAAGGTTTATCTACATCAAATGAAGTAAAATAGGTGTGAAGGCTCCTCTCTTCCTATCTTGCGTGTTATTGATGAACTGAGATTTATCTAAGTCAAGTAATATCAAATAGTTTTTCTTGCTTGGTGAAAGTTCATGAGTAAATAACTCCTATTGAATTTGGACTTGAAAGTAGATCCTAGATTGCTTTCATTGATGGTCATTCTCACTTCTACATATGAAGAAATCAGCCTTCTTGGATTGACCCCTTGACTCCATTTGCCCTTGATGGTACAGGCACTAGTCTCTTGATCTTTCCATCACATTTTACATTGTTATCATTGTTATGCTACAACCACATTTATTTTGTTAAGGCTTAGTCTCCTTGTATCACCTTGAACTTTAATGCCATAGCCTTAGCAATCTTATGTAGAGACAACCCTCCTTGAGTTGGAGCAAATCCAACCTAAAGTTGGAGAGGGTGTTACTGAAGTGACAGTGGGTAACCCCTCTTAGTTCCTCGTGTTAGCATTGCTCTTTTGGGATTTAAATTTCACAAGCTAACTTGGGAGGTAATAAGGTCCACATAAGTAGGGCGCTCTCCCTAGGAGGGTTATTGAGCTTACATAACAAAGTTGACTAGGTCAGCATTGCATTAATGACAGAATATGAGATGGCCATGGCCACCTATGAAGATGACACCATTCTCCACATGACCACTCATACAAACCTTGCTTCATCTTCCATGAAGTCTTTTATGTGTCTTCATCTCTTATACACAATTGATGATATCAGATTAAAGATCCATGTTGGTGAAATTTTGGGCTTCTTGCAGCTGATTAATCGAGTCATCCTTGGTAACAATGCCATTTCTTTATGATGATTTTGTCCAATGCCTAATATTTGCAGACATTTTTCAGGTGTCATCTTCTTTGGAATTAAGATAATCGTCTATCTTGATACACTTGGCTTGAATACCCCTAGCTATATGAGTTCTTTCACTTGCCTCTTTATCTAATTTTCTAGCTTTGAGGTTATACAATAATTGAGGTTTGGTAAAGTTGTCTCAGTGATGAATTCTACTATATGAGTTCTTTCACTTGCCTCTTTATCTAATTTTCTAGCTTTGAGGTTATACAATAATTGAGGTTTGGTAAAGTTGTCTCAGTGATGAATTCTATATCATCTTGTATGGAGTGTTTGGGAGGAAACCTCTCTCTCATGGTATACTTCTTTCTATACTTTGTAAGCAAACTATCTAGATAGACATGAAGTGGGTTGCAAGTTCTTTTATTTTTTGGGCTTGACTGCCACCAAAGTGAACTTGTCACATGTTGATCAACCATTTACCTTGATCAAGAACACTTTTTCCCATATTGTGATGTCCCTTTTTAGGTGATCATTCCAGGGGGTTACTGGATGACACTTAGGCCTAAAATTGTTATAAATATTAATGTGTCATTTAATTAAAAAGGGGATATTTTAGTGGATGGTATTGGATGACCCATGGTATTGCCCAAGGTATGGGACTCAAAAAGAAGATAAAAGAGAGGGCACTCATCCATTATGGACGTGTTGATTTGGATATTGATTTCTTGTGATCGTTTGGGGGTTAACCAAAGTTTTCATTTGGGGTTGGCAAACTCTATACATCTATTGTGGTTTAGTTTCGGTGGTGAGATATCCACCCTAGCTAGACAAGGAGGAGGATTCATCCAGGGTCTTCACTTGAGCTTAAACTTTTAGTTTGGAAGCCTCTTGAGAGAGTGACTAGTTAGTAGTAGAAGAATCGTGGCATATTCTCGATGTTTGATTTGCTTATTGTGTGTCTTGGCTGCCCTAGCAACCATTAGAGCTTGTAATTTGAAGTTTTATTCATAATAAAAATTCTAGTTTGTCTCTCTTTCATTATTTATGTGCTAGGTTACTGTCAAATTGTTTTACCAAAATCAGGATTGTCCCTAGAATTGCATTGGGGATACTACAGTGCTATTAGAGTTGGTTTTCTTGCCAGCATGAAGGTAAAATCAGTGAGGCATTATTTCATATTTTTTTGATGGCACACCAGATGTAAAGGAAATCCCAGTTTCATTCATCGTTCATTGTGTACCAACGAGGTTCCCACTTGTGCTTCGATTGGTATTTTATCTATAGTTTTCAGTGTGCAACGAATTGGTTGATGGTCTCTCTAAGGGAAGCCAAATTCATTCTTGACAAATCGTGGCACCTTGTGGTGGAAGATCCATGTTGGGCTTGAGATTCCAGAGAGGGCCAAACCCTCGCTACCGTGGGCATTGGAGAAGCCGTGAGGTTCTTAGAGATTCGTGGCATTGATGTAAAGGACCAATCTCTCCTTGAGACAAGCCGTGAAAAGGAGAATGCAAACATAAAAGGAAACGAATTACTTGAGGGTTGATTTCATCCTTGGGAGGGACACTAGCGGAAGGGAATATGAAGGTCAAATTTGTTGAGGTCGTTATCATTTCTCTCTTTGGACCGAACTTGTTTAAGCTAAGGAATTGGAGAGAGGGTTGAGTCTTGGGGAATTCGTAGAGGGGACAAGTGACCAATCCATTTTATTGTGGACTGTGACAATCCACGAGAAGTTGAAACTTGGTGAACAACTGAACAAGGGTCGCAATCCTGGAAGAGGAGTCAAAAAGGGGTCGTGAAGCATTGAGAAAGCATCCAATTCCAGATTGTTGGAGGCCAAGAGTTGGAAGAGAAGCAAATAAGCCATTACTAGGGAGGCCATATGAAAACAACCAGTCCTGGGGTTGAGGAGACACATAAATGCAGGTTGTGACTGTTGCCAAAGTCTAAGGAAGATTGTGACTACTGAAAGAAGGATACAATAGCCAAGGGAGATGAAATTGGATATCATTCTCAGAGAATATTACGTACTGGTTGTCAACAGAGGGGCGTGAAGTGTTTTCTAAGTGCATGATAGCTTGCCTCAGTGTGATTTTTGAAACTTGCAGTCTACTATTTTGCATTATATCTTCATTGTTGGGATGTGATACTTAACTATGAGTATCATTTACATGGTATTTAAATGCTAAACTTGAATATATGAATCCTCGATAAGGGGTATTGTTTAGAAACATAAATGTGTGAGTTCATTCCATAGTAATATCCATTCCTTGAGATTGCCATTTGCAAGCTTGCAATTAACAAATTAGTCAATTTAGTTTGGCATGCAATTAGTTTTGACAAAATGGCACATGTGTCAAACTAAGCTATTGAAAAAATCATCGTTCATTCCCAGTGGGTACATTCAACCGAAGGAAATTGAAGTATTTGAAGAATATATCTGGGCCAAGTATCATAACCAATCAGTCCAAGACTCCAAACTATCTATTCCCTAGCAAGGGATATTACGGTTTCCATCCTATGATCGCACGAGACATTGATGATTGGAAGACAAGATGGGGAGCAGAAGGACACGCAGACCTTGGTTTCCAACATTCCTTGAGGAGTATCCCAGAAAGGCATAGGGACAACATACAAAGCATAGAAGCAACCCACAAAAGCACAAGAACAATATGCTTGAGACGAGACTACCACCTGCTTAAGGGAATATTTGGCATTGGAAGATAAGTTACATGTAGTCGTGCCCTTTCGAGAGTATTACATCACTAAACACATCTTCAAGTATGGAAGATGTCCCAAGGATTTGGACAAGGATTATCTTAAAAGCTTAGAGCGGGGAGATGAGGAGAAACATATAGCTAGTCTTACTAAGGATTTGTGCATAGAAAAAGACAAAACAATAGTTAATGAGGCAAATGGATCTACTAACGATACAGTTTCCAAAGCAACCAAAGATGAAGATGCAACAGTTTGTCCTACATATGATGACATGAAGGAGCCAACCTCCTTCTGTATGTATGATGCTGATGATGACATGGATTCCACACATCATCTTATTTATGACATGGATGATGACATAGGCATGATTGTGCTTGGAGATGACGAGTTGGGATTGGATGCACCTATGAATGATCAGAATTTAGCGTGGGATGAGTTACCTTTTGAGGATGATTTCATTTCTCAGGAGGAACACAATGAATGGACAAGTGATAGATGAGAACATGTATGAGCATGACACCCTACATGAGTCCCATCACTACACCATACTGACTAGTGAGTCAGTTGGTCTTTTATGTGACAACCTACACAGTGTTGATGAGATGACATTGCATGACTTGGCGAGCCAACTATTGGTCATAAAATGGCAGATTGTGTAGGTATTTATGAGAGCAGGTGGTGCTCATAAATTTATTGAAGATCTTATGTGGAATACATAGTTGGAGGAAAGGAATAAGGGAGTTGCAAAAAGGGTCACTAGCACCCAATTATGCATCATCAAAGAAGCCTTGGAGTAGATGAAGTTTGATTACTTGCAGTTGTTCAAGGATAGAGACCTTGTGCTTAAGTTCACAAAAGATAATGCAAGAAAGGTGAGGAGGTTAAATACCAATTGAGATTTGCATGATTTTCATCATTGACCACAGCAAAGAGTTCACCATCTTTGACAGTAGTGACACATGAGGGCATGCGTGGCACTCATGGTTTGAGGGGAGAGCCTCTGGTGATGATTATGCACAAGGAGCATTCCGAGTTGCAAGTTCCTAAGGAGAGATTTGACATGGAGGGCCATGAGTCGCCTCGGTTGGAGAGAGGTTTAGTCACGGAGGAGATAGTTGAGTATATTCGTTGTGGACCAACCAGTAGGGCAATATATGCATCCAGAGATTGGGTGGAGAGATATACGACAGATTTGGGGAAACATTGGGATGCATGCTCAATTGATATCAGTAGAGTGTTGGCTACAGTAGCACATACGGGATACTTGATGGCACAAGAGGATACAGGTGTATATAAGAGGATACAGGGGTGTGCACCAGTATACAGGGATACATAGTGGCACATGGTGAGATTCCGTGGAGTTTTGGAGAGTTTCCTCCAATGAGACCACATGATAGATATCACGAGAATATCCTTGAGTTGGGTATCCCTGGGATCGATGAGTGGATGGGAGAGCCTCAGAGAGTAGTAGACCCCTCGATGGTCTATCTTTATCTGGGATATTATCAATTGAGGGCGAGAGCATGATGCTCATAGGTATGTTTCTAAACTTCATTGTGGGATGTTGGTCATGTCCTTGGGGTTGACCAACACACTAGCTACTTACCAATCGCATATGCGGGGGCAAAGATATCTATTGCTGCTACACAACAAGGCTAGGGAGGTTCACTTGAGACAGTTGGATAAGGCAGGTGGCATCTTGGCCACGACAAAGGTCTTTTAGTTGGACCAGTGGATTAGTGCACAAAGTGCCCAGGAGAGATTATATTGGTTTGCAGAGAATGCAACTGACAGACTAGGGGGTGACATCATCTCCTATAGAGATTGCCCATGTTATACCTTGAGTCCTCACTTAGGGAGAGGATCACGAGGGCTATGCAGGATTCACATTTGGCAGGTTATTCTTGGCATTTGCATGAGTATGAGGCACCATAGAGGTGGCGGAGCTATTCCCAAGGGAGGTGCTTAAACTCCATGGTTTTCTTGAGCACCTAGACAATGATTGGGATAACAGGTCTATCGATGCAATTTGGCAGGGGTCGAACAAATTAGCATGCTCAGAGTCGATTCCTAGTATTAGGTTTCCACCAGAGGATTACATTTCAGGGGCTTGGCTCATTGAGACTTATTCTTTATATCGATGAAGGCTTTCTTTTTTGGTATGTAGGATTGAACTTGACAGTGGTATCAATACATATGAGACAACTCGTCTTTGTTTTCCAGAGTTTGTTCTTGATATGCTTAGGCTTGGGTGCATGGAGGAGTCGCCTCTTGAGGTGTTTGTGTAGCATATGATTGCTTGGTTCATCAGGGGATGTCAAATGGAGTCTTATTTCAGCACTTAGTAGACTAGAGTGATGGGTAGAGGTTGTTTCACAATTTTCAGGATAGTGTAGGACCCTGGTGACTATACCATTACGGGCGGATTTGAGATAGCTCTCACAAGCATTGCAACTTGAAGTTCCAAGAGAGAAGGATGAAAATGTGGCATGACAATCAGATAGTTATGATCAGAGTGGCGTAGCATCAACATGGTGGTCTCTTCCTGAGATTTGCTTGGGACTCAGGGATTTTAGTATTTGATAGTTTAGTAGCTGACATAGAGGTGGGAGCCAGTTCTTGTTTTCATGAGTTTTGGTCCATAGTGAAGCAGTTAGTTTAAGGGTTGAACGAGTTGTTGCAGCATCAAGATGCTCTAATTATAGACAGTAGGCATGAGGATTCCAATGGCAGTACCTTGTCGGATCACGTATCGAGTAGAGGTTGCTTCACCTCTTCTCAGATGATTTGGGACCCTAATATCATTTTTAGTCTCATTCTGGTTCATTCGAAAGAGTGTCAGGAATGGAGGCATTGCTTGAGGACAAGCAATCTTGGGAAGGGAGGACTGTGATGTGCCTTTCTAGGTGATCATTCCAGGGGGTTATTGGATAACACTTGGGCCTAAAATTGATATAATATCAAGGTGTCATTTAATTAAAAAGGGGATGTTTTAGTGGATGGTATTGGATGACCCATGGTATTTCCCATGTTATGGGACTCAAAAGGAAGATAAACGAGCAAGCACTCATCTATTATGGACATGTTGATTTGGATATTGATTTCTTGTGACCGTCTAGGGGTTAACTAGAGTTTTTCGTTTGGGGTTGGCAAACTTTATCCATCCATTGTGGTTTAGTTTCAGTGGTGAGATATCCACCCTAGCTAGACAACGAGGATCCATTCAGGGTCTTCACTTGAGCTTCAACTATTGGTTTGCAGCCTCTTGGGAGAATGACCATTTAGTAGTAGAAAAGCCGTGGCATATTCCCGATGTTGGATTTGCTTATTGTGTCTCAACTGCCCTAGCAGCCTTTAGAGCTTGTAATTTGAAGTTTCATTCATAGTAAAAATTCCATTGTGTCTCTCTTTCATCATTCATGTGCTTGGTTACTTTAAAATTGTTTGACCAAAATCAGAATTGTGCCTAAAATTGCATTGGGGATACTACACATATCTTCATCTGCTCTGACCAAGTATGGTTTTCCATCTTCCTTACCTTGTAATTGTTAACATGCCTCAAGAAAATCACATTCTTATCCCACACAAGGGGCTATGGACTATGATGTCACAAACATCAATGGCACCACATCACATTCAATATCATCTACCCTTTTGAACGGGATGGCAAACTTGAACTTGCACTGCATCATCATGAGCAACTCAAGAACTCTCTGCAACCATGCTAGTGGCAATGGTGGAGGATGCATTGCTGTAGGTAATCTGATCCTTTTCACCAGTGATTGTGAGATACTGTTCAACTTCAGATCAAAGATTGCAGTCATATGCCAACTTTCTCAAAGTTTAACCACTATAAATGGTTATGTGTGTTCTTGTGTGCCTTTGCACTGGTTTGTCTTTTGTGTCAATGCTTCTTCCCTGGAATTCAGGATCCCTTGCTCTTGTGGTGTCATAGGTTTGCACTATCTAGAGATGTGGGTCCTTGGGGTTGTTGTCTCTCTGCAACACAGAGATGCATTCTTATCTGCTTTAGGTCTGTGTATGAGATTTGCTCAAGTGAACAGTAAAGGAAAAACCCACACTAGAAGCAAAGTGCAAGAAGAGAAGGTGAACTGTACACACTATACACTCATGTTATTAGATATATATAGAGGTACAAAATTGCTGGATGGAAAGTATTCCGTGGAGACTTACGTGATATGTCATCTTTGGTCAAGTCTTGCAAGAAGAGTTAGCTGAGAATTTTACATTAAGTAGCTGAGGTAGTCAGAGTGGTAGGTGAGATGTGCGAATATAACATACACACATAAGTCTTCTATTATTAAGTCATATCACTGTACCTTTGGGACCTTACAACCTTGGTTTTGCCTTGCATTGGAGTTGCATATCTCTTGGAACCCAGAACCTTGTTTCCCAATTGCTTTCTGGTTGCATAACTCTTGGTGTCTTGCAACCTTGATGCTGTCTTGCTTTAGAGCTGCATATTGGCCCTGCAACCTTTATTATTCTGCATTGTGTTCTCGTTTGACCTCACAACCTGGGTTTTGCAGTTCTCTTAGTATTCTGCAGATTGGGCCTTTGATCTTCTATCAACCTGCATAGGCATTATACTGCAGGATTAGTAATCATGTGGTTTGCAACTGTTGTAGACTCCCATGGGCTCTGCATTCTCCCAAATTCAAGCTCAGATATCTGAATCAATCAATCAAATCAAAAGGAGGCCTACATTTATTGCAGGATAGCCGATTGCATTAAATATAAACTGGATTTGCAATAGATACAAGGTGGTACTTTCCCCTTTCTGGGATCAATTGTTATTTTCCTCATAATAATACTTTCATTTATTGTTGTCAATAGATATGCATGGTACAGTAGCACAGCTATTTGTTGATTCGTGGTACATGTATTGAATGTATAGTTTTGCTGTTATATAGGAAACTTCAAACAGAGGAAGATTGAAACATCACTCGATAGGGAAAGTTATTCAAGATATTATTAAAACTATCAGATATTGAATAAATATTTCCTTCATTTAAATATTATAATACAACTAGTGAAGTGTCATGTTTGAGTTTGTCAAATAGAAAGTGCCAATGTTTTCCTTGATTTTTTGCACCCTCTAACATGCTTGGTGTGGGGCTGATACAAGCATAATCTAAAATATTTCTCGGGCCTCAAACCATTCACATATGAAGTATACCTTGTATTGAGTAAATAGTTATATTACTATGTGAAATATCATATTAGAGTTTGTCAAATAGAAAGTGTAGGTGGCCTCAAACCATTCTCATTCACAGTATTCCTTGTCAATAATGAGCAAAGATGCTTTGCTCATTCCGATGCACACTGTATAGGTTAGTATAATGGCACTGTTTCTTGTCTGTTCTTTCAGTGGTACACTTTTTGAATGAACTGACATGGACAATGGAAAAAGAGAGAGACATTGATTTAAAATGATGCTATATCTTGTACAGATGGGGAACCATGATGAGCTTCTTCAAAAAGATGGGGAGTATGCAAAATTAACAAGAAGACAACTTAGCTCTGCCATGTAACTATCCTCAATAATGTATTATTTTCAATTGCAATCCAGGAGCCCAGTTACAAGGAAATGCCTCCATACAGGTCCACATGGGGGCCTGCAGGTTTGCCAACCTATGATTTCCAACTGCAATTTGGCTAGTCTTGTAGATTGCTAGAACTGCATATTTATACAGAATGTGAAAGTGCCTCAGTCCAGCTGAAATACCTTACTGATAGGTTGTTTTTTGTACGTGATACCTTCCTGGAATGATTTATTAATGTATATTATATTTTCCTTGGCATATGCAAGTTATTCTTTCGGCTTCAGCTTTTTTAATTCAATGTAATATTTGCTCGGGTATTTTTCAAGTAAATTTACCAATGGAGCAGAAAAGAAGCGCTGGAAGACCTAAAGTTACAGTGTAAGAAAACTGAATCATTTGTAAGGGGATATGTTTTTGCAGACCCCCAAAAGTTCATAAATGCAACAATTTTCATTATACGAGAATTTACAGCCATATGTTCTCAGGCTCCTAAGAAATTTTTGTTCCCAAATTTTTACATAAAACAATGATTTGACGAGTTTTTAATTATGCTGGCATGTATATCTAAGTCGGAGAATGAATGAGACTGAAAAGTATAAACGAATAAGATGTTTGCACCTATTCCAGCAAAGTGATTAAAACAACTGAAAATACAAAATCATACAATTGAAGAATTTTCATGTGGTGGATCTGCAAGGAAAACATGAGTAATAGAAGCATGGGTTGAAAATGTACCAAAAAATGGTTTGTTATTTTAAGGATCCACGCTTAGAAACGTTGGTCAATCTTATAACTTCTTGTTTATTATAAAATGTTAGAATATTTTTGTAAAAATAATCATTTTTAAAGGCTTTTATAGTTTTTAGAATTTTTTACTTATTTTTTAAGTAAAATAATTTGATCTTGGACAAATCATTTTTGGATTGGAAACAAACGAAAATGGACAAATAAGATTTGGAAAGTAGATGGGCAATCAGCCCAATGGCTAAATTTATTCTCTAAATTTTTCCATCCATCTTTGCAAAGTGGAGGAAAGGATGAATAGGATTAGAATGGAAGTATGAATTGTTAATAAATGAGCAAATTAAGTGGCCAAGTTTTTTTGAAATAATAACGAGTTTCTGATAGAAACAAAGACGTCTTCGCCCGCGCTAGCCTGGAATTGGTCCGAAAAGAAATAAGCAAACACAGGAAACTGATCGATGCAATGTCTCGGGAGTGTTTAGGGTTTACATCTGGAACTAGCCAGCACCATATGGGTTGATCTGTGGTCGAAAATCTGCGCACGCATCTCCTCTAAATCAGATGATGTTCATAATAGGGTAAAGAAACGTTTATCAAGAAATACGATGGCTTGAACAAAAGAAAAAGTCTCCATACTGAAACATGTGATAAGGGCAACGTCAGCGTCATCAATCTCTCGAATTATACGTTGAAAAAGGAAGCAGGTTTCTTAGAAAGGGGTCTAAACTTCGCAATAGCGCCCAGAAACATCCCTACAGAGAAAATACTTTACGCAGTTGAAGATTCGGTCTCGTCTTTACCAGAAATGGAAGCAGAAGAAGTGAGGCAAGAATGCGCCCTGATCTTACATAAAGCCACACCCCCCAAACTGAACATCAACAAAAGCGAGGCAACTGCAATAAAAAATCTTAAGGAAAACAACAAAATAACAATAATGAAAGCTGACAACGGAAATGCTACAGTGGTATTGAACAATGAGGTCTATGAACGAAAAATGCTGGAACATTTGTCCACCTTTGGGGAAGCTAGAAAAATATCCAACAATCAAAATTATGAACAGGGTGAATCATGCCATAATGGAGTCCAACCTAGATGACAATATAATGAAGCATCTCGTTCCCAAAAACTCTCGTTACCTCGAGGATATATGGTCTGAGTCTCCCGAAAATTCATAAAGACGGTGTCCCCTTGAAACCCATTGTTAACACAATTGGTTCTGCAACCAATCTCTTAAGTCGTTGGTGGGGCACACACAATCGTACATTAAGGACTCTTCCCATTCAATAGATGGTGCAAAATACCAACGCTTAGATGAAAATGACTTTTTGGTAAGCTTTGACGTCGTCTCCCTCTACACAAAAGCTCCAGTAAATGAAGCTATCAGTTTCATAAGGGAATGACGAATGATGAAACAACAAACCTTGTTGATATTTGCTTGAGGTTGACATACTTCAGATCTCAAGTTGACATATGAACAAATAGATGGTGTGGCAATGGGTTCATCACTCTCCTCAGTAGTAGCCAACTTATACATGGAACATTTTGAAAAGAAGGCCCTAAGATTCCTTCCTTCTCAAGCCAAAAGAATGGAGGAGATTTGTCGACGACATAAACGTCATTTGGCCCCATGGGAGAGATAACCTTGACAAGTTCCTCACACATTTGAAAAACCAGTCGGATCACATAAAAAAATAACATGCAGATTGAAGAAAACAATCGCCTTCCATTTCTTGATGTTCTCATTTCTAAAAAAGATGGCACTCTGGCACGACAAATTTATTGAAAAACAACCCACACAGATAAGTACCTGCAAGCCGAATCACACGATCATCCAGCGCAAAAGCTTTTTATCCTAAACACACTAGCAACAAGAGTGGTTAGGATTGTTGACGCAAAGTGAAGAATTAAAGCATCTCAAGGGGGTCTTTAGAAATAATGGCTATAAGATTAAGGAGATTGAGAGAGATTTCAAGAAAACCCAATATCACGAGAAAAGAATAAACGAGGAGAATAGAAAGCTAATTGTACCCCTTGCATCCAAGGGACAACTGATGTTTGGAAAAAGCGAAGGACCCTATTGACCTAAAACACAAGAAAGGTGTTTATTCAATCTCATGTTCTTGTGGAATGGTTTATATCAGGTCAACAGAGGAAAGGTGTTTATTCAATCTCATGTTCTTGTGGAATGGTTTATATAGGTGAAACTAGTCATTTAGTAAAAGTGAGGATAAAAGAACATTGTGCAGATATCATTCGTTGTCGATAAAAAAATGTTGACACTAGTAAAACACTCCCAAGCCACTAATCATCACATTTGCATCAAAGAAGCAAAAATAATTGCAATTGAAAATCACTACAACAGAAGATGGATCCGAAAAGCCATCGAGATAGAAAAACATCCCCATAACTTCAACAGAGAGGATGGCCTTATTCTAAGTGATGTTTGGAAATTGTTGATTCACATTTTAAAAAGGAAGAGTGAGAACAATTAATAATGTGACGCCTGGGCCAACATTATACTATTTCTAAAAAAAGAGCCAACCTCACTATTATTAATTTGATCTCCCTCAACCAAACTCCCTAAGGTTGTTCTTCTCCTAAAGATGGACACAAATATGATGTCTGAAATGTGTGTAGGGTCTCAAAACGTTCACACATGTCCAAGAAAATTCTGAGGCACTATTGAACACCTGTGAAAACCTGAATGAATTGAGTCTCCTTCAAACAAGACTTAATGTTTGATGCAATCTATAGATTCTTTAGTATTTGCTACTGTAACGCCCCTTATTTTGACTAAACATCTTTTTAGATAGACATGTTGCATTTTATTTGCTTAGTATTTGTTGGACTCAGTTCGACTAAGTAAACTATAATTACGACATGATGAACCAAATTATATGTTGTTACTATATTTATGATGTCACCATGAATATTATGTTACTATGTTTATGCGGATACGATGTGATTATCATGGGATTCCTGTATTTTACGATGGTAGTATATGTTTAAATGTTTTCATTGATAAAATGTGAAATATATGATGTGGTGTATGGATACCATCTTGTGATGTGATTGATTGAATTATTATATGTCATGTGTAGTTGTGATGAACCAAAATTGTTATGTGAAATGAAATAATGATGACAATATTGATCAATCGATGATCAAGTGGAAATGCTTGTTATGAATAAGTATATTTTTTTTCAAAATACTAACCCACAGGGGACAAGGGGGCTGAGTGATAGTTGAGTACTGAATATGATGTGTGGATTAGCATGTACTTATGCAAGGAACCTTATTGATCAAATTGATGATACGATGACACACTTTGATAAGCTTAATAGCACCAGAGTGATTTGATAGGGTATAGACCCAGTATGTTGAGAGGGATGGATGTATTGCCCACCCTATGTTACTATGATACCCGGGGTCGTGGGAGGGTCGTGCTGAGACACACTCCCCAAGTTGTTGTGATGACGACGGTCAGATGCCTGTTAGGAGAGGCTAGGTTCGTTGTTCAGCCAATGTTATCGCTTTTAGGTTATGTGGTCAGGTCGGTGAAGCCGACATCCACTTCTATACTAGCAGAGGAAGGATATGGAAGATGTGGACGTAGGTTAGGATGAGAGGATGTGTTAGTATTGTTGAGGGTTGGGTATTCCTTGATACTGAATTAGTGGTAGTGGGTACCATTCCTTGTACTTGAATGATTAAACTAATGTAAACCTACATGAAGTTAATGATATGAAATCTTAAAGGGTTAACTTTTAAAATAACTAATCTATTTTAAATGTGTCTTGTGATTTTAAATTATTGTTTTGTAATTTTTTTTGGACGAGGCTGCATGCGACCTCGGTCTAATCGCCTAATCACGGCCTGTTGAACGTGTCGGATCTAGCCACAGCCCTTTGTGGCGACGTCTCCCTGCTGCATCATGGGCTTAAGAGGGGGCCCTAAGGCTTCCACGCCTCTTCCACCATAGCTGGTGGCCTTCAAGAAGTTGATCGAGAGTTGTGGCAAACGTAAACTGAACGATTCACAACACAAATTCGTCAAAAAGTTGGATAGTATTCCCATCGTTTCCCTCCTAGCTAAACAAACTTGTCGCTCGGCTCTGAATCTAGCATATTGAGGACTCACTGGATAGTTCACAGGCCTTTGGCCCTCCCTTAAGGTCGTAGAAGCATGGGTGTAGAGGAACTGGAGACCGTTAGTAAAGGAAGGCATTGGAAGTTACTCCGTGGGAAAGGGATTCTTCGTGTTTGTTTTCGAAGGAGAAGACATAAGTCTCATATTTAGGAACGGACCTTACTTAATGGGCCCTCAGGGATTAAATTTGAACAAATGGACCCTAGATTTCGACCCTACACAAGACATGTCGTCGGCAACCTTGGTGTGGGTGTTCCTTCCTCACTCACCCTTGCACTGTTGGAACCTGAATTCATTGGAAACCATTAGCAACACGCTTGGGAAATACATAGATCGAGCAGAGAGAAAGGACCAGTACTCTTGTGCAAGAATCTGTGTCGAGGTAGATCCTAGAAATAGGGTTACCATAAGCAATTAATCTAACGGTCGCAGACTGGTCACGTATCCAGGAACTGGATTACGAACAACTCCCCTTCAAATGCAGGTTTTGTCATAGCCATGGACACTTTTCGAGATACTGCAAGAAAAAGCTGAGGAAGATACAGAGAAATCCAAAGAACAATGTATTCAGGCCCAGAAAACAGCCTCAACAAAGACAAACAACAAGAAAAAAGGGAAAGAGACATCGACGATGTCCGACGCGCCAGCAGTAAGGTAGGAACAAGAGAAAGGAAATAAAGACCAGTCAAGGAAGCTGCACAAAGTCCTCTTGAAATACTCAGGGCAACAGAAGACAATCCAGAATCAGTAACTGAGGAGATAGAGCAGCAAACTTTCCCTCCAACATTTGAGAAGGAAACGACAGAAGCACCCCACCTCGAATCCCCATTAGGGATCTACTCATCACCTACCTATGCAGAGATAACAAGGAAAAAACCTCTGGAATCTTTAGGATCATTGGAAGATGAGTCTTTTGAGAGGCCCTCAAAAAAAGCAGGGAGGAAATCTCCCAGGGAAGCCCGAGAGGATGAAGTAGAGAGGCAAAAAATGCAGGGAAGCCAATCCACTATCGAAATGTCCATCGAGAGAAATACTAGAACAAGACCTCCTAATGGAGGTACTTCCCATCCCAACCTCAGTAAATAATGTGACTAGTCTCTTGGAATTGCAGAGGATTGGGGAACCCTTTGAAAGCCGAAGAAGTCAAAGATCTTCTGAAAATAGAAACCCCCCAGATACTCATGCTCCAAGACACTAATATTGAAGGGGAAACCCTTCTTCAGATCAACAATTCAAAGTGGAAGAAAAATGTAGGGAAGGCCATAAGCGCTAGAGGCACCTCTGGGGGCCTAGCAACTATGTGGTCGGAAGAGGAGTTTCAATCAGAAAGCTCTTTTGAAACCCAACATTGGATCTACACTGAACTTCGTCATTCTTGAAGTAAGCTCACCTTTTCACTCTCCAACCTTTATGTTCCTGTTCTGAATCAGAAAAGAAAGATTGTTGGATAACTCTTGCAGATTTCATAGAATTATATTCCCTCGGAATATAATAGTTGTTGGAAATCTAAATCTGGTCTTTGATTCAAAATAAAAGAGGGAAGGAAACAAAGGCAAAGATCAAATGTTACCCCTGGTAGAGGACCTCATGCAACAATGGGATCTTTTTAGATAGTGTCTTTAACTCTCCCTCTATTTTTTTATAAACTATGGATTGGAAAGGACTAATGGGAAAGATAGTAATTTTAGACTTTGAGTTCTATTAGCAAGCGTTGATAAATCCTAGACCAAGGAAACTTTTAGGTGCAAAATTTAGACCATGGGCTAGTTTTCAAAAAAAAATTCCCCAAAAATATCTCCATATCCCTTTTTTTTAATTTATTCGCCCAAATTCCAAGTGAAAACATTTTTAACTCTAAAAATCATCAAAACTATATAAAACCCTTAGAAATTTGAATCTTTTACAAAAATACCACCCAACATTTTATGGTTGGAAATTTAAGAATTAACAAGATTCGTCAAGGTTCCTACACTTTAATAAAATTATGAATGCTTAATTTTTTCCCTGCTTATCTACTCATACATAATGAATGATAAGTGGACTATTCATGCTCATGACATATTGATCATTAATAAATAGTACCAGTTAGTGAAGGCCCATAATGAATGACTCAAGTATTAATTACTCCACAAAGTCAGTCTTAAAAAATGATAGTTGTTAACATGTGTTTACTTTGCTCTCTTTTCAAGTGACCTTATTGAATTTTTTAGAAGAGTGAGTTGGAGAGTGCTTTGGATTCATAATGTTATCCCCTAATGCAACGAGGTTTTTTCATTTAGCATTCACAATACCCTTGGGTATCTCCCTAGGCATCCCATATTATCCTCCTCAAGTACATTACATTCCATCCCCCTTTACATGTTTTGTCCTTGAAACATGGGAGAAAACCATATCATATGATCATTTAAGTAATGTATTCAACTAGTACCAAGCATGAGCATCCATCCATCCTAGTGAAATATGGACACGGAGTCCAATTCTTCCTTGCCACATCTATCTTGATTATAGTTGGTCATTTGGTTCCATGTTGTCATTGTGCTACTCTAATATCTACATGCATTGTTTTTAGTTAGCCATGTGTCTATATTCGTTGCATTTTTGTTCCATGTTTGTTGATGTTCCCAACCTTGCCTTGATTTTTGTTGTTTCTCATGGAAGTGTGGATGGCAATATACAACAACCTTATCTACTAGTTCTCCTCTCTTTGACTCTTCAACTTGTGCTTCCTTTAAGTCATGTAGCTCCTTAAATTCTTATTCATTTTTATGCCATTCTTGGGGATTTTCTTCATGTGCTTCTGTATATTTTTGTTCTTTTGATTGAACCTCAAAATCATCCCTTGACGTGTTAGTAGGTGTTATAAGAACTTCTTCACTTGCCACCTTGTGCCCTTTAGCAACATAAATGTCTTGCAATGTGATTTTGTTTTTCTTGTACCAAAGCTTCAAAAACTTCTTTTACATAGTTGTACCAACTAAGTCCGTCCAATGATATTCCAAAACAATATCCACATCATTCATATCTATGGAATATAAATCTAAATGCAACAAATATTTATCCATAGTATTATCCACATTTTTTAAAACTGAACATTCTCACGCTCAACTTGGGTGCTTAGAATATGCTTTTGTGGTGACTTCCAACCTTTTATCCGAGTTAACATTAATGATATTAGGCTTGCTACTAGGGTTTATATAAATAAAAACATATTCCCACTGAATACATCCATGGACCTATAATAGGAAGGTTGTGCATGAATATAAACCCTTGGTACTCTCTTTATCTTTCTTCTTGGAATGAGACCACTTATCTAAGACAACTTGTTCATATTCTTCATCTAAAAGTTTGAATATAATGTCATCAATGACAAGTGACGTCTTCCATATTGTTGCTTCATCTCTTAGATTAATGTATATGGTTCCTTTCCAACATACTTAAATTTTCTTATGATATTCTATGCATTCTTCAATACTAGGAACATCAAATTTTCCTATAAAAAACATCTTCCTTGTTATAACCCAAAAATAGAACTACGATTTTGTGCAACGAGTGTTTTGAGACAATAAATTTTAAATTATTATAACTCCCTTACTACTGATCATAATCACTATTATGACCACAATTATTAAATTCCACAGTCATGTGACATCTATTGGCACTGGTTTGACTATGATCCAAGTACTCTACCAAAATATATTTGATTTGCACTTTGTGCAACTATCATTAAAAAATCCTTGAATAACCGATTTAAAATCAATGATAACTCCACTTCTTGGACTCCTATTTGGATGATTTTTTTTAACGTGGCTATTTTTGTGAGGAACTCAAATATGTTGTCGATTTCTTCAAATTATCCATAAAAATTTGAGAAATGGATTTGAATGTTGCCACCCTCTTTTTTTTTCCTTAGAAAATATGCAACAATAAAAGAATTTCTCCAATTTGTGGCCTGGAAATTTCTCTAATATCAAATGTTATTTACATTAAATCTGAATATAAAATTACATATAAGATAACCAAGTCTTTGTTAAATCACAAATAATGTCATTTAGAAAAGCTCCAAACTTTATTGATATCAAAACCCTTAAGGTGGCATAACACTATCAATTATTCCATCTCAAATGATTCACTCCACAAGCCATGCTTAATAATACATCCAACATCCAACTTATCTTAATAAAATAATACGCATGTGCATTTATACTTTCTCATGTATATTTCTTTGTCAACTACCCCTTATTATATTATTTCTTCCAACGATCTAGTGGGCATATTTAGTGCCCACCAATTACCAAGTGGGCCTATTCACATTACATACATTATCCCCTTGGGTATCTCCCTAGGTATCACATATTAACCTCCTTAGGTACATTACATTAGGTAAATAACAAATTTATAACAAATTGCTTATTAGTGAATGACGCTCATGGGAGATGGGTCATAGTAAATAATATTGTGTTAAATACTCCATGTAGTTGATCCCCAAAATGGTATTTCCTAGTTGAATTTCAATTTGCTCCATTTTGAAGTAAGCGCCCATTGAATTTAGTTGAAGAGTGTGATTCATAATTTCAAAATGTTCTACTCAAAATTGTGAACAAGTAAAGTACTGCAAGAAGCGCTAGGGAACACCTTCAAAGTCATAATGAAAACATGCATGTAAGCTTAACAAACCTCCAAAGTCATAATGAAAGCATGTTTATCTAATAAGCATAAAGGTGTTACATTTGAGGCTCAAGTGTTGTAGCTCTAAAAACAAAGTAAACAAAACATTATCATGTTTTCAAAAAACATGAAACAAGAAAATGATTTTCAAACTAAACCCCGTCATAGGGATGTGTCACCATTAATAACTTCTAAAATATCATAAGTAATAACCTATAGGGATGTGTCACCATTAATAACTTCTAAAATATCATAAGTAATAACCTATAGACTATCTTGAAGTCCACAAAGCATGTCACATACTTAATAATGTTAGTATCAAAGCGAAAAAGGTTGTAATCACATCAATGTGACAATTTATGACTTGAAGATTTTCCAATTTGACAAAAACTAAAAAAAAAAATCATGGATAAGTGACACAACACTCAAATCCATCTACACATAAATGGTAAAATTTGAAGTAATGTCCATTACACTATCTTATAAAAAAAGAATTCACTAAAGTCAATTGATAATGGAGCAAAGTAAAAAAGCTCATTGAGAAATATCATTTTTGGGAGATTAATTACTTGGAGTATTTAATACTTGAGTCATTTACTATGACACATGCTCATAAGCATGATTCACTAATGACATATTTCTCATAAACTTGAATAGTCCACTTAGAACGTAGTTTCAACATGTGATGCTTATGGGGTGAATAAGTGAGATTGAAACTAGTAAAATAAATCACATGGAGTGAAATTTAAAGTAATGTCCTAATCACTATCTTTAGAAAAAAAGAATTCACCAAAGTCAATTGAAAATGGTACAAATTAAAAGCTCATTGAGAAATATAATTTTTGGGATTAATTAATTGGAGTATTTAATACTTGACTCATTACTATGACCCATTTGTCATAAGCATTATTTTCTAAAGACAATTTTCTCATAAGCTTCAACAATCCACTTATAAGTCATTTTTAGTAGGTGATGCTCATGGGGTGAATAAGCGAGATCAAAACCAATGAAATGGATCACATAGAGTGAATTGTCACCTTTATGATTTGCCCTCCAATCTAAACATACACCCCTTAACCATAATTTATTGGGAAAGTCACTCATTGGAGTGTGACTCTAGCTTAATTGTGCTCAACCATGGAATTTCCCCCATAGTCAAGCCCACATGTATTGCTATCCCATTCACAAGACATTAACAAGTATTGTGCCTTATGAACTATCCATCCATATGAGATTCTTTAATAGTCCAACATCATGAAATATCATTTTTCAAGATTAATTTTGTGGAGTATTTAATAGTCAAATCATTCACTATGACTTCTCTCCCATGAATGAACATCATTCATTGATGATCATTATCTCATTAACATGGTTAATCTACTTAAAACTCGTGCTATAAGGGGATGCTCATAAGATAAAGTGTGGAATTGAAACTAGTAAAATGATTTGCATAACATCAATTGTTGCTTTTGAGACTTAAATCCAATAATCAATACTTCCCAAGAAGGTCACCCAACCCAATAATCAAGACTTTCTTAGAAGTCCATCCATCCTAATACAATTCTAGTTCAAGTACCCTAAACCACCTAAATTTCCCATAGTTAAACTTGCTTATGATATTATCACATTTACAAAAAACATAAGTATTGTGCCTTATAAACCATTCATTTAGAGTTTTTTTCTCTTTATTTAAGCATTCACGGGGCTTCTGTAGCCCAACATGATAAGCTATCCATTTTCAAGAATAATTGTGTGAAGTACTTAATGCCCAATCAATTCACTCTAACTTATATCTCATGAACATCATTCACTAAATACCAATTTCCCATGAGCTTGACTAGTCCACTTAACACTCATTGAATCAAGAGATGTTCACAAAATGAAGAAGTGGAATTGAAACTAGCAAAATACTTTGGATAGCGTCAATCATCAGCTTTGAGACTTGGACACAATCAAGAACTTCCAAGGAAGATTACCCCTCATTGTACGACTCTATCTCAAGCTTACTTAGCCATGTAGTTTTTCTTCGTAGCCACGCAAACTTGCATAGCTTGCTATCCCATTTACAAAACCTTAACAAGTACGGTGCCTCCTGTAACACTCATATAGGGCTCTCCTTTTTATTTAAGCACAAGGGGGGCTGGAGATGTCTAAAAATTTGATGATTTGGATCGGACGACCATTTTCTTCCTGGAATCTGATGTTTTTAATTTTGCAAAATCGAAAGGTAACTTGTTTTAATCACATTTTTTATGGTAGAAATGGATTCAACACCCTAAAAAATCCCCAAGGCATCGAAAATTCCAAAACTTGACAGTTGTAACTTGGATCTAAAAAAATTCATTTCAGATTTATTAAAACCGTATCGAAAAATCTATATATTTTGACCTAAATCATATAATTTTTAGATTATGCTCAAGGGGGGCTTATATACTCCAACATTATGAATAGCCACTTTTCAAAATTAACTATGATATTTAATACTCAAGTTATTTGCTAGGCCCATCTCTTATGAACACCATTTACTAATTACTACTCTCATTAAGTAGGGAGTGAGTTGGAAAGTGCTTTTTTGTTTGAAAATCCTATCCCTAATGTAATAAGTGTTAAGTGAACTATTCAAATTTGTGAAAAATAAGCTAGAATGATTTTAATACTATAATTATTTTTATTTTTAAATTATCTTTACTTTTTTTTTCTAAATAAGTTAAAATGATTTTAATACTATAATTATAATTATTTTTATTTTTAAATTAATCTTTACTTTTCTTCCTTCTAATATTTTTTTTATTTTTTAATGTATAAATAATAAGTAAACTATTCAGACTTATAAAAAATAATGAGAAAACAAGTCATTATAAATGATTTCAGTATCAAATTATAGAAAATTATGAGAAAACAAGTCATAATAAATGATTTCAATATCACGTTAAGTAGTTAATATATAGAGAGATTTTTACTTTTCTTTTGATTTATTTTTAACAAATGATCAAGGAGAAGGCTTTGTTGCCAGCCTCTCACTTGTTATTATTTATTAAATAATGACATATATAAGTGGACATGGTTGACGCTCATATTCCAGAATCTTTTATATTTATTGATAGCGTTGAAAACATTTGGAACAGTGATTTATATATTTGGTTTTTTAATTGTATTTTATATAATTGGTTTTTATATAATTTTTTTTTTATATTTTTAAAAGTGTTTTAATACCGTTAAGTTAAAATAATAAAGTGTTTTTTTCAAGTTTTAATTAAAAAAGATTGCTTCCTTAAATGAGATTAAATTTGAATAAAATTAAATTTAAGAAATTTAATTATAATATATTATTTAGTATTATTTTGTGACTTTATAATAAAAATAAAATGAAGGATTAGTTTAATATTTTATAGAAGTATATTTATATTTATTTTTTATATTATATTATGTTGTATTTAAAAAATATGTCAAGTAAATGGATTTCTTTTATATATTTAATTGTAAATAATATTGATAAAATAAAAAATATTGATTATATAATGGATTTTTTTATATATATTTAATTGTAAATAATATTGATAAAATAAGAAATATTATGGTTATGGTTATTGTTTTATTTATTAAGAATTTCTTTTATTTATTATTTATAATTGCATTTTGGGCATAATAGTTTAAGTAGTTCAAGTTTTTATATTTTTTATATTTTCTGTGGTTATTTAAAACCTAGATCAGAGATAAATATATATTTTTTCTATGACATAAATATCTCTGCCTCTTAAACTCAATTTCACATGGTAACACATTCTTATTTGATAAAAACTAAGTGTTTCATTGAATACATACATCACAAAATCAATTCTACCCATGCTAAGAGCATTTTTTAGGAAAATATGTGGAAAGTTAGTAATAGCCATTTATTGAAAACAAACATATTCACATTGCAACCAATACACCATGATGTAACTAGTAAGAAGAGCCACTCTTTTGTTATTGCTTTCATTTGAATAAAGATCATGCTATATTTGAGCCTTATATGTTTTTATGGACTACTTCTATTTATCCAATATAAGATATTATTTTTGTATAGTGAGATTCTGATGTCTTTAAAACAATTCGAAGACACATATGTTACGAATATGAAAGGGGAACTATTTTATATTGTAAATCAAAACATTTCCAACTATACTCAAGTTTACATCTCACACTAAAATACAAAATATGTATTTTTACATTCTCGATATTTTCTTGTTTGTCATCATTGGAATCTAATCATGCAATGTTTAATAAAATTTCATTTCTAATTTGATGATGTTGATTTTGACATTTTTCGTGTTTTCCATCACTAGAATCCAATTTGCAACTCATCGGCAATCTTGCAAACAATAATAACAAATACATGCTCCAAGCATCGACTATGCTATTGCATGATCTATCACAAATTTCACCAATGGTTCAAATGCACAGTAAGATGATGACCATCGACTAGAAAAACAAATATTCTTATGTGTAGGGAAGAGAGTAATGTTATCTTACAAATTATGGGTCTAATCAAGATTAGTAAATGGTGCATGCAGAGTGGCCATGCAAATTATATACGCACTTGGATCTATCTCTCCTAAGTTACTACCCTATGTTGTCCCCACATCCGATAATTACAATGGGCCTCCATGAGACCAATCTCAACCAAAGCACATACTAATTCCACCCATAAATTACAGTAACGAGAAACAAATCCTCCTCCAGATCGCTTGGGAATTGACTATCCATAAAAACCAAGGATTGACATTAACAATGTCAACCATTGAAATTTGTAACAATGAATATCGAGGATTGACCTTCATAACAATGCCATGCACTGCAACATTAGAAGGAATGTGAATTGCTCTTTTGTTCTCCTTAGAATGCTATGCAAAGATAAAAGTCATTTCATATGTATGACTTCATAGAAAGGAAGAGGCACACCTCCATTCTTTGTCACTTTCACTTAAAATTGCAACCCTCAATCTCTGCACTCCCCCTACCAAAGGAAAATACCAATGTTGATTTCCAATATAATTAGAGTCAAACTTGATCACCACTTAGCCTTTTATTATTTTACTCACATGTGTATACTTTCTCTTATGACAAATTAATGTGCACTTAATTTTACTTGCCATCGATTATATGGGTTTCTATTTATTGCTTATTGTTACTTGCAATAGAGTTTCTTTTCAATTTCATCGACTACTATTCTTACCATAAATTAGCTAAACTTACTTTGAACACATAATATTATATTATATACATACACACAACTTTATCTCATTTTACGACATATTAAATTTTTTTTAGGCTTTTCATTTCCTCTATTAAAATATACTAATTTAAATATTTTAAAATATTATTAACAAAATTATAAACTTACTAGACACATTACATCATAAATATAACCCTTACACCGAAAGGCCTACCTATATATATTCAATAAACCTACTGAAAGGATTCAAGAATGCTAATTTCAAAGTAAAAGAACGCTATCACATCAACATAAAGAACTATACTCAAACCCTTCCTACTTAGAAAAGCCCACGAGAGCTTCATAACAATATACCCAAACCCTCTCTACTTAGAAAAGCCAACATGAGCTTAAGACGATAATGTTAATAAACCACTGAAATTGAATGCTATCACCATCACAACTTATATTCCAAAGACTTCCCATTTGAGGTGAGGGGAACTCAATCAAGGCTTTTTGGTACAACCCCATAATCCTGCTAGATACCGATCGTGTACTTGTTTTATTAAATATTTTGAGCTCCACCTCTGCATGAAGAAGCTGTAACCCACTAGAAAAATGTTGCCTCGCAGCAGCAGCCAAGAAGAAGCAGCAGCAATTTCTTAAGTCCCCGAACCGGCTTCGAATCTTTCCACAGTTTCCAGCGGTAAGTTCCAGAGTTTTTTGTTCAATGCCTCTGTTTCCTTATAAATATGCTGCAAATTTATAGCATATTGCTTCGAGTTCAGTGAAATTAAATGTAAATCGACCCCACAAAATTAAATCTAGTATCAAATAAATTAAAATCTAAATCAAGCGCAGTATCATGAATGCATGCTGTATAGTCTACATTAAACCAGATAGTATATCTGGCAAAAGTCTTGTTATAGAATTATTTCATGCTTTGAAGCAGAATGTCTGTAAACAAATCCATGCGTTAACATAGAAATGCTATTACCCACCTATCAACAAATTTTATACTATGCTATTGTACTATTGTTGTTGAGATGGTGTGTCACCACAATAATGACCTGGGTTCAAATTTTGGTCGGCATAGAGCCCTGATCATGTGTATGAGTTGGTTGGACTTTATTGCAACAATGCAAAGTTTGGATTCATAACATTTCACATAATAAAAGAAAATGCCTGCCATTATGAAAAAGAAAAGTACAAGCTAATCTGAAGTGACAGAAGGACAATGAATTCCTTAAATTCATGCTTATTGCAGAACGTTTATTCCATTCAAAGAGATTGGTAAAGCATTGAGAGGGATCTCTAGAGAGTAGATAAATTAAAACCCTATGATAAATGTATGATATTTGTTTTTTATCCCCATTTTTTTTCAAGTGTGTGGACCTACATTTACGAATACAGATATTAAGATTTGTAAAGAGGAAAGGGGTATTTACGATAGTTTTATTCAACCGACTTATGCCCATCTTAACCTGTCAAAACTGTTACGCTCGTCTACCTGCCTTTTAGTAGCTTAGGGTTGTTTTCCAGTCAGTTTTGACTGGAATTTCTAGATTAAGTTAAAAGCAATTTCTTTTGCAGATGCAATGTAGTAGTCAATGATATAGGCTTAGTCACTGCAGTTGGTGATCTTGTTTGGAAAAAAATGAGATTCGTTGAATCTTGTACACGGGCAAATTTAATGACTATATATATTGGCGATGCGAGGTTTTCCATAAAGTTCAGGCTTTTTTCTTTCGGTGTATTAAACTTAAAAGAACAAATAAAAAGCAAGACACATCACACACGAAAATGGTTTTCAGCATTAACTGATATTTTAACAAATTTTTTTTAACTATAAGGGTTATTATATTTGTTTAGAAATTGGTTGGGCCAAAGCCAAAGCAACAGTCATTACAAATATTAGATGGCCAACTTATACAAAATACATTTTCCTTTCTTTACAACGCTAGATTTAACATTTTCAGTGTTTGACATGTAATTTGATACATCTTTGGATAAGATTTGAAGATGCTGAAAATATTAGAATTTGCTTTCTGTTTGAATATATGAAGTTATAACAAAATTGAAAATTAGCTTAATTTGCCTATGAAAATATTAGTATTTGCTTTCTGTTTGAATATATGATAACAAAATTTAAAATTCCCTTAATAAGCCTATCTATCCTTTTTTTTTCCTTGGAAAAAATTCATAATTTTATTTCAAAATGGAACAAAATTACATCTGCACATGTAAGAGGATCAACTAGGATCCCTACATTGTCACATATTATCTGTCTCAGAATATCATAACCAAAAAATTTACAAAAATATCCCAGCCTGTAATAGCATAAATACTATCAGCTATAGCATATCAGCTCGGTACATATATGGAATAACCCAAATCAAAGTAGATGTAGTCACAAAATCTGGACTGTAAGTCCATTTCAAAAATTTGCTGTCTAGCACCCAGACTGTGAAATATAAACCAAACTGTATCATGAAACAGCCTTAGCTGTATGATATCCCAAAATGCAGTCTGTAGCTTTATACATCACAGAAAATAACTGTAAAATATATCAGCTCGATACAATCAGAGTATATGCAGTCCTTAAAATATACAAATCAGAGTAGTTGGCAGAACACAAAACTGAGCCATGCTCAATGCTGAACCAAACTGTATCATGAGACAGCCGAAGCTGGATGATAATAGCTCGATACTATACCCAAAATGCAGTCTGTAGCTTGATACATCAAAGAAAATTCATAAATTTACTGATTTGTCCCAAACTGTAATATATATCAGCTCGATACAAGCAGAGTATATGCAGTCCCTAAATCTGGACAGTAAATCCATTTCAAAAATTTGCTGACTAGAACCCAGACTGTAAAATATATAAGCATATCAGCTTCAAACATATATAGAGATCAAAACCCAAATCAGAATAGTTGACAGGTCACAAAAACTGAACCACAGCTCAATGCTGTACCAAAACTGTATCATAAAACGGCCGATGATAATAGCTGGATGAACCCACGCGAGAGTGTTCAGTTATCTTCCATATGCCAAAGTCTATATGCCGCTGCGACGCTTCCTTGGATAACTGATCAGCCACCCCATTCTGTTCCCTAAAAACATGTGTAAAAGAAATATAATTAAACTGTTGTTTTATGCGGAACACCTCCTCCAGAATAGGTAAAAGTAACATCACATGGCACTGAACAGTCTCTTTTGCCCATTCAATAACAAGCATAGAGTCACCAAAAACCTGTAAAGACATACAACCCTGTTCCAATGCAAATAACAGCAGAAGCCTGAGTGTCATTAATTCAGCAAAGTTGTTCGTTCCCCTCCCTAATCCAACCGAGAAGTGAAAATAATGAGACTCAGATTTGTAAAGAACTCCAACCCCACCACATCTCAATTGCCGAGCTTGAGAAGCTCCATCAAAGAAGCCCCAAGGGAGAGTTTTGTCAGTCAGTTCCTCCCGCACAGGCCTATGCTTGAGAATCTTCTCAGGTTCCCTGAAATGTTGAATAATTGCAACAATTTGAGCCACAACAGACTCCATCGGTATTTGACAGTCCTGAAAAATAATCTTGTTGCGTGTTATCCAAATCCCCCAAGCGAAAATACATGGAACAGCTCGGAGAGAGTTTTGGCCCGACCACCAGCTTTGAAATGCTTGGTGAGCAGAATCGCCCTGCCACCCCCCAATGAAACCCATCTGTTTTCCCACTTCAGTCCAAATAGTTTGAGAATAACTACAAAGTACAAAAAGATGATGAATTGTTTCCTCAGCCTTCCGACACAGCGCACAAAAGCCCGGACCTTCAAGAAATCTTTTTTGCAAAATGTCCCATGTTGGAGCTTTATTTTCCAAAATAGCCCAGAAGAGTAACTTGGCCTTACCCGGACATTTTAGCTTCCACAGCTGTTTCCACCACCAAACCAATTCTCGGTTATTAACCAACACATTAAGCTGAATATAACCATGTTTAGGAGAATAAAACCCTGATGGATGATGGTCCCAAACCAATTGATCTTCCCGATTAGTCAATCTGATATTTGAAACCCTTAACTGCCTTAAATATCCCTCCCATGCAGCCTGCAGATCATTATGAATATCAAGTCTCTGTGCACTGATCCAGCCTTGATGCCATAAAGAAGAATTTTCCTGATCCTCAATATCCGCAATAAAAAGACACCCTCTTGCTTCCAAGTGTAATCTCAACTCCACAGGGAGGACACGATCCCTCCCACAGCCTACCCAAGGATCAATCCCAATACGAACCATTCTCCCATTACCTATTCTCCACACCAAACTAGAGCCAACCAGATCAAAATGCTTTACCACCGCTTTCCAGACCACTGAGCAATTTGTCCGAGATTTGTCCGCCAACCGAATCCATTCAATGAGAGTCAAGGGAGCAATATATTTATGATACACCACACGAGTCCAGAGACTCTGTGTATGAATAAGTCTCCATGAAACTTTTGCTCCTAATGCCTTTGCAAATAGGAAAATATTTTTTAACCCCCACCCTCCCAATGCTTTTGGAACAGCAATTTTCTCCCACCTCACCCACACCATAGACCTATGATCTTTCTTACCTCTCCACAAAAAAGAAAAACACAGCGTCCGAATCTGTTCAAGAATCCCCTTAGGCAACCATGCAAGAGACATCCAGTAGACTGGTATCGCTTCCAAAACAGATTTTACCAGAACCAGTCTCCCAGCCCTAGAGAGCCATTTTTGACTCCAACTTCGAAGTCTTTTTTCCAATTTTGTCAATAACCATTGCAATTTGCCTTCAGGGAAGAGTTCGGTTTTAAGAAAAACCCCAGATACTTTATCCCAGCATCCAAATCCATAATTCGAAAAGGCAAACGAAGAGCAATTCTGTGTGTCTCCTGCTCAGATAAGTTTGAGCATGATATAGTGGATTTTTCAATATTTACCACCATACCCGCAGCAGCTTGTACAAGAGTTAGTCCTTCAGACGCCTTATCAATATCCTATCTCGACCCATTAGTGAAAATCATAATATCATCAACAAAAAGGAGATGTGTTATATACAATACCTGTGAAATGGCAGTGCCACGGAAAGTCCCTTCCGCTTTTGAAGCCAAAATAAAGCGGCTGAGACCTTCAGCAACAAAAAGAAACAACAGGGGCGAAAGAGGACACCCTTGTTGAAGATCCCTTCCCGCATGGAAGGAAGGGCTAGCAGCTCCATTAATGAGGACTGCAAAACTAACCGTACTGATACAAGCCATAATCCATCTTACAAATTCATAATAGAATCCCAGATGTGTAAGCAACATCCTAAGGTAAAGCCAACTGACCCGATCATAAGCCTTTGAGAGATCAATCTTGATCACGGCTCCTTTCTGTTTCTGAACTTTCAAAGTATGTAGACCTTCCTGAGCAACTCCAATGGCCTCATGAATTTGACGTCCCTCCAGGAACCCAAATTGTTCACTAGATATATTTTGGGACAATACAGATTTGAGTCTCTTTGCAATAACCTTAGAAATGATCTTATATATACAATTGCAAAGTGATATGGGCCTGTAATCCTCAAAGCTTGTAGGTTTATCCACTTTTGGGATAAGAGCAATAAAAGTAGTATTGAGCGGGCCATGTATAAACCCAGCGTTACGAGATTCCTCAACAACTGACAAGAGCTCCTCCCCGAAGAAGTCAAAGAAACCCAAGAAGAATTCGACAGGCCAACCATCAGGCCCCGGACTTTTATCTTTTTGAAACGAGTGTAGCACCTGAGACAACTCCTCCTTCGAAACTTCCCCCATCAACATCCTGTTATCCTCCTCATCCACAAATCGGGGAAAAAGCTGTGCCACCCGAATTACCTCAGCAATATTAGCTCCAGGTTGTGCAGAGAATAAATCCCCAAAATATCTCACACCCATATCAGCTAGCCCATCGAAACTGGACACCGGTTCCCCTTCTGCCGAAAGCAACTCCCAAATAGAATTGGAAAATTTTCTCCCCTTAGCAAAAGCTTGAATTTTTTTTGTATTCTCATCTCCACACTGAAGCCAGATTGCTCTGCTCTTCAACCTCCACATTTCTTCTCGCTCACAGAGAATCACATTCCGCTTCTTTTCCAAAGAAAGGAGTTCATCCTTAGTCTGATCATCCAAGAACCCCATCCTCGGACAGTGAAGCAACCTGTCAATAGCCAGCTCACAGTCCCTCAAGTTCATATCATCATTCACCCTCTTAGCATGAGCCCATGCGATAGTAGCCTCCTTTATACATTTCATATTTTGGTAAAAATGTACCCCCGCATGCTCCAGAGAGGTTTGTGGACGAGGATTCCACATCTCCTTAACCAAAGATTGAAAACCCTCATCCTTCAACCAGCTGGAGTTAAATTTGAATGGACTTGGGGGCTTCCTCCGACGACCTCGTAATTCCAGAAAAATGGGGCAATGATCAGAAATCCCTCCTGTCCCCACCCACTGTCGAACTAGATCCACCCCAAGAGCCAATGATTCAGCCACCAAGAACCTATCCAATCTCTTGGCTACCCTTTGATCCCTTGCTCTCTTATTTCTCCAGGTAGGGACAATCTTGGACGGGATGTCCAAAAGATCCTTCCTCGCAAAAGCTTGAATGAAAAGTTGGCCAAAACATCTGGTGCAGCTCTAGGCCCCCAGACCTCAGAGGCTCCCAGTGTAAGATTAAAGTCTCCCCCCAAAATTACATCAGTGTCTTCAAAAAGGTCCAAATTGAACAAAGAATCCCAAAAGCTAGCTCTGTTCAAATATGGCCCATAGATGTTAAGAATCGTGAGAGTCTTCCCAAGCTCAGAGTCCCACACTGCCAACCCCACACCAGAATAAATTCCCCAAGAACAGTCACACCTACAGCTTTGAACCTTCCACCCCGAGGCCAGACCTCCAGAGCGGCCCCTTGCATCTACTGCCACAAACTTCCAGCCAGAAAGCAATGTTTCTAAAACCCTTACAACCTCCTCACTACACCCCAAAGTTTCCTGTAGCAGAATAACATCCGGCTGATATAACTCCACCAACCTTCGAAGAGACGATTTTTTGAGGGGACTCGCCAACCCCCGACAATTAAAGGACATAACTTTCATTTGGGAGACCCCGCCTGGGCTTTCACTGCTCTAAGTGCCCATTCAATTGAAGATTGTGTCCCCATCCCTAAATCCACCTTTTCCCTATCTTGTGCTTTGGACAAAAGAGATTTTCTACCACGACCTTTCCCCACCACACGCAAGGACAAATCAGGAAGACCTTTCCCCCTCGACCCCTCAAAGGATATCTCCCTACTTCTAAGGGCATATCTGATACTTCTTCCCTCAGAGCTGGTAGAGATATTAGTAGAAACAATGGAAGGGGAGAAAACACAATCAGATGACGGCATTGGACAAGGAGCAACCGGACAGTGGAAGGCCGAGATGGCTAAAGGAGACCCAATAGACAAACCCCCCCCCATATCATCAGAGACAGTAAATAGAGAAACTACAGGAGAAGAGCTAAAAGACTTACCCAAGAGATTCGAAGATGAACCCCCTCGAATATTGGCCTGCACTGAAGTCTTCCTGGATCCATCCTGAGATGAAGAGAACAAAGCATTTACCCCAGCCCCCAGTCTGTCAGCAAACAATCCCCCAGAGACCTTCTTGCCATTGTCCACCTCGCACAAAGACATTTCTAATGTAAAAGGTAGTTTTCTGAAAGCAACCTGTACCTCTGGTTCTGTGTCCACCGTCCTTCCATCCAATGGCCCAGTTATCCTTGCCCCCACAGCAGCAGTAACCCCCACCTCCTTAGGAGCATCAATCCCATCTATATCACTTTCAATCATCGGTTTGCTGGTCCTAAAGGGAAGCGGACAGCTGGCCACCATATGTCCATATGTATGACAGCGATGACACCTGAACGACACATCCACATAGTCAAGAATTTGAACAAAGTCTCCATCCTTCGTCTGTACAGTTATCTCAGAGGAAAGTCCCAGACGCAGATCGATCTTTACCATAATTTTGGCCACCGAATACTTACCAGTCTCCATAAAGGATAAATCAGCACAAACATATTCACCCAAAAAATTCCCAATTTCAGCAAAGCGTTTCTCATTCCATGAATGCATAGGAAAACCAGGAAGTTTTACCCACAGAGGCTCTTTGTTAATCTTCTCTTTTTGTGAATCAAAAAAAGGTGTCCATCGTTTCAAGACAATTGGAACCCCATGCATAGTCCATTGCCTCCCCAGGACAGCATCAACCTCCCCTTTGCTGTGCAGAATGAAAGAAAACCAACCTTTAGTCAAAACCCGAACTTCAGGTGCTGAATCCATCAGATGTTTCCACTGCTCGTCCGCCCACCTCCGAAGAAAACCACGGCCAAAACGTTTGCCCCGGACATGCCCAACCACAACTGTCATGGACATATCCTCTGCCTCTTCCATCGTAACATCAACCCCCAGCACCAGCTTGTCCCTACGCTTCCTATCTTTTACAGCCTTTGGACCTTTTGAAGATCCCGCCTTCGCTGACCCCCCTTGCTTAGGGGCTAAAAATGATTCAGCCTCAGGATACACTTCATGGCTGCCCAGAGCAGCCACCGCTTGTCCACTGGAGGATGTGGCCGCCCTAGGAATCTCCCCACCTCCAGTACCCTGAGTAGTATCAAACCCCCAACCCGCTTCAGACACAACCAAATCCCCCACCGAGAAGGAACCAAAATCACCCTCCAAACCCTGATGCTGAATATCAAGAACAGGGGAAAAACCCTCTACCGGGAGCTCCGAAGATAATGCAGGGAAGTTTGTAAAGAAACCAGTCTGTGGGGAAAGAGTACGTCCAAGAAGACCAGCTAGGTCAGGCCGATCCACACCCAAACCCTCAGAGTTCTTGAAAAGTAAATCCGCCTCCAAACCCTCCAAACCCACACAAATGGGCGATGAAATCCTAGGGTTTGTAAGCCTTGCAGATTCATTCCCTGCCAGCCCCACTTCATCCACGTGCCCAAAGTATACCCTTGGCCCCCTCCCTGACATCAGAGGTCCAGATGTCCCCTGCCGATCCAAAGCACTAGAGAAACCTCCTACAACAAAAATTTCTCTTTCATTGTCCCCATCCGATGTGTAATCCACCTCCTCCTCCATACCTCCCCACCTAACCACCCCAAAACCTTTCAAGCCACAAACCCAAACCCCAAAAATAGCCAAATACCTCCTAACCGCCAAAGAAAAAGGCCCACAGTCGCCACACCAAAACTATGTCACCACAAAAATCGAACTCCAAGACAAAACCCTCAGTCTCCCTTCGCAGTCCATCTCCTGTAAAAGCATGGTCTCCGTAGCCTTCTTCGAATCCACCATAAAACTTCCGACCGTCTGTCAACCAAATTTCACCTTGACCAATGCTGAGCTAACTGTGTAAATGATTTCGAGCGAGGGTTTCTGTAGCTAACACGCTCTCGGCACAAACCCATAGCGCCCTTCCATTACTCCTACTAAGCATGAGAAGTACGTTAAAATCGCTCCAAGACTCCCTTCATTTGAAGAAATGTCATCAGTAATTCCTATCTATCAAAACTTAATGGTGATTTTTTTTCAAATTCTTTTGCACTGGGGAACATTACCAAATTGTCACCAATTCAAACGCAAACGTGAACCAGTTGACTTGGAAGCTCTGGAGTAATTTGATGCACATTGATTTTATGTGCAATTAAATATAATCAGTTTCTCTTATTCGTGCTAAAGGCATGAAATTCATTATATCAGAAGACAGATTGGATAAACCTATTCATCTAGAATAACTACATGTCAGAAGCCGCCCTTGAAAATTTTAATCGAGATCCCTGTTAACTGTCCAAAGGCAGTTGATGATAAGGCCTTAAAGGACTGGTAATAGCTGATACATCAAATTCTTCCCTTTCTGCTTTTATCTGAATAGTTTTTTTTTATAACCTCTAACTTCAAAATACAGAGTTTGGCATATAAAGGGCATTCTGTTTAGAAGGATTCCTTAACGGGTCCATGTTTGAGAGTGCATGGGATTGCACACTGGATGTTTGATGTGCTGGTTTGGCAAGGCTTGCCATGGCCATCATATAAGGAGACAGAGAGGCATAATTAGCATCAAAGTCCTGAACAGCGAGGCTTGACAATATTGCCAAATGACGGGTTAACGTAGAATGAGACTTTGCACTTCTAGTGAAAGATCTTGTTTCTGCGAAGCCACTGTTCCATCTTGACAGATCATTTTTACAAAAACCATTTTTTTAACTGCTATTGGTGTTTAGATTTTAATGTATGCCAAAACGCAGTTGCAAGAATGAATAGTATAGTAAATTTCTTTGATGAATTGGATGAAAGGTAAAGTCCAGTAGTATCATTGCATATAAAAAGTACTGTCTGAAGAGAGAGTTGAGTTTTGTGGATTTTCAAATGGTAAAAGTTGTTGAATGCAGGAGTGTAATCTTTGTTTTCAACCATGGCTGAAAATGAAGATTACACCCAGGAGAGTAATCTTTGTTTTCAACCATGGCTGAAAATGAAGATTACACTCCTGCATTCAACATCCCCCTTAATCTGAACTGGGGGCTACAGAGAGAAGATCTTCAATTACAAGCTACATCCTTCCTTAATGCTGAATATGAGCGTAATAGAAAGTACCCCCTGAATGTGTTATCACCCAGACCAATAGGGTTCCAGAAGTTGGTGAAGATGGCTTCTGGCTGAGGCATAGAGGAAAGATCCACTGTAGGATCATCTATAATAAATAGTCAGACAGATTCTGTGGACCTATGAGTAAAAACTACATCAAGGAAGGTAATGAACTACTTAGCCTCCCCACTAGAACAATTGGTCATAGGCTCACAAATGTCACTCTGAACTGATAGCTGAGAATCAGGCCATGTATCACAATAAACTGAAGCATCCACTGCACAATTGAGAGAGTCGTGGTGTACTTTTACACAACTCAAGTAGGTAGGTCACTTTTTCCAAGGAGGTATTATGAGCCTACATCGAGATGACTAGGTTGGCTTGAACCACAATCTAGTATTGTAATAAATGATTACATTAATGCCTAACCAATTGCATTAATGACACAATGTGAGTTGACTGTAGCCAAATGTGAGATTTACACCATTCTCAACAACAGTGTAGTTCCAGTCGACCAAGGCTCACGAGTTTGGCCAAGTCTTGTTGAGTGTTGTGTTGGCCAAGTACTCACCTAAGACTCGCCACTGGTGAGACTTGCCTAGATTTGTGAGACTCATCCAGACTTGTGAGTCTCAGACCCAAACTCACCATTCTGACTCAGCAATCCCTAGATCACTCACATGCACAAATTGACCAGTCAAATGAGTTTTGGAGGGTCTTGGAGGATGATTCTCCTGCTTATTATTTGAGTTGGTTTGATAAGGAGACTTAGGATCTCTTTAGTGTGCCGTTATTTCAAATGAGAACACCAAATACACCTGCATGACAGTTGTTGCTTCAGTCTAACGATGTTGGCACTAGCTCCTCAAGGGCTTATTCTAGACAGCCCCATAGTCATAGTCATGCATGAGGCTCGATATTTGACTTGGAGACTGTCTAATTTGATTTTCTAATTATGTTATGAGACCATAAGTTATGTAGTTGAAACTTGAAATTAGTATTTGTGAATTTGATCACAGAATCACCTTTCAATTCACTATTTTGCATACAAATATCGTGTCAATTGTTGTATAATCATATTTTATGAGATGATCTTTTGACTTTTTGCATAGACTGGTTTTATAACATATATGGATTGGAAGTGTCATTAGTATATTTTAAAATTTTTTGTGCACAAAATTTACTATATTTTGGGTTTTTTCTATTTACCAAAGTCTTTGCCAATTTGCCAAGTCTTTCCCGAGTTGCTGAGTCTTGCACATCTCAGGCCAGCCAAGTCTTTGCTGAGTCTGATTGTGACAACATTGCTCAACAAGATGGAGAGCAAGGCAAAGAGACGAACCCTCTATTTTCCATGGACTCTTTCCTTTGGATACATGTTCAGAAGTTGGGAGTGGAAAAATAGGAGAGAGTTGCCATTGGGAATGAAACCTTTTTAAGAAACTTATTTGGGGTCATATATTATGGTAAAAGGACACTGGCTAATTGAACTGGTGTAGTAAGTCAGAGGATGACAGCAGTTAACACATGAGAAATTTGGAATCACTAAAAAAAGAGCAAGGTGAGGCTAATGCAGTGGAGATAGAAAGGAGGAATTTTAACAAGCATCCTCTACCAGAAAGAAAATAGAATCAACCTTAAGCTATTCTGTTAATTATTGAAGAATCTGGAAAGAGATTAAACACTTGGCAGTTGGGAAATTGTTTGACACTGGAGACAAAGAAGAAATTGATAGGCTTGAGACATTCCCTTCAATGTTGTTTGCTTGCAAAATTGTTCCAGTAGTTAAAGACACTATAAAAGGGTGCAGTTCCCCTTGTTTTAAAAAGGTTTATATGACAGCGGTAGCATGGTGTCCCTAACCCCCCTGATACTCCACACAACTAGTTGCAAAACTGGCTCTAAATTATAATATCACAAACTGGAAATAAGTACAGAACCAGTTACCAAACAATACAAAGTTTGGGGCATTCGTATTCTCATTAATATGCTACATAAGGGTACAAATTACAGAATTCACTCTTTCATTATTAGACCTATGTATCCTGTGTTCACAGTTCTCTTTCTTTCCTCTCTTCTGCACTTTCTCTTCTACTGTATATCCTATCCAATTAACCATTTCACACTTCGCAATTTGGGTGCAATAAGAATTTGATTTGTCTCCTTGTCTGATTCTGTCACCTCAAATCTGCAGGCCTGTTTGTCTCCTGTTTCCCCCATGTTTTTTCTCTGCTCAATTCAACGCGCTTCCTCTCACTCCTGTCTTTAACGCAGATCTCCCTTCCTGTAACATCATGCGCTCCACCAACGTTTCCCAAAACTGCATTCCCTTCTCTGTGGCTTCCAACTGAGCTCAAGTTCTCAGTGCTCCAAATCTTTTTGTTCTGCTGTTCAGTCTTTCCTGCAGATCCTTTTCTATTTCACTTTTGCAGTTGTCATCCTTTTGCACACATTCATTCTGAGTTTGCCTTATCCATTCTTTCAACAGGCTTTTCTTCTGTGAATCAATAACAGGCAAACATTTTGCTCGCCTCAAACTCCGTGCTTCTTCTTCAACTGGATTCCTCACAATTAAGTTTTGGCTTGCTTGCACAACTCTTTTCATAACTTTGCTCCTTTCTTTCCTTTTGACTCTGTCTTGCACACTCTAGGCGTGTGCTTTCCTCCTGGATGTGCCTGCATCACCATACCAATGTTAAAAAACGTGAAGTACATTGTTGGGAGGTTGCTGGAACCAATTTGTAACAAGCGGACTATTGCTGGAGTAAACATCATTTTTTATGGATAGACTGGTATGACCAATAGGCGATTGGTGAATTTGATAGTTATGCCTCCTTCAAGCTTGAACTTTTAGAAGTATTTGATGTGTAGGATGGTGGATACAATAATTGATGGGGGGATATAATAATGTAAACAATTGAGTTTATGGGTCCTTCAAATGTAGTCCAAATCATTAGAGACAATGCAGGGGCCTGCAAAGCAGCCATTTTAATCATTGAAAGCAGTTAAGAAAATATCTTTTGGAGTGATTGTCCAGTGCATGATAAAATCTTGCTTTGAAGGGAATTGCTCTTATTATTTCATGTGACATCGATAAAAGGGTTGCATTATACAGGTAAAGAGATCCAATAATGTTTTACAAATCACCTCCCTTGTCAAGCAATGTATAAGCAACATGCAAATTTTCAGTTATTAAAGGTAGCTGAAACTATATTTGCATCCCGCTGTGTTATGTTGAAGAGAATGCATGAGGTGAATTGCGTATCATGTGCTATGGGAAATGAGGCAACTTTGGAGATAATCTATCACAAAAAGGAAAATTCACTTAAGAACTGTCATTTTTTATGAGGATTGGTGGAGTCCAATTGAGTTCTTCCTTTTACTTTGTGTGCTTATCGTTAGTTGTTAAAGTTAGTGCAGCTGCGAGACCCATTCTTAGGGAGGATGGTACCCTAGTTAGTTAACTAGGGAAGAGTAAGACCCTAGAAGGTACCCTAGGGCCCCCAGTAGTCTCATGGGGTTCTTGGTTTGGGACCAAGTAGGTTGATGCCATGGCAAAGTCCCTAACATGTGGGACCAGACAGTTTCTTGGACATGATGTCCAAGCAGATTCTGTAGGATAAGACAGATACTTCTTGGTCTGGGACCAGGCAGATTCTTGGTCTGGGACCAAGGCAGATTCTTGGTCTATGACCAAGCAGTTCTTGCAGGATCAATCGTGGTCAGTTAACGAGGTGAATTTTGGTCAAGTTGACCAAGATGATGATGTGTGGTGTCCTCTCTCCTAATCGGTTATTGCTAGGTTGTTTCTCAAGGGACTGGCCACCCCTTGATGATGTCACTAGCGCCTAACCCTCAGGAGTAGTATTGAGGACCAAAGGATCGTACCATCTAGTTTGGCTCTTCCCCTTATACAGTGATGATAAAATATATGAAACAATGTACCTTGAGAGAGAGAAAAGATTAAAGTCTTTGGTCTTGTTGTTCCTATAGGTAAATGTTTGTCCACCTTTATGGTTCACCTTGATCTTGTGGGTATGTGGGTTGTCTTATTGTGACCCTTTGGTTGACTCATGGTCCTTTATCTTACTTGGTCCTAGCACTCTTATTGTGTGTACCTTTTTATGATGACTCTTACCTTATGGGTTTTATTGTAAGACCATTTATTGTTTATGGTTTTATTATAAAACCATTGGACCATTTACTTTATGGTTGGACCATTTATTGTTTTTGCTTTTATTTTACCTTTGGACCACTTTATTTTTTGTTTTATTTTATGACACCGTTAGGACCTTTGGTACCTATCATAAGTCAACCTAATGTATCCATTTATTGTTTTTGCTTTTATTTTACCTTTGGACCACTTTATTTTTGGTTTTATTTTATGACACCCTTAGGACCTTTGGTACCTATCCTAAGTCAATCTAATGTATTTATGGTGTATTGTTTAACATCCCTAACTCTTATAAAAGACAAAGGTTATCCTTCAATTTTATTATCCATCAAGTCATATTTCACTTACCTGACTTCGACTGTTTTATCTTTGCGTGACTGTATTCTCCTAGTGTGAATGTATTTTCTTTTCGCATGACTGAGTTCCTTCACCGTGACTGTTTGCACCAGCATGACCCGTGTCTCCTTCATCATGATTGTTTGCACCAACGTGAACCCATGACTGTTTGCACCAGTGTGACCTATGTCTCCTTCTGCGTGGTTGGGATTTCTTCTGCTGCTCCATGTCACTGTTCACTCTTCTCTGCTCCGCGTGATTGTATTCCTCTTATCTCGCGTGACTGTGTGAGCCCTAGCAGCATGACTGTATACTCTCCCTTGCAGCGTGATCATTCTCCCCTGCAATGTGACTGTTCTTCCTTTGCGGCGTGATCATTCTCCCTTGCAGCGTGACTGCTCCCCCTTGCAGCGTGATCTCTTGCATAACGGTGGTCTCTACCCTAGCGTGGTCATATCTCATTCTTCCGCACTAGCGTGATTGTATACCTACTGTGCGTGACTGTATATACATCCAACGTGACTGTATACCTGTTGTGCGTGACTGTATATATACACCCAGCGTGATTGTATACCTGCTCAATGTGACTGTTGTCCACCTCCATGCATGACTGTATACCTGCTCAACGTGACAGTTGTCCACTTGCATGCATGACTGCACACTTAGCACAACAGTCCCTGCCTGAGTGGCTGTGTACTCAGTGTGACGGTGTGTCTCTGGTTCAAGCATGACTACATGATTGTGTTCAAGTGTGGCTGTGTGTCTCTCATTCAGCGCAACTAAGGTTGACTATGTGCAAGCATCTTCTTTGCTAGTGTGACTATACTAAGCTTGACTGTGTCTTACTACTGCTGTGTTGCTAAAGCATGGGTAATTTGACTAAAGTTTCTCTTCTCGTTGACTAAGGATATGAGGTCTGTATCATTCTGCTTTAACCCTCTCTCTCTCAAGATACGTCATTTGTTTACCTAGTTGACTTGCCCCTTCGGTGACAAGATCAAACCTAAAAGTATCTGAGCATAAAGCTGATTCAAAATATTGGTTATGATTCTTTACTGTTGATATCTCTTGTACATTATTTTATCATTTTGTTACTGTACATAGCATTTGATGAATCACCTTGGGGACCAACTTTAACGCAGTGACCAATGGAGTGTTAAAGTTGAAAGAGATGAAAATTATGTGTGATTTTATTTGTAGTTTAAATTGATTGGAGCAGTACTATTTTGAATCTTGTTTTATACTCCTGTTCATGCATTAAAGTTTATTTCTTATGTTAAAAGTATCCTAACCCTAAAACTTTAACATTAGTATGCTTCAACTTTCTCAGAAGGATGTACCTATGATGGGAGATGTTTATGAGGATACATATTAAGAAAATTCTACAGGTCGTGGAAGAGAAGGATCCTCAATTGTTTGAAACTGTCAAGGATATAGTGGTGAGCAGATGTGACAGATATATGGAATGCCTAGATAGATCATGGATATTGGTAGAAAAAGTTGTGAATCAATGCCAAATATATGGAATGAAATTAGAAGAACTTGAATTAATTCTGACCCTTGGACCTTGTAGCAGGTGCAAACTACAACGCAAAAGTAGTAAGATAAGATACAATAAGATAATTTTATTAATGTCCAACAACTGCGTAATGGTTAAAGACTTCAAACGTTATGGATTGATTTCCCTTATTTCTACAAACTTAACTATATATATTATATAATTTATTTTCCTCTAAAAGAAATCATAAACATATTTGATTTCAAGTAGAAATAGGTAATGATATATTTTGAAACGGTCATGGTTGAATTTTGACTCAAACATCCAGGAAACTTTGCTTATTAGGAAAGACTGTAAAAGAGTATGATAATAGCAGTGTTACATGGGGACTCGCCCCCTCGCTCTCCATGCCCTGATGGCTTGGGGGCTCCTACCGAAACGTTACCCTTCGCCCCCAAAATTCCGAAACGCAGTGGGGAGGACTCTTCTCTCTTTTGAAGCTTGCACTGGTGATGAGGGGTGCTTAGGTGCTCCTTCCCAAAAATGGGGGGCGCCTAGACACCCCCCCACGATTTTCTCATTTTGCTTAATAAAAAACATGAAATCAAGTAAAAAAACTACTTTAGTAACTTTACCCTACTTCTTACCTTTTATCGCTTTTGTCACGTCCCCTCCCGTTTGAGAGGACGCGGCTACGACACTATTGCTATCATTTAAGCGGGGATCTAAGCCCCATTAACATAAACAATAAAAATGCATTGAACTAGCATACATATACAGATGCAATATACATTGGAAGCAAAATACATTCATTCAACACATTCATATGTTCATGATAACTCATAAAATAATTACAGTTGCAGAGATTAAACACAAAAGATACTTACCTTGAGAAGAAGCTTGTCCGGTAACCAGCTATGTCGCTGCAACGTTCCACCCAACCATAGGCCAGTGTGCTCATCAATCTCTCAGCAGCATTGCCACCCCTGAGCTGGGCATGATTCCCACAAGGAATAAGGGAACAACAACAGGTTCACACATAGCCAAAGACATGTCAAAATCTAGCCAAGCCAAAACTACATTTGGGTTTATCAGGCTGCTAAGGAGGTGGAATGGTTGAATTGCTAACCTAGTGAGCTCAATCAGAGAGCCATGGACACCTGCACAAGATTTAACTTGGATTTCCAAACACCTACACACCCAACGCAAGGAAGCATCCCCTTTTCTACTACACAGTCCTTTAGGCTATGCTGTCCCTTCTAGTGCTCTTCAGGGTGTGCAAGAAAGAATAACTAGCCCCTCTTGATCTCTATGTGTGGTTCCTTTCCACACTAGGTTTATCAAGCTAATTCTTCCCTCTTCCACTCCAACTAGTTCAGACCAAAACACAGGATGCACACAGAACAAGATACAAGTTCTGGGTTTGAGGAAAAAACGTTTTTGCAACCAAAAATAGATTGGTAAAATGGGGAAATTGACCTCTGTGTGAGCAATTCGAATTCAGCAACGATTCTGGGCATTGCATGAGCAAAAACGACTGCTATACACCCCAAAATCGTGAACCTCTGTTGGCCATTCAGTCAACAACACAAAAATCGATTTTTTGGGCATGGAAAATGAGGAAAACGGCTGAACACGTGAAGGAGAAATACACAGGAAGCTTCAACTGCGTGAGAGAGCCCAATGTGAATGAAGGATGGATGAGAAAAACGCTCAGGAGCTCTAAACGCGTGAGGAAGAGGAGGACGTGAATGCATAATGGGTTGGGCAACATTTTTGGGCATTTACTTGGCCCATAAGTCAAAAACATGTTTTCCAAAATTTGATGGCTTCTCAAATTCGAATTTGACTGCCATACTCTTCCCATCCCCATGCATTAACTAACTCAACCACTTCTGGAAGAAATAAATGATTGGGCACAAAAGACAAAATGAGTAGTTGACAGTTTGATGGGTTTTCCCTTTGACATTTGGCTTTTCCCCATTGGCTCAAAGGTTTGAATCCCCCCCCCGCCTTATTCCTTAGGAAATCATGCCCCCATCTCTTTAATGTTGCATTGACATAGCTGGTTGTGGGTATTTTAATTAAATTGCATATTTACATAATGTCCAAAATATACTATGCCATCGGCTAGCATGATAACCATCGGTATCGTTTTTAATTGCTGAAACATAAAACACTAAATTGACGTTGGGGCCTTTGCCTTTAGCTCCACACCATGATTAAATACAATATTTACATCATATATAATTCAATGCAAACAGGGTCAAAACCAGGCTGTTACAACTTTGTTGAGTCTTCTACCACCGCTGTGAGTTGGAGAAGAGCTTGCGAATTGGAGAAGAGTATGTTGTGTGAGCCTCGTCATTGATGTGTGTTGGAGGGTCGAGGAGCGTCGTGGAGGAGTGCCTATTGAGTCAAGAGAGCATCCTGCGCTGTTTGTTGGAGTGCCCACCGTTTGGAGCAGGAGGAGAGCCCATTTGTTTGAGTAATCTTATTTCACTATTGATGTTTCAATCAATATTTCAGACTTAGTATGTACTATTTTAGTATTTTAGCATGCAGTATCATTGATTCATTTTTTCTATTAGAATGACTGAAATATGAATATCAAGATTCAAATGACAAATTTGAAAATGATCCTAATGAATTGTCGCATTGTGTAACTTTGTATTATTAATTTCATGATTTGTTAGATTCTGATTTATATTGCACAATGTTGAATTGTATTATTAATTTGTTAGATTCTAATTTACATTGCTGGGCTTTATTATTTTTAATGACCCCAACGTCCCTTCGTTCCCCTCGAATTTCCCTAAAGTTTGGGTTTGGGGGTGGTCTCCACACGTCAATGTGTGTTTCCCCACTCCTGCATCCTAGAAAGTTGGGGGAACATTGGATAATAGCTTGGGCATTTATCCATTAGCATCATGGAAACCTACCTATAAAACATCATTTTAAAAACTGTATTGGCATAATAACATTTATCAAGTTTCCAATTGAGGAGATACAAAACATAACAGAATTAGATGTGAATCTCTCTGTGGGGAAGACAGAAGACCTCATCTCCTTGTGATTATGTCAAGACCAATAGACCTTCTTGTGAATCAACAACCCTTTTAGCTTCAGTGATCAATCATAGAGTTGTTATCCATGAACACTTGAGTGAAGGAGAATATTGTGAAGGAGGTCTTAAGCTCAATTATTCTGTGGATATCATCCTTGAGGAGGAGACTTTGATTTCCAAAACCCCTGTTTATTCATTCCTTTAATAGTTTAGTGAAGATGTGGATGTCTTCCACATTCTTTTCCTTTGCTAATGCTGGCAGTATGAAGGCAACTTTGAGTTCTGCCCAGTTGTTGGTGCAAATACCCAATCCGCAAAAGAGGGAAATCCAGTGAGTTTTAGAAAAGCACAGGCATCCACCTGCTCCACATGCATCTGGGTTTCCCTTAGAGGCTCGATAAAAAAACCCTCAAGGGTAGGTGTTGTCTTTGGAATCCTCTATAATCTTCCTCTGCTTCTCCTTGATCGTGGTTTTTGGTAGGTCATCATAACTATACTTGATCATGAGTAGCACCTATGAGAGTGAAAGAACAATATTTTGAAATATTTCTTTGTACTTGGTAATCCAGATTCCATATTGACCAAAGAACCACTGCATGGAGAGCTAGGTGTTCACTCACTTCTTTATCATCTATCCAATTTTCCAATGCATCCTCAACATCTTCACCTGTCCAATTCCCTTTCTCTCCTATTATAGACTTCATACAGTCCCAAACTAATTTGGAAAAGTGGTATTCAAGAAACAAGTGGTTTACACCTTCCAAGTTTCCTCTTCTTATTTGCACAAGAAGCGTATACTTGAGTCTTGAACCCATCGATCATCTCTTCTACAAGTTATCCAATGTGAGAATTATATTTGTTAGGGCAAGCCACAAAAAGGTCCTAGTTTTAAGATGGGATTTTAATTCCAAATCCTCGATCACCACCATCTTGATTCCTCTAGGATTTTAATTCCAAATCTCCGATCACCACCATCTTGATTCCTCTTCTTCTCCACTTGGATAAGCTATAGAGTACCCCAATTTAGCAATGTAGTATCCACTAGAGGGGTTAGTTGTCCACACTAGTTCATCTTCTTCATCACTTAGGTTATAGGATACCTTTACCAGTCTTGCCTGAAACCTGTTCCATTCATCAAAATCTCTTTTTTCTAGTTGAAGATCTGTATTAGTTTTCTACCCCGAGATCCACATATTTCCTCCATCTAGGTGACAAAGATTTGTTAGAGTGGAGGCTCCTTTCTGAGCAATGACTCTTTTGAGGTTTTTCGATAGTTTGTATACATATTTTCTCTCCTATCCTGTTAAAGAAATGTAACTTCGGAAGATACTCTATTGTATTTTATTGTACCTTTATTATTCCTCCGCTCGGAAATGTCATTGATGTAATTGATTATGCAAAAGTCATGCGGTAAAACATCTGTTGTAAGTCGGGTCAATAGATCCACAAAAGTATTTTATAAATGTTATTTTAAGTCTTCCTAGGTAGGCTGACCCTAATTAAAGGACTAGGCCGACCAAGTTAGGTAATTGGGTCACTCACTTGATGAGTATAAATAGGTGAGGCGCCTCCCTCATTTAGACACATCTCTCACACAAGTAAGTGTGCAAGAGAGAGATTGAGGAGGTTCACTTGAGAGAGGAAGTTATTGGTCTTATTCTTGGGGTTGTTCACTGTATTTGGTCGAATTCTATATTGAGGAAGTTTTGCTGGGTTTTCTCCCTCAAGAGGGTTTCCCAGGATAAATCTTTGTGTTCTTTTGTCTTGTTGTGCTTGTCTTCCTTTCAGTGATCCTAATGTTATGGTTATGATTAAGAGATGCTAAATGTCTAAAGTTCTTGTATAACCATTAAAATCTTAGCACGGTATCAGAGCTACCCTGAAAGAAGTCTTTGAGCAGCCATGACATTGCTACAACTGCAGCTACTGGAGATTACGACTTCATGCTTGAAACCCTAGAAAGCAAAATTAGTCATCCATGAATTTTCACTATAAATTGACTTTGGCAAAGGCTTAGGAGTTGAAACTCGAATATGTCGAAGTTGTGATATTGATCTACCTTGTGTATGAGTTTCAACCTCAGATTCGCTGTACTTTAGGAGATACGATCCCTCCAAAATATGGTTCTAGCCTCCTCCAGAATTTGGTTTTAAACAGGTGACTGAGGGATAAATGCCATATCTCGGGCTAGGAAGATCCAAATCGAATTTCGTAAGATGTTTTAGATAGGGCACGAACCGTAGTTTCTGTGGTGCGAGTTTCAGACCCCGAAGTTGAAACAATGACACATAGTAGTCTGTACAAGTTTGCTATATTGAACTAGTCCTTAAACATGTCACCTTCGAAAACTTAGCATAAGTTCCACTTGGAGAATCCAATCTTGCTCTAACCTGTGGGGTTGGATAGAAGACAAATCAGACTATCTTAGGACGAAGTTTCAGACCTTGAGGAGTAGAAATTTTAGAGATACAACAGAATTAAGACTAGACAATTCATCATAAAAAAATTGGAGAAACTAGGGCATCAAATATTTTGAAGTTTTGCTTACAGATTTGGGAAAATGAGTATACTGCTTAGCTCACCTTGAGGATGCACACCTTTATATCCAATCAGATCTTCAAGTCACTAATTTTGAAAAATTAGGGTTTCTCTACCAAACCCGAAGTCCACAAGAAGCAGTCTTCCAGAAAATTTTGAAGCAAGCATCAAGTTGAAGCAATATCATTGGTAAGTTATATTCTCTTTATTTCCATTTGAAGTTCTCATTTTTATCATGATGACAAACAATACCAAGCTTGAGGACAAGCTTGAAGGCGTCGAGAACTTTCGTGCATGGAAGTATAGAGTGCTTCTCATATTAGAAGAGCATGATCTAGAAGACTATGTCAAAGAAGTTGCAGATCCAGAGGGAGATGAGGACAAAGCTAAGCATAAGAAGAACTTGGTCAAAGCCAAGAGGATTATTTCCATCTCCATCTAAAGACCATTTGATCTCACATGTATCCTCTTGGAAGCCTCCTAAGGAGATGTTTGATGCATTGACCAACTTGTGCAAAGGAAAGAACATCAACAAGAAGATAACCTTGAGAACTCAACTCAAGGATGTGAAGATGCAGATGTCAGAAAGCATTCAATCTTGCTTCACAAGGGTCTCTCAGATCAAGGAGCAACTAGAAGCCATTGAAGACAATGTCTAGGAATCAGAAGTGGTGATGACCACCTTGAATGGTTTCCCTAGATAATGGGAATATTTCGTTCAAAGTATCTGTGCTAGAAGGAGGCTCACCAAGTTTAGTAGCAAGAGAAGAAAAGCCAGGTGATGATGACAATTAACCGTAACAGATCATGCCACTGATGATGATGAACCTGCAGAGAAGAGAACAAGGGAAGATTCCTCAAGTGATGAGGAATATATACTTTAATCCAGAAGGATCCAACCCATGATGAAGAAGAACCTCTTATCCATCTCAACATTGGATAAGAAGGGATGCAGTTGTGATTGATGGAAAAGAAGGGACACTCAGATCTATGATATAGAAGACTTGCTTAGCATTACCGATCATGAGTAAGACAAACACAGGTCCTCAAAATTAGATGATGGAGAAAAGCACACTATTAGAGACTCCAGTAATTCTTGCAAGGAGACAAAGATCAAGAGGGAGTCTACCAAACAAACAAAGATAAGTGTTTAAATTGTCATTTCCTATATATCTAATTACTTAAATGATATTGTTGAGTTGAGTACATATTTATGTTTCTAGATTTAGGAAATGTATTATGCATGTTAGAGTGTTTGCATTGATGAACAATATACTAATATGCATGTGATGGGTAAGTGGCCTATGGTGTTGTACAACATTCCATTGCTACTTATTTATAATGAAACCTCTTTGCTGACATATTGGGAGTAGTGCACACTCTTAATAATGTTTTGGTAGAGATGGAAGGCATCTAGAAAGTTACCGTATGTATATGGGATATGGATGAATTTTGTGTTGGCTAAGATAGTTGCATATGTCTTTATGCATAAGAATTTGTCATTATTAATATGTTTTGGAAATTATAAAATGTTTTTAATCATACATTTGAATTTGACTTGCAGGAAAGATCGTGTGATGAAGACTTATTGAAGAAGACTTCAACCTTTGCTACAAGGTTGAATACAAGCAATCAAATTATCCTACACCTCACATGATTGATGACCTCTGTGACGGAGGGAACAATGTATTCCATAAGTTGAAGAAGGATGATGCAGACAATGCCATGATGACTTGGCCAAATTGTCAGATGGACTTGACATCAAGGTGACCTCTATGACGGAGGGAGCAGTATGTGCCATGATGACTTGGCAAAAGTGTGTTCCATGATGACTTGGTAGCAGCGATGCCATTGTGACTTAAGCAGAATTGAGTGCCATGATGACTTTCCCAAGACATAACCATGCTGACTTGGTTTCACGAGAATACCATGCTGACTTGGCCAGGGGTGAGTGGCCCATAGACATAACCACGCTGACTTGGTTCTTGTTTGATGATCTTAGATGGGACATCGTGCAACGGGATGGTAAGACTCTCCATGACATCCTGCGACTGTTAAAGTTAGTGCAGCTGCGAGACCCATTCTCAGAGAATGGTTTCCTAGTCAGTTGACTAGGACAGAGTAAGACCCTAGAAGGTACCCTAGGGCCCCCAGTAGTCTCCTGGGGTTCTTGGTCTAGGACCAAGCATGTTGATGCCATGGTAAAGCCCCTAGCATGTGGCTAGGGCCCCTATATGCCTCTAGGGTATTTTGGTCTGGGACCAAGGATGTGATGTCCAAGTAGAGCCTGCAGGTGGAGGCAGAGATATATTCTAGTATAGGACCAAGGACACGATGTCCAAGTAGGTACTGCAGGTAGTTGATCAATTTTCAGTGTGAGACTGAAACTCAGCTTAGTACTGAGAACCATTCTGCGAGAGAATGGAGGACCTGGTTAGGGTCCAAGGATTGATCAACTTGATTCAGTGTGAGACTGAAACTCAGCCTAAGGCTGAAAGCCATTCATTAAGAATGGAATATAATGATGTTCCCTCTCCTAATCGTTTATTGCTAGGTTGATTCTCAAGGGACTGGCCACCCCTTGACGATGTCCCTAGTACCTAACCTTTAGGAGCGGTGTCAAGGACAAAAGGATTGTACCATCCGTTTGGATCTTCCCCCTTATACAGTGATGACAAAATATATAAAACTATGTACCTTGAGAGAGAAAAGTATTTGGTCTTGTTGATCTTATTTGATTGCTTGGTTCACTTTGATCTTGTGGTTGTTGACTCATGGTCCTAGCACTCTCACTTGTGTGCACCTTTGATTATGATGCCTCCTACCTTATGGAGTGTATGTACCTAATTGGTTATTAAAGACCTTTGGACCTAGCATTGTTATGGTTACCTTATGTTTTGTTAAAAAGACCCTTTAACTCACTTATGGTTAACCCACTTATGGTTTTGGATTTTTCACTTTATGATGGACCTTTAGACTCTTATTTTATGACTTTGTTATAAATTATTTGATTAATTATTTTATAGTCTTATCAATAAAATCATTATTAATAAAGACTCATTTTTACTTTTTCGTGGTATCTCATGTTTGAGACACTTTGACTTTTATTGAGTCACTTTATTTTACCTAAGTTATTTTTAATTATTATTGAGCCACTTTTTATTTTATGATTATGTGGACCATCCTTTGTATATTATTGGACAATGCCTTTTAACTTGAAATTATTATAAATTGCAAACATTATAAATTGAGAGTCTCGACTTATCATTCCATAAGCTCTGCGATTTTATGATTTTGGTTCACGGCTTTCTCCACAGGTTGATTTTTACTGTTGTTTCTCAGCACGGTTTGGCTCACGGCTTTCTCCACGGTTTGATTTTTTACTGCTGTTTCTCAGCACGGTTTGGCTCACGGATTTCTCCACGATTTGATTTTTTATTGCTGTTTCTCAGCACGGTTTGGCTCACGGCTTTCTCCACGGTTTGATTTTTTACTACTGTTTCTCAGCACGATTTGGCTCACGACTTTCTCCACGGTTTGATTTTTACTGCTGTTTCTCAGCACTGCTTGGCTCACGACTTTCTCCACGGCTTGATTTGGATTGTTGTTTTCTCACCACGGCCTGGCTCACGGTTTTCTCCACAGACTTGGATTTTTTATTTCTGTTTTTCCTTAACGGCCTGGCTTATGGCTTACCTTCACGGGCTTGAATGTTGATTGTTGGCCTGTCTTCTCGGGATTACTCTGCCTGGTCTTCCCCTGGTCTTCATCGATCTGCCTGGACTACTTGATCTGGGCTGCGACAGTCTGCAGATTTTACCTGTGTTATTCTGCATGGGATTTACTGCGATCTATTCTCTACACAGGCTGAGTCTTTCTATTTGATCCACCCTGACTGGTTGCGGGATTGTGTTCACTGTGAATCTATTGATAGAGTGCTTGACTGCACATCTTTCACTCTGAGTGCATCTATGTGATTCTTCTTGACTGCACTGCTAATTTGATTGAAGAAACCAAGGTCTGTCTGCTCCCTCTCTCTCTTAATGTACGTATATGGTTCAACCAGTTTGACTTGTCCTTTTAGTGACAAGATCAAACTCAGATCTAACTGAGTATAAGGTAGATCCAACAATGGTTAAGATTCTTTATCTTCTGTAGTTTACTTGAGAATTAGTTTACTGCACATGTTATTTATTATTTTTCTGTACATGACAGTTGATGAAACATTTCAATGATCAACTTTAATGCAGTGACCAGCAGAGCGTTAAAGTTGAAAGAAATGAAACTTATGTTGTTACGTTTTATTACAGTTTGAATTTTATCTCAGTTCTTTATATGTTCATGCATTGAATTTTATTACTGATACTAAAACTCATCTAACCTACAAAAATTAACAACGACAGGATAGAGAGAGATCCCAAGATGATAAGGTCCTCTCGTCCTGCGACGGGATGATGATCTTAGACGGGACATCCTGCGATGGGATGATAAGATTCTCCATGACAGCCTGCGACGAGATAGAGAGAGCTCCCAAGATGTTAAGATCCTCTCATCCTGCGATAGGATAGAGAGAGCTCCTAAGATGGTAAGATCCTCTGATCCTGTGACGGGATAGAGAGAGCTCTTGGAATGCTTTTGATGATGAAATGCTTTTGGTGATGATGATTTTGATGATGATGATGTTGATGATGATTCTGTGTATGATGATGATGATGATGATGATGTTCGAGCAGTCACATGTTTATGTCGATGATGATGTTCTGTATGATGATGATGATGTTCTAGCAGTCACATGATGATGATGATGCTCCATGTTGATGATGATGTTCCATGCTGCTGCTGCTGATGTTCCAAAACTCCCTATGATAGATAGATTCACTAGTTAATTGTACAATTGTTGTTGTTGATGTTGTTGTACAATATCTTCTTTGTTAAGAGGGAGTGTTTAAGAAATGTAACTTCAGAAAATATTGTATTGTATTGTATTGTACCTTTATTATTCCTCCTTTTGGAGTTGTTATTCCTCTGCTTGGAGATGTCATTGATGTTATGAGGTAAAACCTCCATTGTAAGTCTGGTCAATAGTACCCACAAAAGTATTTTATAAATGTTATTTTGAGTCTTCCTAGGTAGGTCGATCCTAATTAAAGGACTAGGCCGACCTAGTTAGGTAATTGAGTCACTCACTTGATGAGTATAAATAGGTGAGGCGCCTCCCTCATTTAGACACATTTCTTGGGGTTGTTCATTGTACTTGGGTCGAATTCTATATTGAGGAAGTTTTGCTGGGTTTTCTCCCCCAAAAGGGTTTCCCAGGATAAATCTCTATGTTCTTTTGTCTTGTTGTGCTTGTCTTTCTATCAGTGATCTTAATGTTATGGTTATGTGAAATGATGCTAAATGTCTAAAGTTCTTGTATAACAATTAAAATCTTAACCTATCCAAGGGTCAATACCCAATTTCAATTTCCTCCCATTTCCCATCGTCTAACCCAGGACACTTCCCACCAGAGGAAACACATTGACCAAGGTTTTTTAGATATAGAGCCATTGGAGAGTCTTTTCATAGGATGTAAGGATCTCAGTTGCTAAAAAGTTAATTCGTGAACAATTATTAGTTGAAAATTTGAACTAAAACACATTGTTAATTCATCTTGTATTCAAGAGCAGTGGAAGAAGAAATAAAAGTACATTTCAAAGATCTTTGAATTAATCATTTAATTTCTTCTAACATATTCATTCATCAGTTCGTAAAAAGGAATGAGTAGGAAGGACATAGCTTACATTAGTGATGTCCAATTTGTAATGAGCAACCCTTTTCAACAACCAACAACCAGTTAGCAACAATCTCAACAATAGTGTTTGGGGATTACTCTTCTCCCAACCTAACTCCTAAGCAAATTGCTGAGGCCCCTGAGCCCCCAACAGTTAAGTCTATGCCAGAGTGCTTCTACTCAACCTCACATAGTTCTTCAATCCTCTAACACCTTCTTCCTCACTCAACACAGTCACACAAACAACACCACTCCAACTCTCTCAACATGCCATCTACACAAAAACTACTCACCAAAAAAAATAACCAGCATATTTTACTTCACCAAATTAACCAAGCATGAATGAATTGTCCAACCCCTACCTCTCTAAATCATTTTATTTCTTATTTTTATATACTTTTTACTTTATTACTAAATTTTGCATGGGTGACAAGTGGTCACCCAAGCACTTAATCTAACTTAAGTTAATTAGTCCCTTTTTTAGATATAATCCTAATCCAACGCTTTTCCCAATGTATTATTAAAGTAATATTTTATAAGTTAAATTGTATAAGATATAATCTAATCATGCTTATATTAATCTAATTATTTAAAGTTAACTTGGGGTGTTCCGTACTTCCCCCCCTTCAGGAAACTTCATCCCAAAATTATAGCTCGCACACAACAATACAAGACTTAGTTTAATATGAATTTAATATATAACTAGTACTACTGTGAAGATGAAAATTTTGTGTGTGGCCATCATGCAAAAATTTTCCACTTGCATTGTTACAATCATAACACCCTAATTACGATATGCTCTTGATTAAGTTCCTATGATCTAATATGCAAACATTCATACAATCATGCATCAATCTCATTATACATTTACCTATCAATCAAGTCATACAACCAATAAAATAAAATAAAATACAATATAACCAAAAATAAAATAATATAAAAGTGCAATTCTTCATAAGCTCCCTCATTCCTTACTCACCCTCCCCAAGAGAATCATACCATCCGAGCAACCTCCATAACCCTCCACGCCAATACTCTCAATGGTGATGCTTGTCATGGCACGGGTCCTCTACTGTAATTTGTTCGTGGGTCATAGAGTAGGCATCAGAAGTCTTCACGGTTATCCTCAATGCCAAGTCGTTCCCTATTTTCAGTATCTATTGTGACCTCATCGACCTTAGTCAAAATTTGGGTCTCATCTAATCACCTAGCGACTGCTGGGCTACCCAACCGTTTAGTTACTAGTACACTATGCCCAGTGTATCCCAGGCATCTCGAAAGGTTGGCCCTGGCTTCCTCCTATCCTCCCTAAGGAAATCAACCCCAGGCATTGGAAGTCCTCCATATACCTACCCCCCTACGTCTGATATACCTCAAGCCGTGGACTTCTGATGAAACTACAATTGGCATAGAATTAATTGTTGGGTTATCCCCTAGCCCATAAGGTGTTATTATAGCTATTCTCATTTGTGGTTATGGGACCCCACCAAATCCTAGAATGATAAGTTTTTTAAGGCTTTGATTAAATTACTTGAAACATACTTCCACTCACCACCAAGAACAATGATTCGTAATCATCTTCTCAAATATAACATAAAATTCATTTTGAATAAAATGTATTCCACTTACATTGTGTAATATCTTCATAAGTTAGCAATCGTAATGCAATAATTAAGCATTCCAAGCATTTTGTTGAATTGACATGTCAGTAAAAGCCCATCACGAATCAACATTTATTATAAGATAAATTACATTCTCAAAATCAACATAAATAGCATGATATCATCATCGGTCACTACACATAAGGCCAAAGCAACAAGGCATATGTGAACATGAAACAACATATCCTAACTACATGTCATTTATAATGATGGAGTAAAATAAATATCCTCCTGAATAACATGTAATATCAAGATATCATACATTACGATGAAAATTTTATATTCAAAATGATAAAGAAAGCTTTTGAAGAAGTTTGATGATTGTTGTATGTATGCACATGCAAACTTTAAATTCTTCCACCTCTCTTTGCTGCATTTGAGCTTTCATTTTCCAGCACTTCTAGCATTTATTCGTAGTTTATTTGGGGCAAATTTGGGAGTACATTTAAAGCATCTGAATCATTATTCTAAGGAAAATTGTGGAGTATCATTGAGAAGCATATTAATGTTATTATGAAGCACTTTCAAAAAATTCTTTCAATTTTAATGATTGGAATGAAGAGTAGCAATTAAAGCATGTTTGCATTTAAAAAGTTAAATGATAAGAAAAGGATCAAAACCATTTAGATAACAATGCTCTTTGAAAGATATTCACCAAAGATGAAAATCTGATAGGATTTTTAATTGCAGTTACCAGTGTATGGTTGTTGACTAAGGGTAGGGAACCATGGAATGTATCGGGCGGATCCTTGGATGAACAACATATCGATCCCCACTAGTTTTGAAGCATGGACATATCAAACCTTCAGAGCTCGGTTGGATATAAGCTTAAATATATGGTTGAAGAGCTTCTAAGTTAGTACAAAACTCTATGTTTGAGGCAGTAGAGAAACAACAAGCAACATCGAGAAGAAAACAACTCAGAGAGCTAAAGCATCTTTTAGAATTGGCGGAGAGCTATGCATCTATTAAAATTGATCATAACGACATTTGTAGATCATGCAAGTGTCATTGGGAAATAAAAATAACTTAACCTTGATTATTACTCAAGAAACCATGGGTGTATATTCTCAAGATGTCCTTTAGGAGATTATGGCATTTAAGGCACTTGTTGAAGGACGATGTTGCAAAAAGGTAATGGTATTAAATATGTACTAATAATGAGGGGGAAGTTTCCTGAAGGGGTGGAGTATGTAACACTCCAAATTTAATTAGTTATTAATTACGATACTAATATCAACATAATTATGATTACCTTAAGAAATTAAGAAAAGACTATTAATTTTTATTAATAAAAAGAGAAAGTGCATTAAGAATAAATTAAGAATTAGAAGGTAACTAAAGTTAAATTAATTTAAATGTGTATTAGCTGCAAGGGTGACAAGTGGTGTCACCCATGCAAAATTGGAAAAATGATTAAAATGGGAAAATAACCCATAAAAGGGGGAAAACACTAGATTGAGGGGTCGTTTTTGGCTGGTCTGGTAGTTGGGTGTGGCTCTTGGGGAAATCTAGGATTGTTTTTCTGGTTTATGGGTTGGAGAGTGTTAAATTTTCTGAGATGGAGGAGCTGAAGATGATGAGGAGGTGAAATTGAGGAGGGAGAAATTCCTGGAACTAGCATAGGGTTAACTGTTGGGGGCTTGGGGGGTCTCAGTGTTTCACTGAGAGGTTGGTTGGGAGGAGAGTTGTTCTCCCAACTGTGGTTGCGGTGGTGGAGCTGACAATTGGCTAAGGACATGAAGGCTGCTGCAACTTTGAAGACTCTTCTTCTCCTACCAGGTAGGTAATGGTTTCCCATGTTATTTTGTTTAAATTGATCAATAGAGTTCTTTTTCTGTTACATTACTGCTATAAGTAGAATTCCTTGTTATGTTTTAAAATAAATGGGTAATTTATATATGAAAATGCCTTCCTTGTTTTCCCGTGCAAGTTATATTTAAAATAATGGGCTAAACAAAGTTTTGTTACTATGTAGATTATTAAGTTTAATTGCTTAATCATTCAAGGTTAATCAGTGGTACTTATTTGGGAGTTAGCTCTAACATTGATTAACAAATTACGACCCCTACACAGGGTCTCTGATCTATGCTTCAATTGATTGAGGCTCTATGTTTTTCTTCACTATGACCTACTGCCGGTACCCCTTTGTTGAGGTCACTCTACAAAGGTTCTTTGCTGCCAATGCTTTACCAAACAGGTATGGATTTATGAGTCTGCATGCACCATATTTATGAGTTAGCCTTTTCCATTGAACTAATAGAATCCCTTTCTCCTTATTCCCTTCCCACAAAAATTTGAAACACATCTTTCTGATTGCGTTTATGCTTGATTTGGGGATGAAGGCCATGCTAAAATTCTCATATGGTAAGTAGATTCTGCACTCAGAAAGTAGACCATATGGCATAAACTAGGTAATTGAAAACTTAAGCTTTAGTCAAAATTGCAATTCTAACTGCTTTAATATACACACACATCTTATTGAAAATAAGACAGCAAGTACACAGATTTGAACTTTCAATCACATATCTGTCTATTAACACAGTAAAACAAAATTTACAATAGCTCGAAAACTCTATATCTCACTCAACCGTCTTACCCAAAACTGGAATGGATAAACCACTCTCCCTCCTATGCTTTTATAGATTATGCAACAGCTCAAGAAGTACAAAAAGTTAAAATAGACCACCCGGTGGTGCTAAAATAGAAACCCTAACTCAGCTCTATTCTTCTAAAACAGTGTGCCCTACCCGCATTATTAATTCTGCCTAGTTTAAAGTGTCCTCAAGGAGTTAAGTTACATGCATTCCTCCTTGAACCCTATGCCCTAGTTAATTTTGGAGATACCCCTATTCATGCATCCTATCTAAATTTAGAATCACTACTTAGTACTAACTGAGGATGAGAAAGAGAAAAAGACAGTTTCCAAATAAAGAAGACAATGCCTAAACATAAGCACTTTAAATCTGAAACAACAAATTAGAATTATATGCCTCACTGTACAAAAGTTAAGCTACCAGCGTAGTAGACATTAAGGCAACTGGATCTGTTGTGTGCTAATCTATTGAAGGCTGTAAGCTGCTGGACTATGCCTTCCTCATTGCTGCCCTCTCTACCCATAATCATCTCTGTTGTCTCCAGGATTGGGCCTCCCTCGTATCTACACAAGAACCAAGGCATATTTGTTCTGCTGTATGAATCTACCATCAATGTTGTGCCATACTGAAGAACAACTTATGACCAACACAACAGATAAATTAACACTCCCTCTTTTTGGGAAAGGTGATCTCCAACATCCAAGACATTCTCTCAATATCTCGAACCATCCCTCTGCTAGGTGTTTGGTCAAACTATTGATCACCTGTGAACCTGAAGAAACATAACCTTGGATCACTGCTCCCATCTACTTGCAGAAATCTCTTCAAAAATTTTCGAGGTGTAAATCCCTTGTACAAAGAAAACTTCATCAGAAACTTGCCAACCTCGTAACGTCCTTCACGTCAAACTTCAATAGTCAAAATCTTGTTACATCATGACATGCGCTGTTCAAGACTTTCTGTAATGATAAACTCATCTGTATACAAGGCCAAGATATGTGGATCAAATCTATCAAATAAAGAATTAAAATCTATACTAAACTTGGAAAATCCTAACTTGAGTAAAAATTTATCGATCCTGAAATACCAAACACATGGTGCATGCATCAACATATAGGGCCTTATTCAATTTGAATTCATTGGTATATAACCCATGCACCTCAAAACCTTTGGCAACCCAAGCAAAAGCCTCAAGAAGATCATCTCCCTTTCTAAGAGAATCCTCTGGCACTTGGAGTAAGAGTCTCATCAAGGTCAACTCTCTTTTTGAGAGAATCCTTCAACATGTCTTGGTACTCTTCAATACTCTTGTTGGTTGTGGAATCAAATCTTCGGTTCACAATAGGTTTTGAAACTGTTGTCACAAAGCTGGAAGAATGCTCCTCCATCATGGCATCTTGCCGTACTTGCTCTAGTGGATCAACCTGTAGCTTGTAAAGGCCACTGCCTCAAACTCCTTTGCCTAGCCACCAAAATTCAACTAAGTTTAGGGTTACATTTTCTAATGATCACTTTCTAACCACCAAACTCAACCATATGTTATAGATCTGCCATGCAAGATACTGAAAGGAGATTTTTTACTAAACCAGGAACATACAAGACAATATCTAGCTCAAGAACATCACTTGAAGACGTGGAAAGAGATATAATCCAATCTGGTAACTAGACAAGTGGTGCCATTGCCCAACTCCACGTGCATGCCATCCTCGTGTTCTTGTAGTTTGTTGAGTGCCTTCTTGTTGAAGGTCACGTGTTTGGATGCTCCACCTTTCACATACCATCCTATAGTAGAAATAGTGTTAGTGGAAAGGCATGATACCATGGAGAAAGCTATCCCACATTTGGATGCTAACTTATCTGCTTTGACTGAAGTTTTTTGAACTCCCTACAAACCCTTGTTGCTGCTTGGCTTTCATCCTTTCAGGACATGGAGATGCATAGTGGCCCATCTTGTGGCACTTAAAACATTTCATCATGTGTTTGAAGTCTTTCTTACCTTGGTACAAGAATTTGATTCTTCCTTGCCCTTTTGACCCCTCCTAGGTCCTTTCTTGCCTCTTCTTCTTATCTTCTTGATCAGGGTGAGGCTTTGGATCTCGTCCACCCTAGTTGCAACTATCTCTAGCCTTTTCTCATCCTGGATGAAATCATCCCAAGGTTTCTCGAAATTGGGAAGCTTTTCATGAGTGTAGACACCTTGAACAAATGGTTCCCAATGTGAAAAGAACCCTTTTAGTGCTATGGGCACCAACTCCCCGCTCTTGATCTTTTTTCCAATAGCAACAAGCTACATTAAACCGATGATCTTCGTTAGATAGCTAGCCATTGTGTTTGTGTCACTCATGCAAATATTGGTAAACCTAGTTTCTTTGAAGCATCTTGCAAGAGATCTTCACACTTTAGTACATAGCGACTAAAGCATCATTTATATCTTTAGTTGTCTTCTAAAGGATGTGAGTGATTGAGTAGTCCATCAAATCAAGGATGATTCACTTCGCCTTGGCTTGTTTTTTATATGCTCAACTAGTAGTGCAACATTTTATGAGGTGTAGCCTTAGCTTGCACAAAACTCCAAAGATCAACCTCCTCTAGTAGCATTTGCAATTTGCACTTCCAAGTTGTAAAGTTGGAAGTGCCCTCTAGATGGTCACACTCTTTGAGATTGAGACTAGTCATATCCGCAACATTTGGACACACTTTAACCAAACAAATCAACTAAAAAAACAAATTAGATCAACATCCTATCATAGGTATAGATTGCCTATCATGGGGATAAAATTGCTTAAATCATTGAAGCTCTATGGGCATCACATTGTCATATTGAGAGAGAGAAAGTCCAATTTGGTAACTAGACAAGTGGCATCATTGCCCAATTCCATGTGTATGCCATCCTCTCCTTCTTGTTGAAGGTCATGTGTCTAGATGCTCCATTGTCCACATATTACCCTACTCCAAAATGTTAGAATTTTAATGTTTCCAATATGATTATGTTAGATCTTCAAACAATTTGTATTATTTCATCATATCCATATGCAAAAGGATCACTGCAAGAAAGACAAGTATACCAACTCAAAAGAACACAAAGATTTTCCTTTGGGAAACCATAAGGGAGAAAACCCAACAACTTCTTTAGCATATATTCCGTCACCAAGTACAATGCCAAACCAAGATAAGACAATCCTAAAAGATTAGAGCAACTTCTTCTTCTTCCCAATGAACTTCTCCTTCTCTCTCTTGTGCACTTGCTTGAGCAAACTTGTGTTGTCCAAGGGGGAGTCTCTCCTCTATTTATACTCGTTGTGTGATTGACCTTTTTCCCTAACCAGGCCAACTTATCTTTCTTACAGGGTCGACTTGTCTAGGGAGACTCAAAAAAACATTTATATAATAATTCTTTTGGGTACTATTGACTTGACTTACAACATAAGGTTTACATTGATTCTTCCAAGACTTTAACATGACCAAGTACAACAATAACATCTCTTGATGGAGGTACAACAATAATACAAGAAGAATATCTTCCGAAGTTACACAATTTTTAACACTCCCTCTTAACAAGGAAGGTATTCTTCTGTCACGATCATCATCATTGGATCTCGTCATTGGACATCAACACTGTACATCATCACTGGATCTTGTCATTGGACATCATCATCACGGGATTTCGTCATTGGACATCATCACCAGATCTCGCCACTGGACATCATTACTGTTGCTACAACTCTGTACTCAGGCCATTGACTTGTGACATCTCTCAAATCTATACATCACTAGAAGTTCTACAGAGCCAACCCTTTTTCATATTGGATGTATCTCTAAAGTGCCTGCCCTTTTTCATCCTGGATGTATATCTGTTTAGTGCCAACCCTTTTTCATGTTGGATGTAGCTCTACATACCCGTATAGTGCCAACCCTTTTTCATGCTGGATGTAGCTCTACATTCCTATATAGTGCCAACCCTTTTTCATGCTGGATGTACCTCTATAGAGCAGTGTTACAAATATCGCCGATATATCGGCAACATCGCGATATATCGCGATGTTAACTCACTGGCGATATATCGGCAATATATCGCCCCGATATTTTCTTGATTTTTTTGGCCATTTTTTCTTGATTTTATCACGATATTTGCCGATTTTTTCGAATATATCGCGATATTTGCCGATTTTTTCAAATATATTGTGATTTTTTTTTTTTTGCATTTTTTAATATTTTTGAATTTTTTATTTTGCCGATATATTGCCGATGTTTGCCGACATTTTCGTCGATAAATCCGATAATTTCTTTTTGGACCCTCGGCGATATATTCGTCGACACGATATTTGTAACATTGCTATAGAGCCATCCCTTTTTCATGCTGGATGTAGCTCAACATGTCTATACAATGCCAAACCCTTTTTCATGTTGGATGTACTTCCACATATTCATACAGTGCCAACCCTTTTTCATGCTGGATGTACCCGTGCAGTGCCATCCCTTTTTCATGCTTGATGTAGCTTGACATGTCTGTACAGTGCCAACCCTTTTTCATGCTCGATGTACATTTCTGCAGTGCCATTCCTTTCTCATACTAGATGCATATCTCCGCAGTGCCAATGGTTTTCCATATTGGATGCATATCTTCGTAGTGCTAGTTCTTTTTCATACTAGATTCCTATCTTTATAGAGTTCGTCCTTTTTCATACTGGATGTAAATCTCATCTTTGTGGGGCCTACCCTTTTTCATGCTAGATGCAAAGATCACACATCTTCCATAGAGCCAACCCTTTTTCATGATGTATGTGAAGACCACACATCTTCCATAGAGTCAACCCTTTTTAATGTTGGATGTGAAGACCACATGTCTTCCACAGAGCCATCCCTTTTTCATGCTAGATGTGAAGACCACTAATCTGTATCAGGAACTCATCACTCCCTCTTGCGATGGACACCGATTTGGACAACTCCAACCTTGTCCGTGACGTACTCAAACTTTACTTTCAACAGAGGCTTGGTCAATACATCGACTATCTGCTCGTCCACCGCAATATACTGGAGCTTCATTTCTCCTCTCTACACCATATCCCTGATATAGTGATACCCAATCTTGATGTGCTTTGACTTGTCATGGAACAAGGGGTTCTTCGACAACTTCACACAACTTTGGTTGTCGCAAAACACACAAGTCGCCTCTAACTTGAGATCGAACAATCTTGTAAGTAGCTTCCAAAGCCACACTGCCTCATTGCTAGCTGAACAAGTTGCAATATACTTTGCCTTGACTGTACTCAGTGCTACACTCGTTTGCTTCCTACTAAACTAGGAAATCATGCCACACCCCAAACTGAAGCAACACCTTGAAGTGCTCTTCATATACATAGCACTACTAGCCCAATTTGAGTTAGCATAGCCTTGTAGGCTAATCCCTTGATGTGTCGCATCTATAAGGCCATACCCAATCATACCCTTCAGGTACCTCAACACATGCTTTGCAACAATCATATAAACACGTCTTGGCTCTACAATGTACTGACTCAATGTGTTCACAACAAAGCATATATCTGGCCTTGTGTTTGTCAAGTACATCAACGAACCAACCATTTGTCTGTATTTTGTGGCATCAACTGTCTCTGAAGTAGTATCACATAATAACTTCAAGTTCGATGCCATCGGTGTGGCCATGGCCTTGCAATCCATCATCCTGAATCTCTTCAGGATCTCGACCGCATATTTTCCTTTACTAAGGAAAATCCCATCTGGATTTTGCCACACCTCAAGACGTAAGAAATAGTGCATCATACCCAGGTATTTCATCTGGCACTTTGCGGCAAGCTTCTTCTTTATTTCTGTAATGAGCTTCTCCTCACCTGTCAAGAACAGGTCATCTACATACAGTATTAGTATTATTGAGTTCCCATCCTCAACCTTGAAGTAAAGGTTGGAATCCGCTTTACTCTTGATAAAGCCCAAGCTTGTTAGAAATCCATCTATCTTGTCGTACCATATCCTAGGTTCCTGTTAAGCCCTAAATGTTGGGCACAATCCCCCCTATAGTGTGGCACTTTACCCCCTATATGGTGGTGTATTACATATTATTGATGTAGGCTTGGGTCTATTAGTGGGTCAATTAGTTGTTATTGTACACCTATGTCTCCTATATATAAGGAGATATTTTCATTTTAGTCATCATTGTATTTTGTCTTGTCTTGTGTACTTAGTACATTGTTTAAGGAGATTACTCCCTCGAAGAGGATTGCTATTCAATCTGTTCTTCATTATTAAGGCGTGGATTATTCTCTTTTGGTCTATTTCTGCTCTTTTTATGCCATTTCTGGGACTTGGTCACATAACATTTGGTATCAAAGCTCTTTCCTCGGGATTGCCTTTTGCAAAACAAGTCATCTTGGCATTTGCGCAACAACTTTTTTTCTACATGGAATCAGAGATCAAGGTTAAAATTCCACTTCTAAAATAGGCTAAGTTATCTCCAGTCTGAAATTTAGATCCCGATCTGTTACAGTTTCAGAGATATTCGCTATGGAACCTAGGGTTTTTTACTAGTCCAAAACTTAGTCTAAAATAGGTGTTCTGGGGAAAAACTTAAAAAGGTCACATCTGAGGCGTCCAAGATCCAAATTGAGTGAGACCTTTTGCATCAGAAAGAAGACAGACCAGGGTATCTGTGGTAGGATTTTCAGTTGCGGACACGAAATATTGGACACGTGGCATACCGTACAAGTTCACTCTTTTGGGTAGAACAAAAATAAGAAGTTTTGGGAGATTTGCAATAACTTTTTATTAACACATCCAAATTAGGTCAAACCCGTGATGTCGGAAAGTGGACACCTCAGGATACATCAAGCCGAAGTTTTAGACTTAGAGGAGTTGAAATTCCAATTTTACCTCAGTTTCAAGTCTGCCCTAAAACAATCTTCCAATTAGGGTTTGAAAAAAGGTGTTCTAGGGAAAATTGTTATATTCAAAGCATTTGATATCCAATTTGAGTTAGACCCGTTGCATTGAAAAGAAGATTAACCATAGTATCTGTGGTATTGGGGATGTTGCTTAGGTCTTATGCACTATTTTCTTAATTTGCAAGTTTGGCAAAGGAAAGATGAGATCTTTCTTTCACAAGAAAAGTGTACAGTTGATTTGTTGCGAAGATTTGGTATGACGGACTGTAAGTTCATGTCTACACCAATGGTTTTTAATCTGAAGAAACTACATGAGTCAGATTTCATATTGGATCTAGTGGATCCTACCATGTATAGACAACTCATTGGTTCCTTGATGTATTCAATACATACTAGACCAACCATATGTTGTGTTGTGATTATCTTGAGCCAATTTATGTCTGAGCAAAGACATAGACATTGGTTTGTTGCCAAGCATGTGCTTAGATACCTTTGAGATACTATTGCCTATGGACTCAGATACGCTTCCAATGGTGGAGTGATGCTATTTGGTTATGTTGTTTCTGATTGGGGTGGTAGTATTGTGGACTGAAAGAGTACATCCAAATATTGTTTTAGCTTGGGATCAACTATGATCTCTTGGTCCAGTAGGAAGCAGGGATCCATAGCCTAGAGTACTACAGAAGTAGAGTATATTGTAGCCAGTAATGCTTGCCGAGAAGCTGTGTGGCTTAAGAAGCTTCTTGTTGGGTTGTTCGGTGAAAAGCTTGAGACTACTGTCATTCGTTTTGACAATCAGAGCTGCATCAAGCTCTCAGAAAGCTCTTTGTTTCATGACAAATCGAAACACATTGAGAAATGTTTATGCTTCTGATTATTCGTTGTTTTCAAGTACTGCTGTAATTCTGCAATTAATATTAAAAATTAATAGGGATTGTTGTAGAACACCTTCCTTGCTAAGAGGGAGTGTTAAAGTTTAACTCAGAAGGTGTCTCTATTTTTGCCTAAGTGTCTAGGTAAGCAAGTGACAATTTATTAACTCTGTTTCAAGTATTTCAATTTTATCCTAAATCTAAGCTTAGGAGAGGCACAATTATTTAATTATTGTCCTCATAGCTCAAATATCTTAAGTTTTCAACTTTATTACATTTCACTTTGAGGTCTCAATGAGGGATAAGATTTAATCAGGGCCCTCCTTTTTGAATCTCAAGTGAAACGAGTGAAGTCAAAATTATAAAGGGGATGAAAGGTGAGTGAGAGGACACATCGACTTGAGAAAAAGAGGGAGCGTTTTGCTAAGAAGGAGAGGGTTTTCAGGAGTAGGAAATCAGAGAGATAAAGGGCCGATTTCAGATGACTCTAGGCAGTCGAGCACTAGACAGTTGAGTTAGGGGACATCGTACAACTTACACAGCTAGATTTGGATAGGCCGTACCATCAACATTCAAAGGGCCGAGTTTGCAAGGGTCAAGTTAGCAGGCAAAGGGTTGAAAAACAGGTTGTATAGGCAGTAGAAGAACATGTTGTAGTGTATTGCTACACAGAGGCTAAATTTCGGATCACACCAGCAGGTCGTACCTAGACTGTATAGGTTGTACAACTGGCTAGAGTGAACAACTAGGTCGTAGAATAGATCTCTGGGTGTTCGCTAGGTTTTCCTGGGCTGTGAGTTTGTCTTGTAATTTTTAAGTAGAAAACATCTCTCAGTGAATAACAATATTTCCCTCTTTGCTCACTTTCCCCATTGGGGTTTCCAGGGTAAAACTTGTGTCGACTATTTAAATGCTTGTGTTTAATTTCTACTGTGCATTCATGTTAAAACTCAATAGTAAATCCTTTTCATAATTTTCAGATTTAAATTTTCAACATTGTATTAAATTTGGGTTTTCAAGTTATTGGCATTAATGTTACCAGAATCACACTTTAAATCACGATTTCTTGATTTAAATATGGATCGTGCCCTAAGCGAGCCAATTTATACTGGGTTGACTTTTAATCGGGTTGATCGATTTTGATTTGGTCAACGTGATTTTGACTCGCAATTTAAACCTTTTCCCGAGTTTCAGTTGTGATTTTTTGGTCCGCGTGCCTGAAAATTGATAAAAGCCGATTTTGATTGCGTTTTCTTATTTCTTCGTTTGTTGTGGGTGTACTTCTTTGCGTCCTGTGTTTTCTTCCAGCTGGCGTGAAGGAGTAGTGAACCATCATCTTCAAAGTGGGCAATGGCTACCTACCTGTGCAAGAGTTAACTTGTTACTCAGTTGTGAACTGTGTAGTGTGAGTTGTGACCGTGGACAGTGTGAAGGGGTAGCTGATAGCGACAAAGTTTGAAACTTTGAAGTTTAAAGAGTGTGAAGGGGAAGTGACCTGGGCGAGGCTAAACTCACGTGTTAAGGGGTATTAGAATTCACATGTTAAGGGATGGCGATCATGGGCAAGAGTTAATTGAAGTTTGAAACTCAACCAATTGCCAAAATTCTAAGGATGAGAATTGCCTCATTTCTATGGATGAGAATTGATATATTTTGGACATTTATTGATATCTTTTGGACATCTACTGATAACTTGCAGTATATGGACATGACTATTTGAATATCTATGATTTTTTTTTTAATTCAAAATGTGTATATATTTAATGTGTTGTATTTGCCATTTTTTTCTCGATCTGATGCAAACTCTTTGCTCTTTTGCCTCGCCGATTTATTGTCGATTCCAATATTGGTAAGTATGATTGGCACACTAAATCTGTTTTATGAGCCGAGGAAAATTTAATAGTTCAGGTCCAAGTATCGAGTTTTTATACAATGTTCCAAACTACATGGCCTTGGTGAGAAACATCATAAATTCCAATCCTTCCAGCTTTCTGGAGGCAGTAGACCAATAGTTTTGATGGGATGCCATGGTGGAGTACACCCAGCATTGAGAATGATGTATAGGACACAGTGCAGAGGTTGAAGGGAAAAATCAATAATGAGTTCTAGGTGACTCTAGAAGATCAAGCATGCAACAGATAAAAGCATAGAAAAGTAGAAAGCAAGGTTTGTGGCGAGAGGATTCCCCTAGAAAGAGGGAGTGGGTTACAGGAAGCCTTTTTTGGTAGTTGCTAGGTATACTTCTATTAGAGTAGTTTTATCTTTAGTTTTCGTTACGAGATGGATGATACTTTAGATAAATGTGAAGACATCTTTCCTTAATGGGATAATTAAGGAAGAAGTTTACACGGAACAACCTCAGGGATTTGAGATCACTGGGAAGGGGTCCCCTGTTTGCAGGTTGAAAAAGGCGTTTTATGGACTCAAGCAAGCACTGAGAGCATGGTATTCCAGGATCAATGTGTATTTGTTGAGTATGGGCTTCACTAAAAGTGAAGCAAATCTGAACTTATATTATATATTATTTGAGGTTGATTTGCTTGTTTTGGTGCTATATGTAGATGACTTGTTTCTTATAGGTTCAGAGAAGCTCATTGTAGGGTGCAAAGCAGATATGGTAGTTGAGTTTGAGATGAAGGACATTAGCATGATGCATTACTTTTGGGGTTGGAGGTTTGGTAGAGATCGGGGGAGATCTTCCTTGTGCAGGGTATGTCGTCGAGATCCTAAAGAGGTGTTGGATGGAGAATTACCAATCTATGATCACTAATTTGAAGAAGGTAACAACTTCAGATTCACAGATGGCGGATTCCACGTTGTATAGGCAGTTGATAGGTTCCTTGGGTTATTTTGTCAACACTAGGCTAGATACATGTTTTACAATAAACATCTTGAGTTAGTTCATGGTGGAGCTGAAGTAAGAGCATTGGGTAGCAACAAAACATGTGCTCAAATACTTGAGGGGCATGGTGGAGTATAGTTTGAGATATCTTGGAGATGGTGAAGTGAACTTGTAGGGGTATATAGATTCAGATTGGGCAAGAAATGCATTAGAGAAGAAGAGCACCTCTGGTTGTTGCTTCAACTTGGGATTGATGATGATATCTTGGTTTAGATTGGAAGCAGACTTTTGTGGCACTAAACTTAGCAGAGGAAAAGTATATGGCAGCCAATACTATTAGTTGTAAAGTCATTTGGCTTCAAAAGTTGCTTTCAAGATTATTTGGTCAGGAATTGGATCCTACGGTGATTTGCTGTGATAATCAGAGTTGTATCAAACTCTATGAGAATCCAATGTTTTGTGAAAGGTCATAGCACATAGACATAAAATATCACTTCATTCGAGACAATATTCAAAAGGGAGCGGTACAACTCTAATATGTACCCACAAATCAACAGGTTGTTGATATTTTGACCAAGCCCTTAGTAAAGGGGATGTTTGAAGCATTTAGAGACAAACTTGGATTGGAGCAAATTTCCTTCCTTACTAAGAGAGAGTGTTGATGAATGTAGCTCTGACAAACACTTTTGTACAAGTTCAATGTGAACGCGTCAAAAATAGTTTGATATAATTTTATTATGCAATTCATTTTAGGAAAAAGTGAAAGTCTTATATTTAGCTATTGAATCTAATAAAGTGTATTTAATACATTAGTGATTTAAATTAATCTCATACATCTCATTGAGAGATTGGGGTCTTGGTAGATTATGGTTTCAACTCAAGTATAAAGAGAGATCAAGTTAGAAAGTTTAGATAGTTTTGTCAATTAGGGACAGTGACTAGAAGTGAAAGATTAACACATCTGTCAGGAGGAAGTTTAGCAACAGTAGATCATATAGCATAGCTTGTACAACAGGATTTACTGCAAATTCGTACAACATATGGATCCATACATTACTGTATAGTTGTACAGTAGCAGGCCATACAACTTTATAGATACAACTGCTGATTCTTGATAGATTGTGCAGGCCATACCCTCTTCAGTAGGTTGTACACCTCAGGTCTAGGTGGTTTTGTTCACTGTGCAACTTCTGGTTTTAAGTCACTCTAGAGGTTGCCTTGCAAGCTTCGATTAGTTGAATGATAAGTTGATTTGAAGGTGAAATTCCCTATGTACGTGGGTAATTGTTTTATGCTTCTGTGATTTACTTTCCAGTTAATGTGTGATTGTTGCTATGTGAAGGAGTTATTTTTTTGCAATTCAACAACAAACCTCTTTGCGGTGTTTTAAAATTCGGCCGAGTTCGGGTCTGAGTTGGCCGAGTTGATCCTTGACCGAGCTGACTCGGCCTCCAACTCGGCTCGGGTGGCCGATTTGATACCGAGTCAACCAATTTAGGGTCCAAGTTGGCCAAGTCAACCGAGTTGCAACCCGAGTCAGCGGAGTCAGCTGTAGCGGACACCCACACGCATGCAAACTCCAAAAAAACATGTTTATTTTTTATTTTTAAGATTTTTCTTATTCTAACCCTAACCTAAGGCCATAAGATGACCGCTGCCCCTCTATTTGTCTTACACTTCTGCTGTAAGATGTTTGTGAGCATTTGGCATTATTGTTGTTTGGATTCATGGAGGCTTGGACGAGTGTCCAGCAGTGAAGGAAAGTCAACAAGATTGGAGGAGTTGGAGTGTTGGAGACCGGTTTTTTGTTACCTAGATGTATGTTAGCTGCCAACTAGCCACTGTTTCTTTTTTTCTCATTAAATTGACAAATATCAGTCCTATTTTCTTTTGTTTGTTGCCAAAATAATAGGTTTTTTTTTTGCATGTTTAGATTTGCTTTGCATTTAGATTCTAGATTGGCCCCAAGTGGAAAAGATCAGGCATGGATCCATGTTGATGTCATTGAAGGGAAATTGTATTGCAAGTATTGCAAGAAATGGATTAAAGGAGGGGACATTAATAGACTTAAACAACAGTTGGCTGCTGTTAGAGGAAATATCGCCCCATGGGAAGCTGATTTAGAGTTGATTGGAGAGATTAGGTTGGAGTTGCAACAACAGTTTGATAAATTTGAAGAGGAGAAGGCTAAACAAAAAGAGATGTATAATCATTGACATATGATGTAGTGGCATCATAACATGTTTTTTGGAATCTACAGGCCATTTAGGCCTCATCGATTATGTTTTTTGTTCTAGATATGTATTGCACAGTACACTCGGTTCCATTTTGATATATTCACCCTTGTATGGTATATACATGAGTAGACATTGGATTTTGTCTCTAATGCTTTGCAAGCATGGATTAAAATCTTAAAAATATTGTTTTTCTTTAAAATTTAATATTTTATGTATTTTTTAAGTAATCCGAGTCATTAAATTCAAATCGGCCGAGACATTACCGATTTCGAGTCCGAGTCCGAGTTGATCCTTGACCTATTCCAAGTACGAGTCTGAGTTTTAAAACATTGCTATTTGGTTGAGAACATAAGGATTTCGGTCACCTAGGGTTTGGAATTTTCACAGCTATTTGACCCATTATATTTAGTGGACCGAGAGCTGTATACAGTATGGGACATCATTGTTTAAAGTAATAAATCCCTTGTTTTGGGATATGTTCCTTCCTTGGACATCCTATTGTTTATAGACTTCATCATATTAGCAATATTTGAGTAAAATACTAAAAATACAATTTGATACGGAAAATATACGTAAAGAAAAAATCTAGCACAACAAATATACAGAAGTAGACATCTCATAAATACAAAAACATGCATTTTTTAAATTTTATAAAATTTAAAATATACATTAGTTCTTCAAAATTTTGAAATAACATTCAATTTTTATTGTAAAACAATTTGAAACATATCTCAAATTTGAAACTTAATATATCATATAACTATGTGATGTGATGTGAATATGTAGGTGTTTAACACAAAAACATATGATGGTGTTTAACTATGTGATGTGATGTGATGTGATGTGAATATGTTCAGGGTGAATATGTAGGTGTACAACTGAAACAATATGAAGATCGCTAAATTTTTAAAAAATAAGTTAAAAGTCTAGGAAAAATAGTCACAAATTTGTTTTAAATGATTCTTTTGTTTTAAGGTGTACGTTCTTTACTGTCTTGCTATGCAACATCTTTTTGGCTTATGTTTATCAGTTATATTTATTAATATGAAATGCCATTTGCGTTGAAGGTTCATAAATGTGGCTGTTGTCTTGTGATGGTAAAGTTGTTCAGTTATATTTATTAATATGAAATGGCATGTGCGTTGAAGGTTCATAAATGTGGCTGTTGTCTTGTGATGGTAAAGTTGTTGATAGCCATAGTTCATTAGCTATGCTGCTATTCTAGTTCCAAGCTTAAATTAACATATAATAAATAGTTGAATTGTTAACATTAAATTACACCATCAGCATTAATGGTTCTAGTTGAAGTTCCACTCGAGCATTAATGACCATGAGCATTAGTGATTCTAGCTGAAGTTCCACTCGAGCATTAATGAATCTAGTTGAAGTACGACTGTCATGTTAACAATTAAATTTTAATGAGCAGTATTGAATTGTTATTTATTAAACTATAGCATGAGCATATAATGAGGACTTAATCTTAAAAAATTTAAGTGTACTAAAATATGTCTAAGAATTAGTTAACTATACCATGCTCATTCTATGTTGAATATTCCCAAATTTTGAACTCCATGTGAATAATCATACATGAAAGGCTGTATTTAGCGGAATCTTACTATTATAGGCTCCACTCTGATGTCTCTGCTTGATCACTGCTCTCATTATCGATTGTTCTTAGTATCCAGTGATGCATTCTTTTCCACTTATTCTGAATGGATTCTGTTTCGCATGGATTTATAAATTATCTTACATATATGACTACAAGGTGTAAGTGATTTTGCCATGGCATGGAAAATTTGAAGTGCTAATCTCTTTACTTTTTACTTGTGGGAAGATTTTTAGCAATGGAAGGATCCCATAACTATGTGAGTCATTTTGCACAAACCCAACAGGAGGAGGGGCAGCCAGCTTCATCTATTGAGGAGCTGGACATACCCCTTCAAGAGGCTGCACGGCTGTCAAATTCTCATGGCATTCGTTTACAGGTGGCTCCCAGGTGGACACTCACTGAGATGCTTGTTCTTGTTAGAGAAAAATGGGCAGTTGAAAATGAGCTTCAACTTTCTCCTTCGAAATCACAATTTGCCGGTGTTTCAGATAAATGGAGCATTATATCCAACCATTGTGCAGCCTCCCATGTACAAAGGACAGCAGGCCAATGTCGAAAGAAGTGGGAATTACTTATTTCTGACTACAAGAAGATAAAGGAATGGGAGCGCCAGTGCGGGGTAGAATCTTATTGGAGCCTCAGTCATATTGCCAAGAGAGAACACAAGCTTCCATTTTACCTAGAAAGGGAGTTGTTTGATGCGATGGATGCAAATCTAGATAAAACGCCAACCGCTTGTCCTGATGCTAATTTTGACAGCATGGATGTGGCTGCAGATAGTCTTTTTACTGCCAATGATGACTCACAAGATGACATGGTAAAGATGCAGGATCCAACGGCTTCAGGTACATGATAATCTCTATTGATGCTATTTTTCCGATTGCTTAGATGAGTACTGTCAGTTTTGTCATCATTGATCTGGTTCTTATGGTCATTTTGCGTGTGAAGGAAGTGGCAATGAGCCACTAGATTCTACCATAAGGCATAAGAGAAGAAGATGTTCCAGTGAAGATGATAGGGATCATGACATAATTAGTGTACTTCGTGAGAATTGTCAGAATATACAAGATGTTATCCGTGAAACAAGTCAAGCACAGATGTGCTCCAGCCAGCTAGACAGGGACACGTATTGGAAGGGTATTGAGGTGAATAAACAAGTGCAACTACAGACTAGTGAGCTTGATAGAGAGCTCAGGAGAAAGCAAGGTCAGGATTTAATAGATGTTATTGGAGGACTTGTAAGTGCCGTGAATCGCCTGGTAGACACAATTCAGAACAAGAGTTCTCAACAATTGAATGGACCGTGAACTTTAAAGAGACATACAAGTGGTTTTTGATTTGTCGGAAAAAATTGTACAATTCAGAAATCTATAATTTTATCAATCAATCTTAATTCTCCTCTTGGCTTGATTATGTACACGATCTTGCAGAACCTTGTCTCCAAAAGAAATCTGATTGTTCATCAACAAGGCAGGATATCATCCTTACTGGCATTCTTAAACATCTCTGAGAGACTTGTCTCTCTGGTTCCAGAGGCTTTTGGATAGGTGGCCAAGCAATGTATATCCTCTGAGAATGTCATTTCAATTTAGATTGAACTTTGAAACATGAGAGATGCCTGAAGAAGGTTACTTACTATAAATTTTCTCAATGACAATATTTTTATGACTGAGCCTTTGATTGAAAATAAGTATTATCACTCAAAGTAGAAGTATTATCAACTAATATTCTGAAATATATTGGAATATTCATTATTGTGAACAGCTTCATCGATAGGTCCCTAGCTTTACACGTACGTGTCTTTTATACAATTATGGACAATGTTCTCCTCAAGCACCGTTGATTCATTGAATTTCTAAGATTCACACACTGAATTGCTTGCCCATGGAATTTTGGTTTCTAAAATCTTATGGGTGTCACGTGTTATTCTTTTGTATATTTTCAAACAAAGTTACATTATTAAAACCACTAAATCAGAATATAGTATTGTGGTGTTGTATTTCATAGATCTTTGGGTTTCAAATTTATAAAGTTTGAAAGTACTGTTCGCAATCAATATGAATCATTATTTACTTCAGCTTACAAGATTTGTCTCTGCCACAGCTATGCAGTGTTTGGAGTTCAGGCTGCTTGGCGACCAGAATGCGAGATTTATTATTTGTTCTTCTAACTCGTTGTTCCTTTTCCAGGTGACCCCACAATTACGCAGTGATTAAAATTATAGTCTCCAAGTTCGAGTTCGAATTTGGTACGATATGGAAAAAAATTGAACAGAAAATTTTGAATATGGAAAAGATTGCAATGCCATCGATTTTCTTTTTGAATACTACTTATGAATGTTCAATCGGGTTTCTATGGTGCTGGTTTTCATTGATTGACTACATAAATTCGTAAATTTGTCGGGCCTTTGGACTTCCGACTAGAATGCGAGTGGAGTAGAATTCCAGAGCGGACGGCTTCTCTCGCAGATGCGAAGTGCTCACTGCTGTAGATCTCAGATTGCAGAGCATACAGATAAAATGAGAGAATGAGAGTCGTAAGGCCCGATGAAGTCTCCCGCATTCCCCAGGAAACTAAAATTTTCAAAGGTAAACATTATTGAAGGCAAATCGAATCAAGTTGAACTGAATAATTCTTCCGAATAATAAAGTATCCCTGCTTTGAGTGATATCTCTCTAGATACACAAAAATAGAATAAAATAATTTTGGGATGAATTTCATCTGCAATCTATAAGTTGTCTCAACATTTTACATTTTGTGACTCATTTTTTTATGCTAAGGTTTGAAATAAGGTATATGGATTGCTCTTTTGTGGCTCATTTTTTTATACAAAGGGTTGAAATAAGGTATATGGATTGCAGATGAGATTCATCACAATATATTTTTTTTTAAATCATTTATTTATTATTGAATTTTAAATCATTTATTTCAATCCACTATTGTGGCTCATTTTTTTATGCTAAGGATTGAAATAAGGGATATGGATTGCAGATGAGATTCATCACAATATTTATTATTATTTTTTATTTTAAATCATTTATTTATTTTATTTTATTTTAAATCTATTTTTTTTATTATTTTATTTTATTTTATTTAAAAACTTTAATTTGGGTTGATGATTAGGTTATATTTTTTTCTCTAAAATATTCCTTTACCTAAGTTTCAAAAAAGAATATGTTTTCTCTAATATGGTTTTCATACCAATCTTTTTTACGAGGGTTGTTGTGGGGAGAGATATTAAAGAAAGCATATTAAGAGGGTTGTCGTGGGGAGAGATATTAGAGAAAGCACATTAAGAACATGAACATGAAGTGGAGGTGTGGAAAGATATTAAAGAAGACACATTACCAAGATAGGGGTGAAGGGAGATATTAGAGAAAACACTACTAATATCACGCTATGAGGGTTGGGGGGAGATATTATAGGTGTGTTAATATCATGTACCCCAACCTCGCTCTATGTGTCTTCTCTAATATCTGCTCCTTTTATCAACTCTTATAATGTGGGATTAGAGAAAACATACATAATGTGTTTGGTGTAGGTGTGGCAGGAAATATTAGAGATGTGTTTTCTTTAATATCTTTGCCCACTCTCACTCCAAACACATTATTTGCTTTCTCTAATATCACCCTCAACCCCCATTTTCATAATATGTTCTATCCATTTAATCTTTACCTATTTATTTTAATCTCTATCTAACCTATTTCATGACAAGATAAGTTCTTCAAGATGGTGGAAAAACAATTACTATCTAATACAACTATTTGTGCAAGCATTTAATTTCATATAAATATTGGATGAAATTATAATAAGAAAGTCCATTGGTATTGGCATGGGATGTTGCATTGGTTT
>LPNX010005812.1:379676-411619 GCA_001517045.1 Pseudotsuga menziesii
TTTTTTTGAGGTGATTTTTGTGTGTTGATGATCAAGTTGTCTTCTTTAAGTTGTTCTTATCCTCTTCATTAAGTTGTACTTATTCTCTTCATCAATTCATTCTCTTTACTTTGATGAATATGTTATATTTTTTTTTACAAAGTTTCTAGAAATGTTTGTTCAACTTTATTAAACCATAAACACAACTTCGAGTTATCCTATTCATAACTTTATAACTTTATATTATGATATAAGTGAATTTCTTTATTTACGTATTATGTCTAACATTTAAATATTGATTTTCTTTTTTAATTCTAAGGTTAGTAATAATTTTTCAATAAGAACACCATGTGGATAGACCCACTAAATCCCTCTTATCATCAACATTAGAATAATTGAATGCATGTTTTTTCTTAAACCAAAACAAAGAGTATTTTATTTTAAAAAAAGTGGTTCATGTGTAAAATAAATGAAAAAGAAAATCTATTGAAAATAAAATAATAGAAATGAAAAATATGTATAAGATTTAAAGAAAGTTAGCTTTCTTATATTTGTTACCAAATAAAGAGTTATGATGTAAATGTGAAAAGTCATTACTTTTTGGTATTGGACTTTATACATTATTTAAAGGTGATTTGTTGGATTGGAAAGGCATGGGAGGATTTCACTGGGAGATAGTGGGGATTTGGGCTACCATAAATGTGAGGGGATTTTGATCATGTTGAGCACAACTTTGAGTTATCTTATTCATGACTTTATAACTTTATATTATGATATAAGTGAATTTCATTATTTATGTATTATGTTTAACATTTAAATATTGATATTCTTTTTCATTCTAGGGTTAGTAATAGTTTTTCATTAAGAACACCATGTGGATAGACCCACTAAATCCCTCTTATCATCAACATTAGAATCATTGAATGCATGTATTTTCTTAAACCAAAACCAATAGAGTTTTTCTATTTTTAAAAAAGGTGGTTTAGTGGACCAATTTTCCACATGCTAAATAAATAAATGAAAAAGAAAAGAGATTGATAATAAAATAATAAAAATGAAAAATATGTAAAAGATTTAAAGAAAATTAGTTTTTTTATATTTGTTATCAAATAAAGAGTTATGATGTAAATGAGTAGAGTCATTACTTTTGGTATTGGTATTTAAAGATGATTTGTTGGATTGGAGAGGCATGGGAGGATTTCACTTAGAAGAGAGTGGGGGTTTGGGTTACCATATGCGTGAGGTTATTTTGACCATATTGAGCACATGAGGGGTTACCACGTATATGCGAACCGGGTAGAAGCTCACCTTGGCAGGTGATTTTTGTACCTCTTTGTCCAGCACCCTCCAAGAGATCAACAACTTTTGTTTAAAAAGATAAGTTTCCTGTGTATGAATGTACATTGTTATTTATGTATGATGGTCAATTTAATGATGAAATAAACTCTTAAAGCATTTATATTAAAATACATTTACAATTAATTATATGCTATATTTTTCTTGTTTATAATTTATAATGGCTCTGTAAATTGTGTTTAAAATAAACAAAAGACTCTTTTATGTGTCCATTTATAGAATATCAAGCAAAATTTTATATCAAAAACTAGTTTATGGTATTTGGTATCATAGCCAATGGCTCAGATTTCTTAATATGAATAAAAACTTGTCCTTTAAGTATCAATCACATAATCAATAATTGGGCAATACCATGATATGACTAAAGTTATGGCCAACCCTGCCAATTCACTTACACTTGGAGTTGAATATTTGGAATGTTATTGTTAGAACAAATCCATGCTGCACAATTTGTCATTCCATCAGTTGTGATTGTTATCTATAAACATTAATCAGAGGAAGCAAAGGGAATCTCATAACCCTATTTATAACTAAGGAGATCTATATTGTTGAAACCACAAACATCAACAAATACATGGTATTAATTTTGAAAACATAGGACTGTTTTTATGGGCTCGAGGAGACCGTGGTTCCCATGTATGCCACTTCTAAAAAAATGAAATGTAGGATAAAGCCAATAGAGATTGATGCAAAAACTTGAGCTCTATGTAGGATGGAACCTGTAATTTCAAGCAAATAAAAGCCCAGACAATTGGGTTTAGTCGAATCGACTGTGGGATGGAATGTGATTGTGACATGAAATGTTGTTTTGTGGCTACACTATCTCTTGTAGCGCAACAGATGAACACAAAAATGGAAAAGCATGCTTAATAAATTTACAATTGAAAACAAACTAATTATGCGCAGAGAGCAAAGCTTGGCCATAACACCCTTTCACATTTGTTACATGAAGACAACATGCCAACCTTAGAAACCAATCCTAATGTCATATTCATAAGAATATTGTCTCCATTGGCTTCCCATTTATATTTACATTCATGCGGTTTGTCTATCAAACTCTTAAAATATCATTTAAGATGTCGCATTCCCAATCCAGAAGTGGAATTAGACGAGGAAGCCACTACTTAGCCTCATTTGCAATGCAAAATATTTATAATGAAACCAACAATTCCAACGCAACATAATGACAAGTATGCAAACCATGAACCCCAAAATCTAGGAATTTACTATCATGGTTAATTTGGGTGGTCAATTTAGATGTGGTTTGTCCCATTAGAGTCATCAGATTAGGGTCTAGGTAGATAGGTAAAGGTTTATTTTATATAACACCCCCCAATATCCTAAGTAGGCGAGGAAAACGATCTAGGTGAAAAAATGGGTCTTGACAATTTGTAGGCATATAAGTTACCCATGCACACAAAATAAATTATTTGAAAGTTGGGAAAGAGGGAAAATCCACATGGGAAACCCCCCCACTCCTCCCATAAAAGAGAATGTAAAAAGTAGAGAAGAAGGTTTTAAGGAGCCTCCTTAGAAAGTTCCTTCACTCCCAAAGAATCTCTCAACTAGGTGAATAGATTCTCGACAAAGGACTTGGTGATGATGTCTACAATCTTCTTAGAGGAAGGAAAGTATTGTAAATATTTGAGAAGATCATGTATCAACCCTCTTATATATTGCATATAGATCTCTATGTGCTTGGTCCATTGTTGTTGAACAAACTCTCTTGAAATATGAATGCTCCCCTAGCCACAAAAGATGATAGCAAGTTTGTGAAACTCTATCCCAAACTCAAAAAGAGTATGCTACAACCAAATGGTTTGTTTTACAGCATTCACTGCTCCTCTGTACTATGCTTTCGTTGTCAATAACGCAATTGTGGCTTACATTTTGCTTGACCAACAAATAGGCCCTGAGCCCAAAGTGAAAAAGTAAACATAGGTGGACTTGCAATATGTCCCATCGCCAACCCAATGATAATTTGTGTATCCAAATAGATCAAATTTGCAAGCTGCTACATATTGGATCTCATAGTCATATGACCTCTTCACACGTCAAACTATTCTTTTGGTAGCATTCCAATGTAACTCATGTGGTTCTTGCATGTATTTGGAGACATCCCCAACAACAAAGGAAATATCTGGTCGATTGTGTGAAAGATAAAAAATACTCCCAACTAAGTGTCGATACATAATACGATCAACCAAAGGTGTAGTACCTCCATGTTCAAGCTAGATTTCAGAAAGAAAGGGGAATATGGTTAGTTTGAAATCATCCATTTTGAATATGATAAGGAGATCTTGTGCATACTTAGATTGTGCTATAGCAACTCCCAAATCTTATTGGTTGATTTGGATTCCAACGAAAAATTGTAACAATCATAAGTCATCCATGGAAAATATATCATGCAAGGTAGATTTGAACCATGCAATGGAGTCATTAAGGGATTGATATTCCTCGTCCATGGTTGCTTCCCAATGAGGATTGCCAAGGGCTTCCGCATGGGTTTGAGGATTATATGTGGACATCATATAGAAGTGAGTGGGAAAAAATGGCTCTATGGTTGCATGACTGTGTGGTAGCATGAAACTCTGAGTGGGTTCTTTGAGTATCAACAAGATCACCAACTAGTTCCCGAACTCCTTCAAATGTTTGCTTTGGCCAACAAGGGTGAATTTTTGGGTCTGCAACATTCTCATTTTTAGTATCCTCATCATCATCTACATGTGAATATGAATTTTTTGTTGAAACGTTATAAGAAGAAAAAAAATCATTTTGAATAACTAGTTGTGCATTAGTAGGAGAACTAGTTTCATACCTTGGAATCTCTCCAAATTTTACACTACTTTCAATAAAAAGTTTTTTAGTCTTAAGATTCAATGACCTATAACCATTTACCTCTTCAAGATATCCCACAAAAATACATTCCTCACTTTGTGGATCTAAGGCCCTTCTTTTCTTTGAAGGAACACGAGCCCAAGCATAGGATCCAAACACCCTAAAGTGCTTTATTGCTGGTTTTTTACTATCCCATGCTTCAAAAGGAGTAACCCAAATGAAAGTGGCATACTCTATTTTGAATGTAATTTGAACAATTTATGGCCTCAACCCACAATTTTGAAAGAAGATTCTTTGATTGCAACATGCAATTTGCCATTTCTTTCAATCTTTTGTTTTTTCCGCTTTGCAACCCCATTCTACTGTAGATTATAAAGAATGGTATGTTGCAGCTCTATACCAGTTGCAGAACATGGTTGATGTACATATTTATTGACATACTCCCCCCAACCATTATCTATGCATAGAATCTTGATCCCCTTACCAGACTGTTTCTCTGCAAGTGCCTTAAAATATTCAAGACATACAAATACATCATCTTTGATATTTAGGAAGTACACCCATGTGTATCTTGAAAAATCATCAATGAAATTTAGTACATATCTAGATTTATTCATGTAGAGATGAGGAAATGGACCTGTAATTTCACTATGGACTAATTCTAGAAGGGACGAGGCTCTACTTGCCTCCCCTTTCTCAAATCTTTCTTCAGGGTGCTTACCAAAATCACATCCTGGTCATACTCCATCCGGAAAAGATATGAGTGGAATCCCTACTACCATGTATTCCATGATTAATTTATGCAAGAATAGTTAATATGCCCAAACCTCTCATTCCATAATGTGCTAACATCATTAGAATGCATTAACATAATTGAAGCATGAGATTTTGGTAAAAAAATTGAAAAAACATACAACTTGTTTTTGTGATAAGTTTTCCCAAGTGCAATCTTTAACCCCTCAACTATATCATTGATGATTACTGATTCTTTGGTAAATAAAACTTGCTTACCATGTCCGAGTGTGTGATTTGATAGATGGAAAAAAATTTGGGATAAAGATGGTATATAAAAAACATCTTGAAACGACCCATCTTTTTGTAGAATGTCCCCTTTTCCACATATCTTGATTGGAGTGTTGTCTCCCATGAGAAATTCTTGAACAAATTATGGATGCATAGAGGTGAATAGGTCCTCAAATGATTCCATGTTATTTGATGCTCTAAAATCTAGGATCCAAGTAGGTGATTTTGAAGTCGAAATTGTCAAAAGTGCATGTCCTCTTTTTGGAGGAAGTCTTTGCTTGCTTACTTTGTCTTTATTTTCTACAAAAAAAAATTATACTTGCAATTTTCTTCTTTGTGAGGTCCATTCACGGTCCATTTCTATAGCAAGGACACAAAGTCATATCCTCTTCGGTCTCACCTTCTTTGGAGGTGATATTGTCATTAGAAAACTTGGACTTTTGCTCCCTTTTTTGTTTGCAAGGAGTCCTTTTCTTATTTTCTTTCTTCTTGTCCTCATTTGTTGTGATTGCATGAGAATTTTAGGTCCTTTGTAGGCCCATATGTGAGAGCTTATCCTTCAATTGAAGAAGGAAGGAAACAAATACATATAAATAAGGCATTGTAAAAAATGCTCCAAGAGTTAATAGAATAAAATGAGGAGACAAAGGTACTAAATTCATGACCTAATTTTGAAAGGATAGAGAGTCCCATTTAAATGTCTTCTTTATCATTCTTACACATACTGATCTACAAGAAGATGTATTTGAATTTGGTGAACATTTCTTGAATGGATTTGAACTCACTTGGCCTCAGGTTCATTAGTCCTACCTCCAAATGATGACCCCTCATTTAATCTTCTGTGCCGAGAGGGTGGCCAGGGTGGTCATGGGGGTCCATATTTCATTAAGATTCTTATTGGCTTGAATGTCTTATAGTGATGCAAAATCACATGACCTTAGACGGTTCACAACAGAAATGCAGTGGTCAATAAATACACATACTATAAGAAGTGCCAAGAATTATGTATTTATCGGCAATTATAAGAATCAATTACAGGATAAATTTACAATGTAGAGCCAACATTCTATTAAGTTAGGCTCTATTTGACGGATGGAATTGTTACACTCACAAAGAATAGACAAACTTAAATGGACTCAGGAACAACTATGGGCCAACCATCCCTTCTGTGGTCATGCACTAGTATTTATACTTGTCTCCTAATTCAAACTCCCACTCAAATCTTCTTCTATAATACTCTTGGTGCTTGTTGTTATGGATACCTTGAATTATATATTCATCTGCATTCTCTCAACATAGCCCTCCATCTGGCATTTTGCAATAATCGCCATAACTGCGCAACAACTGGTCCAACTACCCCCTCAATTATGTGTGATTTTACTTTAGTTGACTCATCGGCCCCTTTCTTGTCATCGTCGGTTCAGTTCCCTACTTTCTATATTCATTGGTGGGAATTGTCTTTGACCCTTTCCGCCCCGTCGATCATCCTACTCGAATGAAATCACAATCCATTCAATCTCTGTGACTGGTCTGCTATCGTCGACCACAACTGGTCACCGATATTCATTGCTACCCCTTCCATTGACTACTGGTTTTTTGTTTGTCTGGGTCATCAACCATCCACCAGATGACTTCAGTCACCTCAGCTTCGATTGGTCTCCTTGGGGTGTGATGATCTTGCATTGAACTCCTTAGGTTGAAAATAACCACACCCACGATTTTGCAATTCCTCGAGCTTCTCCTCTGAAATCCATGTCGCTTCCTTCAAATCTCTATCTTTCTAGTGGACCAAATATTCCTTCTTCTTTTGGCTTCTCGTCTCTACGACTTCTTGCTCTTCGAGTACCTCTGCGACTGGACTGGTATCTGCTCATGCCAATCTATGAGTGTCTCTCTTTCACTCCTCGACCCTTCTTCATGCTTGTATGGGTCAATGACATTGAATGCCGATGACATGGCTAAATCCTCAGGCATCTCCAACACATTCATTTTCATAAATTTTCTTTATATTTCTACATAGCCTAGTATTATTTGGCTTCAACTTGTCATATGTTCCTAGTGGGAACCTTTCCTTCCTCATGTGCACTTACACTAAGTCGGATTCTGCAAAGGATTGCAATCGTCTCTTTTGGTCGTTCCTCGACTTGTATGCCACGATGCTTTTCTCAAGTTGTCATCTCACCTTCTCATGCACTTCCTTCATATGGTTGGAAAACGATTATGCGTTTGCGCTCATTCCCGTTGACCTGTTCACCAAGTTGTTGTACACAAATTCTTCCCCCGCCAACACATTCTCCCACTACTTTAGTCGATCAGTAGTTAAATAACTCAACAAAATCCCTAACATCATGTTCATGACTTCAGTCTTCCCATCAGTATGCAAATGGTATGCAGAACTGAACTATAGTTTCGTGTCAAGCTTCTTCCACAGGGTTCTCCAGAAATGACCCATGAACTTAGTATATTTGTCTGAAGTTATGCTCTTCGTAAACCCATGCAATCTCACAACATTTTTGAAAAATAGAACAACAATACCTGTGGGATCACTTTTCTTCCCACATAAGATAAAGTGTGCCATCTTTGAAAAACTTTCAACTAAAACGAATATGGAGTCATTCCCTTGCTATGTCTTCCACAGTCCTAGCACCAAATCCATGTTGATATCTTTCCACATAATGGATGGCACTGGAAATGGTGCATATAGTCCCATATTTTGGCTTCTTCCTTTAGCATGGTGGCATATTATACGTTGTCATATCCACTTCTTTACATTCATTTCCAATCCTAGTCAATAATACATTCCTTCGAACAACACCTTGGTCTTGCTGATGCCAAAGTGTCCTCCTATTCCTCCACTCTGCAACTCCCTGATCAGGTTCTCCCTCACTAATCCTCTCGATGTATAACTGAAGCCCTTTGAAAAAGCATCCTTCTTGGATAACATAATCTAAGTATGGAGTCCCATCGACACTTCATGGTTCCTTCAACGCCTTCTAAGATTTGGAAAAATCGTCATCAACGTCATAGTTGGCCTTCATTGACTCTAATATTGTCGATTGAATAATTGTCATTTTTAACAATGTGACTTTTCAACTGAACGTGTCGATAACTTTGTTGGTATTTCTTGACTTGTTCTTCAACAAAAAAGTGTAACTTTGCAAGAACTCGACCCATTTTGTATCCCTTTGATTCAGCTTTATTTGAATATTCAAATACCTCAAAGCTTGATGGTCGGCGAATAACACAAATTTGTTGGGAAACAATTTTTTTCTAAAGCGACCATCCTTAGATTTTTTAGGGTCTACCTCTACCTCCCTTGGATTTTGTTTAGGAGTTGGCCTAAAAAGAAGGGGTTGAGTGTTGTAGTGATAATTGCACCCAAGTTGTTGACTTAACCCCAAGACCTCTCTCAATGAGTTGATATTTTTCTCACGTCCATGTGTGGATATCGATAGCAACATTTTGGTGTTGATGTCGCAGAAAAAACCATTTTTTAGTAACCATGATTAACGACCTTGTTTTTCTTGTTTTTTGCATTGTTTGATGAGTGCTTTAGATTAGATCTTTACAATTTTCATCTTGCGACTCCACTAACTCTTTTCAACTTTCTAACAAGTAATTTACAAAAAAAATAGGAACGAAGAAACCTTGTGAGAGATTATTATTGCATATTGAAAGGATAAAACCCCTCACAAATTTTTGGATATTTGTTGTGTGTAGAGATGAGCACATGCATCACCTTGAAAAAATTTTGAAGCTCATTTTTTACGATTCCACTAGAATGGTTCAGTATGAGGTATTTTCAAAAGGATCTCATCGTTAAAAATCATGATCCTTGAGTACAAAAGTATTTCCCTTAAGATTAAATTTAGAGACATCCTTGGATGAACAAATGAAGGTTTTGATTTGTCTATAGTGATTGATTTCACTCCTGCATATCATGGGTATGGTGAACCACCTAACATTCACATTAAATCCTTCATCAAAGTGGTGATTGATTTCAATATTTTTCATGAAGATGTGTTGATGAAGGTATTTCTATGTACTCTGGGGGACGATGCTTTAGATTGGTTTGTGGGATTTGATATTAAAGAAATCTCTTTAATGGAATATTTCTTCAAGAAATTTCCCTGTAATTGGTCCTTTGAAGACAATTATGAAAATGAGGAAGTGATTAAATATTTGCAATTTAATTTAGATCCATTGTTCTTACATGAAAAGAAGTTGTTTACTACCTCAAATAATATATGATTTTTTTGGGGTGATCAATTCCAAAAAGGTTACCAAGTTGGATGGATGCTTCAATCAAAATTTCATAGGAAACAAGGCTGCATGGCATCGTCGATTGGTAGGTCAAAGCATTTTAATTGATACACAAACTCTAATATATGGTTTTTTTCCGTAGGTGATCAATTTCAAAAGGGTTACCAAGTTGGATGGATGTTTCTATGAAAATTTCATAGGAAGCAAGGCTGCATGCTGCCTGTCGATTGGTAGGTCAAAGCGTTGTGATTGATACACATAAACTCTACGTATGATAGCTGTGTTTGCCAATTCTTTGCCATTTTCCCTTCAAATTTGATTCTCAATAATTTATTATTGTATGGTAGTTGTGTTGGCCAATCCTTTGCTATTTGTTGTTCAGAATTGATGCTTCTTGTAGTGTTCAGTGTGATATTGACATATATTATTCATACATAAATAATAATTATAACAAAATGATATTTTGATCAATGAAAAGATACTATGATAACCAAATTTTAGAAGTAGTAAAATGCATTGAATTATAATAATATGTCCATGTTTCTTCTTCATATCTTCATCCATCATAAATTTAGTATTCTAAATCTTTTGCTTAAATCTTTTAAATTTGTTTTATAATTTATAAGTTAAATTATTTAGTAAATTGATTCTTATGTCATAGAACATGTATTTTTAGTAAAAAATAATATCTTAATTTCTTTTTCAAATAGTAAAAGTTCACCATGCCCACTGATAATGCACGCAACATTGGATTGTAATCTTAGAAGTTTTAAATATTAGTTTTTCCAGGAAATATGTTTGCAGAATATAGATTGGATTAAATCTTAGTAACCCAAGAATTTATTGGAAAATGAAATATGTTTGCAGAATATAGATTGGATTAAATCTCAGTAACCCAAGAAATATTAATGGGAAAATATAGATTGGATTGCCAGCTGCATCTAATGGTTTTAATTATAGGTTCTTCACATAAGAATTTTACCTTAAACTTGCAGAACTGTTAATTATGAGTGAGATAAATGTTCTTTTAACTTATAAGAGTAAACAAAACACAGATTTCTATTATTATTTGCTTTTATTGAAAAACCTATATCCAAGGTCTGCAAGAAGCACTTTAACCTCTTATTATTATTTACAAACTATCAACCACCATGACTTTTAGGTCAAACCAGACCCAAACACAAATGTAAGATAATATAATTTGCTTTGGTCTTTACCACATTGCATTACCCAGTAGGCCACTTACCCAGGGCATTAGCTAGGAAATTGGCAGGACGAGGCTGCAAGTGACATTCAATGATATGCAAATTGGCAGGAAGAGGCCGCAAGTGACATTCAATGACATGCAGGAGCCATACCACATTCACATAACATCTACTGTGATGAACACCACTCAGCCTCACAAGACCTGTTCCGAAAAGATGGATTGCAAGTGACATTCAATGACATGCAGGAGCCATACCACATTCACATAGCATCTACTGTGATGAACACCACTCAGCCTCACAAGAACTGCTCCAAAAAGTCATCACACCACTCAACCTCACAAGAACTGTTCCAAAAAGATGGATTTGTAGTACCGTAATGAAGTAACGCCTAACTGATCGATTTTTGGACGTGACCTCACATCAAAAGCTTTTTAACCCTGCATTCCACTCGTCATTTATGTTTTAAGTTTATAAACATATGGTATTTAGAGTGTTGCAAATTTATATTGTTTGCTTTTCATACCTTTCAGTTAGCCATTTGTTTGTAGATATAGCATACAAACAGGTGCTCCTGTACCAACTGAACTAGCATGCATTTTTTTAGCTAAATATTTCTGTGAAATTTGCCAAAATGGCATCAATATGTTATTTAAAAAAAATATTGGATTGATAAAATGTACCTCCTTCCTTAGAATTTCCTTCCTCTAAATTCTAAAGCGACCAATTCATCTCGCTTTTGCGTCCTCTTAGCATATCACATATTCATGATGAGAAGTAGGTTTGGTAATGTTAACAATTCTTGTAACTTTTGTGTCTTTCTAGTCCAATGCGAGATGGGAAAGGATGCAACATGCATTGAAAACAGACGTGGTAGTGAAAATAACTTTTGTCTATTTCTTGTCCTTGCTCCATGTGAAAATAACAACAACTTGTCTTTTGCTACTATTTAAGTTAGACTTTATTAACATAAATTATAAATATATTTTGTATAATTCATTTTGTTAGACTTCAGTGATTTTACATCATTGCATCGAAGAGGTGCATCCTATAGCCCAGTAGGGAAGAGATGTGTAACTCCTTCCATGCTCATCTTAGAGTTGACAAATGTCTTTTATAAAAAATAACAAAAAATTATTAAAATAACATGTAGCCTTAAATTAAATTTAAATTATTTAGAAATGCATATATATAAAACAACATAAATTAGATAAACTAAAACCATAAACATTGAATTACACATTTCCTCAACATTTCCACTCTAAAAAAGGATTTCCACCTTGAGAGATTTGATCCTGTGCTTGGTAGATCCCCTTTTAGATGGATCTATGCTGGTTCTTAGAATTTTTACTATATAACTCAATATAAAATTCTAATAAAAACTATTATTAAAATATAATCAACTTAAATGAATCATATCTCTAGATTCCCAAAATGTGTACACCTCATATTGTGAATCAAATTAACCAAACCAAAAATATAAAACCATTTCAATGCTTGGCAAGAAATATTTTGGGACAAATATGGATTATCACCTCAATCTTCTTGCCCAACTCCATACTTGTAATTGTGAATGGTGAGTCCCATGGAGACTAGAGTGATGGATTCCATCTTCTTTGCATTTCTCCAACAAAGATTGGGAAGATTCCATCATTAATATCAGTGTTTTTGAGAGCATGCGTTTATGAATTCCTTGTAGGCATTGGCTAGCCTTTGAAACTTGCTCATTGTCTTTTTAAGAACAATCAATAAAAGAATGAATTTGGATCTTCAAAATTTCTTAATTTCAATTAATTTTGATTACTGTTTTATATTATTTTGCCTAATTTAAAAGCAAAGTACGGACTAGCTGCTATGCAGCTCTCCCTTGTTAAAGTGTTGGTATGAGACAATATATGTTATTAATAAAAAATGAGATGATAAGTTTGAAAGCAATATTTACTATTGTTTGTTATTCTTATATTTCTCTTCGTACATATATATAGTGCTTATGGTTAATGTTATTAGTATATTTATGGTATGTGTATAGTTTAAGCCTAAAACATCTAGAACAAGTTTAACATAAGGAAAAACTAAGGATACATACAAAAATGACTAATCCAATCCATAATGATACATCAATCATCGGTAAAAATGAAATAGCAATCAATGAAAACACAACCGAAAGCAATATTCATGTTGTGATGTTACAAACTCCCAACATAATTAAATAGACTATACCATCCGATCTTAAATTTTCAACTCTAATGAAATGCATTAGGGAAAAGATTTGTGAAATGCATTGCTTTTATATTGCTTAAATTAACAATATAAAGTATTTATTATTATGATAAATATGTTGAAATATACTTTTAAGAGAATTTAATATAATAAAAATAACTTTTTTAATAATCTCATTCTTCACAATCATAATTATTATCCAACTATATATAATCTATTTACAACTGTTTTTACTGATAAAAAAATTTAAACACTAGTATTTTATTTTATCTAGTAAAAATTTATCTTACTCTCTCCCAACAACTTCGACTACTCCGTGCCTAACAACTTTATCTCCCAACAACTTCCACAAAAGTCGTTATATACCTCCAATCTCCATTTACATTTTAGAGTGTTATAATAATGACGCACTAATCCATAAAAAAAAAATTAGACACGATGATTTTATCTACTAAAAATTATCTAAGTCGCCCAACCAGGGATGGAATTTAAGGGGTAAATGCCTGTCATGGGTCAATTTACCCGTCAAATACAGCTAAAATTTTACCGAGACCGTCAAAATCTAGCTTAGAATACAGAAAACGTTTCAGATTTTGATTATTACTGGTAATTTTGACTGATGTCCAACATTTGAAATTCCAACCCTGCTCCCCACCAGGGTTGGAATTTCAAATAATGGACACCTGTCAAAATTGCAGGTAACTACCAAAATTTGAAAGGTTTTTTTATATTCTAAGCCAGATTTTGATAATGGGTAAATCAATCCAAGATGGGCATTTACCCGTCAAATTCCGTCCCTGCTGCCGACAACTTCCAAAAAATCATTATATGCAATCAATCTCCATTTACGTTTTTAGAGTGTTATAATAATGGCGCAGTAATCCATAAAGCAACTTTATGAATCCAAATTAGATAAACATGTAAATAACTTCAATTTCAATTTGACTTATTTTGGAATAATAAAATATGGTGCACATAAGGCTAATTAAACCACTTTATTAACTTTAGGAAAATCATGCATTATTATAAAAGAGAATATAATAATGCAAGTCCATACTTTTAGGATGTATATGTGGCAATGGCATAAAGATTTAGTGAAATAGAGGTTACGCACATGACACCATGCTCATGAGAAGAGGCATATGCATTCTTTTGGGAATGGGTGCATTAAATTAGCATGAATGAAATCCTATATGTTAATTATATATATATATGTAAATTTACATCATCAAATATTGATATGAAGTTTATATTTATTTAATAAAAAGTAAAGATATTTTTTTAGTTTATATAAATGTTTTTATTTATTTATATATAGATAGAAGCTATATATAAAAAATAAATATATATATTTTTATGATATAATATTTTTATCTTTCAACCTCAATTCCACATGGTAAAAATCAAATGTTTGTGGAGTGGGGATGCTCTAAAAAACTATCCTCACGGAGGTTCTTTTTCAAAGTAAATTTGGATATCGTTTTTTGTCAAGGAGACGATGGTCTTGGGGGAGAAGGCTATAAATTTTTTTTCTCAATTTTTGAAAGGTTGGGAGATGGTTACTTGTGATTCTTCAGGTCTTTTTGCGAAAAATCGGCATGGAACCCTAAATCAAGTAGATTCAACTGTATATAACCAAGACAAGTATTATTTTGTGACTTGTATGGTCATTATACAGGGTTTGACATGGAACTTAGTTTTTTGGATTGTTATGCACCATATGTAAACCATGATGTTTTTGGAATTGTGTAAGGAATCACTGTATATTCAGGTTACAAGTGGTGGTTCTCAAGGGTGATCTAAATTTAACATTGGGGGCGTCTGAGGTTTGGGGTGAAATGGTCAAGATTATTGCAAAAAGAATCAAACCAGTATTATCCAAATACATGTTAGATTAGCAGCAATAAGGAAGGTCTTCCTGTATGCAAGTGTCCTTGCATGCAGAAGACTCTAAAACAGGAAACTAGTTGTATTTAATTATTTTTCCTAAGTTTACTTTGGAAAATAATTAAAGTGATCTAATTAATTATTGACTTTAAGTGGAAGTGAAATTAGAGTTTTCGCTTTTCCTAAAGTTATATAAGAGAGGTCAATTGTTGAGAGGACAAACACACTTGTATTTCGACAGAGACAGGATACAGACAGGGAGAGAAAGTCAGACAGAGGATTTAGCTGGGAAGATGGAGGAGCGAGAAGCAGGATCGTCGAGCTGACAGGCAAGACATAACCCACACAGGTCGACAGACAGGAGCTGCAGAGGAAGGTCGTACTATATTGTACAGATTTCGTACACCTGTCGTACAGAATGTACAGATTTCGTACAACTGTCGTACATACTGTACGAATCCACACATGTGAGGTCATACAACTGTGTCGTACACTGTTATAGGAGGATGCTGAGGTTTAGCTGGGGGTTTGCCGAATGATTCTGTCGGGTAACTGCATTCACCAGGTTTGGGTGAATTTGCAGTGATTGTAACGTTCCATATTTTCTCATAATAAAATCTTTATCTAACTGTTGCACCGGTTTTCCCATCTTGGGTTTTTTTTTTCCGGGGATTTCCATACTCAAAATAATAGTGTCTTATTGTGATGTGATGTTGTGATTTATTTCTTCGTTTTACATTCCGCGACATACTGTAAAAGATATTCATGTGTGGTTATCAGTAGAGATTTGCATGCACTGTTTAGCCCTAGTTTGAATATTAAAAGAAAATTTACATGGTATTAGAGCTCTGGTGAGCTAAAGCTGAGAGATTTAAAACATTAGTGATAGATCAAGGGCAGATCTATAGGAAGACACATACCTATACTTTCATATCTAGGGTTTGACAGGTATCACTTCACTATGGCCATGCAATTGAGAGTGTATGATAGACTCCAGGGGGCACAAAACTTTCCTACACAGAAAGAGAATATCACAAGGATCCTAGACATCAGTGATGCTTAGGAGCACATTGACTCCACAAAGGTTGCACCCACAGATCCGACAGATCTGATAGCTTGGAATAATATTGATTCCAAAGCCATGCTGACTAACATGGATGAAGTGAAGGACCATATAGTACCTCACCTTTTTGGTAAGAACACCGCAACAAAGATGTGGACGGCTTTGGAGAGTCTGTACCAAAGCAAGAATGAGAACCGAAAGATGGTGCCGCAGAGGATGTGCAACACCAAGATGGCCAAAGGAGAAGGAGTGGTGTCTTATCTCACGAGGCTCACATAGATCAGGCATGAACTTGGAGTTGTTGGCTCTAAGACAGTGGATGAGGAGCTAGTTCAAATATCCCTCAATGGCTTTTCTAATCCATGGGACACCTTTTTCAAGGGTGTTGTGGCTAGGGAGAAGCTCCCTGATTGGAAGAGACTATGGGATGACTTTGTGCAGGAGGAGACCTGCATGGATCAAGGGTCAGGCTCATCCAGTAGTGCCCCACACATTGTGTATGAGGAGGCTCTAACCCTTAAAGGGAAGAGCAAGGGTAAGGAAAAGAGGAAAAATGATGGTAAGAAGAACCTTGACGTGTCAAAGGTTAAGTGTTTTATCTGCCACAAGCAGGTACAATTTGCCTCCCAGTGCCCAAACAGGAAAAATAAGAGTAACAATCAGATGGTTGTATCTGTAGAGGTGGATGAGTTCAACAGGAACTTCGATGAGGAATTTTGCTTGATAGCTTGCATGGGAAGCACCAAAGGGAGAATTATATGGTACATCGACATTGGAGCATCTAGTCACTTAACTGGACATAAGAGATTCTTCAGAGACTTGCACAAGGGTGGAACATGGATCCACGTTGAGCTGGGTGATGATGCACGGTATCAGGTGCAGGGAGTTGGAAATGTTTCATTTCAGAGGGAGTCTGGAAAACCCCTCAGTTTTTCTGATGTGTTATATGTTCCAGGACTAACCCAGAACCTTATATCAGTTTCCACTCTAGAGGACAAGGGATATCGGGTGAAGTTCTGTGACCATAGAGTATATATAAGGACCAAGGGGTTAGATAGGAGCTTGGATCGGGTGATTGGAAGAAGGAGCAAGAAAGTGTATAGACTACAATTTGAGCTTGCAAAGACTCTAGTCAACATCAACAACAACATTCAGGGTGAGTTGTGGCATAGGAGGATGGCACACTTACATCATGGAGCATTGAGGCACTTGAGACAGGCTTTCATTGGAGTTCCTCAGGTACATGAGGAGAAGCATAACCACTACAAGGGTTGTGCTTTAGGGAAGAACATTAGGAAGCCTTTCCCAGAGAGTGAGCACAAGTCTAAGGAGCCCTTGGACTTGGTGCATTCTGATGTATGCAGACCTATGAGTGTCCATTCGTACAATGCTTATAGTTATTGCGTAACCTTCATTAATGACTATTCCAGGAAGACCTAGATCTATTTCCTGAAGGCCAAGTCAAAGGTCTTTGAGAGGTTCCAAGAGCTCAAGACTCTCGTGGAGAACCAAATAGGAAGGAAGATTCAGGTGTTGAGAACAGAAAACGGGGGTGAGTACACCTCCAATGAGTTCATGGAGTATTGTTCGACAGAGGGGATCAAGAAGGAGCACATTGTGCCCTATACCCCACAGCATAATCAAGTTGCAGAGTGGAATATTAGGACTATGGTTGGAGCGGCCAAGGTCATGCTATTTGATCAGGGATTACCACTATTCCTCTGGGCTGAGGCATGCAGGACTATAGTGTACATTCAAAACAGGTGTCCCCATACAACTTTGAGGAAGAAGACACCAGAGGAGGTCTTCATAGGCACTAGGCCAGATGTGAGTCACATTCGCATATTCAAAAGTGTCTTCTATTGTCATGTTCATGTTGACAATAGGAAGAAGTTGGACCCTTATGGAGAGAAGGGGTTACTTGTTGGTTATAGAAAAAATTCGAAGGCATAGATAATTTACATTCCTGCTTCCAAGAGGATCATTGTGAGAAGGGATGTCTAGTTCGATGAGGACAGGGCCTTATGGAGATCTATGGACTTACCAGCATAGCAACAACCAGCACAAGACACGGGGGTCAAGTTGGAGGGGCCACATGTATAGGTACAAATACAGACACGGGGCACATGTTTTGGTAGTCAAAGGGAGTCAAGTGGACAAGATCCTTCAATCATTAACTTGGAGGATGAGCTGCAACAGGAGACAGATATCCAATAGCCGCTGCAGGTTGACACTGGGCCAAGGCCTAAGTGGTTTAAGTCCACGATGCAGGATTCCAGGCAGGTAGATCCTCCACGGAGATCCTTTAGATGGAGTGTACCACCAGAGAATATTAGTTACATGGCACTGATGATAGAGGTAATTAACTCTGAACCTTCCAACTTCGGGGAGGTTGCAAAACATGATGTGTGGCAGGAGGTTATGGTTGAGGAGTATGACTCCATTATGGAAAAACAGGTATGGGAGGTTGTGCCGAGGCCACAAGGGAAAAAGGTGGTGAGATCCAGATGGATCTACAAGGTGAAGCATGCAGCAGGTGGAAGTGTGGAAAAGTATAAGGCATGCTTCGTGGCAAAGGCATTTTCACAAAAGGAGGGCATTGACTATGAGGAGACCTTTTCCCCTGTTTCTAGGTATTCTTCCATTAGAACCATTATCTCTTTAGCAGTAGAGATGGATTGGCGAGTCCATCAGATGGACGTCAAGACTTCCTTCCTCAAAGGAATGATAGAGGAGGAGGTATATATTGAGAAGCTAGAGGGTTTTGATGTGGAGAACATGGAGACACATGTATGCAGACTGCATCGAGATCTTTATGGGCTTAAGCATGAACCTCGACCATGGTACTCGAGGATAGACACCTATCTACGTGAGATAGGATTTTAGTGGAGTGAGGCTGACCACAACCTGTACTTCTTGACAGGTGAGATGTGTTAGAAAAACGTGATCGCAACCCAATAGCAATTATACAATTAATTTATTAAACAAGATGCAAACACATTAAACACATTAGAAGAGAGACACAGATATAACGTGGTTCACTCAAGATGGGTTACGTCCACACAGAAATTGCCATCCCTTTCTTATTATACTGTCCATCGAAATGAAGGGAGACAACTTGTAGCAACCCCGATGCACTTCCTCTTCACACTCTCACTATCTCTCTCACACAATCACAGAGATAATTTACAATGCCACAATACAATGCACAATCATATTACAATGCCTTCCTTTTATAAAGGGAATACCATGGGAAAATACCACGGGTTGCCCAAATACCATGGGCCTATAAATAACCCATTATTGACCAAGTCATGACTCTGAAATTACATCATTTTACAAGACATTTTTTCTTAAATTTTCGCTACAGGGGCGTTGCACCCGAACCCCCGCTAGGGGGGGGGGGGGCGACTAGAGTGGGGGGGAAATCCCCCCCGCCAGGTGCTGGGATCCAAACACGGCAAAAATAACATCTCTGAATCAGGAAGATCAAGATCCCTAACCAACAAGGTGCCTCTCATACCAGTCTTATATGTGGATGATCTCTTTTTTACAAGAGATGAGAGGCTGATTAAAGACTGCAAGTCCAACCTTGTTGTGGAGCTTGAGATGAAAGACCTTGGGCTGATGCATTACTTTCTGGCTTTGGAGGTTTGGCAAAGAGATGGATGCTTCTTCATTGGACAGGGGGAGTATGCAGTAGAGATCTTGAAGATATCCAAGATGGAGGACTGGAAGCCTATGGCCATACCTCTAGTTTCCAACTGGAGGAATATTGATGCATTGGGGTCAGACGGATTTGATCCTACCTTGTATCGTTAGATTTTTAGATCACTTATGTATCTGGTCAACACTAGACCATACATTAGCTTTGCAGTCAAATCTTTGAGTGAGTTCATGGTGGACCCTCGGAGAGTGCATTGGACTGCTGTGAAGAACATACTTCACTACATCATAGGTACAATGGAGTATAGATTGGTTTATGAGCGCAGGAAGAGTGTGCAGTTAGCAGGTTTCACAGATGCTGACTGGGCAGGATGTGTAGAGGACCAGAAGAGTAATTCATGAGTACTTCAGGGTGATGCTTCAAGATTGGATCAGGGGTTGTCTCTTGGTTCAACAAGAAGCAGAATTCAGTTGCATTGAGCTCGACAGAGGCTGAGTACATGGCATCCAGCAGGGCTTCTTGTGAGGGTATATGGCTGAGGAAGTTACTCTCAAGGTTGTTTGAGTGTGAGCTAGAGGTTACTATAGTTCACTGTGACAATCAGAGTGGCATCCGACTATCTCAGAATCCAGTGTTCCATGATCGGATTGGAGTACATACAGATAGATGAGCAGGTGGCGAACATTTTCACCAAGGTACTTTGCAAATAGAGTTTTGTGAAGTTCAAGGATAAGTTAAGGTTGCTACCGAATCCCTTCCTCGTTGAGAAGGAGTGTTAGATTAACAACAACAAGGAAGGTCTTCCTGCATGCAAGTGTCCTTGCATGCATAAGACTCTAAAACATGAAACCAGTTGTATTTAATTATTTTTCCTAAGTTTACTTTGGAAAATAATTAAAGTGATCTAATTGATTATTGACTTTAAGTGAAAGTGAAATTGGGGTTTTCGCTTTACCTAAAGTTATATAAGAGAGGTCAATTGGTTGAGAGGACACACATACTTGTATTCCGACAGAGACATGATACATCAAGGAGAGAAAGTCAAACAAAGGATTTAGCTGGGAAGACGGAGGAGCGAGAAGCGGGATTACTGAGCTGACAAGTAGGACAAAACCCACACAGGAGTTGTAGAGGGAGGCCTTACTATACCATACGAATTTTGTACAACGATTGTACATATAGTACAGATCCCGTGCATCAATAGTACATTCGTACGACGGTACTGATCCACACGTGTGAGGTCGTACAGCTGTGTCGTACACTCTTACAGGAGGGTGTTGAGGTTTAGGTGGGGGTTTTCCCAATGATTCTTCCGGGTAACTGCATTTGCCAGTTTTGGGTGAATTTGTAGTGATTGTAACGTTCCATATTTTCTCATAATAAAATCTATATCTGACTACTGCACCGGTTTTCCCATCTTGGGTTTTTTTTGGGGGTTTCCATACCCAAAATAATAGTGTCTTTATTGTGATGTGATGTTGTGATTTATTTCTTAGTTTTATATTCCGCTACATACTGTAAAAGGTATTCATGTGTGGTTATCAGTAGAGATTTGCATGTACTGTTTAGCCCTAGTTTGAATATTAAAGGAAAATTTACCATACATTTCCCTGGAACAATTTGGATTTTTGGAAAAACTGACAGATTCATGATGTTGTAGGTGTTTCACATGAGGTCCTTCATAGTATAAAAACAAAAAAGAAACAATCATTGGTTTTAAAGTTGGATTTGGTGAAAGTGTATGACTGTGTGGACTGGGGTTTCATCAGACTTATTTTATTACATATAGGTCTCGATATATCTGATACTAATTGGATTATGGCTTGTGTACAGTCAGTCTCATATGTGGTTATAAATGGCTCCCCTACAATTTCTTCAAAGGCGCTAGGGGAATCACACATGGATACCCATTGTCACCCTTGCCTTTTGTACGGATTAATGAAGGTCTCAGTAGATTTATTGTACATGAACGAGATGGGGGTGGGATCCATGGGATTAGCATATCTTCAATCATTAGAATCACTCACCTGCTTTTTGTGAATGATGTGATGATATTTGGATTGGGTACCATTGGCGAATGGTGCAAATATAAATTTATCTTGGATAAATTTTGCGGAGCATATGGTATGCTTATTGGTGATAAAAAAATATATCTTTCTCCACCATGGTATGAATGAACATGATATTGGCATACTCTAGAATCAATGCCAATTTTTTTTTAATCTCATTGAGGATGGCACCAAATATCTGGGGTATGCTCTAAATTCAAATAACTACTTTCCAAAGGATTTGTACTCGCTGATTAAAAGGTTTGAAGTTCGTATTAGTCATTGGAGCCTGAAAAGGATTTTGATGGGGGGCATACTGATGTTGATAGAATCTGTGTTGACTAATATGCCGGTTTATTGGATTTCTTTATGCAAGGTCGCCAAATCCATACTGAAAGTTATAAATCACGGGATATTCAATTTTCTTTGGTTAGACACCTGTGGGATGACAAAGTATCATCTGATAAGATGGGATTCAATTTCAAAACCAAATTCATTTGGCGGATGGGGCACAAAAAATATTCATAAATTTTCTTTGGCCCCGATTGCAAAGAGCTTATGGAGGGAAATTTTCATGGAGACTTTATGTCACAAGGTTATTACGGCTAAATACTTCAGGTATTTTGGGCTAGAGCAGTGGCTTAGAACACCTAACAAGCCCTCGAAGGGAGTCTCAAATATTTGAGGAGGTCTCATCAATTCCAGCACACTACTTGGGCAATGGTTGGCATGGAAACCTAAGAATGGTGAATCTATTAGGCTGGGCATGGATCCCATTGTGGGAGGTATAGATAATTATGTTCTTTCAACAAAATTGGTATCCATGTTACATGAGCAAGGATGGCATACATTGGACCAATTTGTGGTAAATAGGCACTAAGGATACAACGAAACATATTAGAAAAATTACGTAGAATTGAATTTAGGTGTTAACCATGGACTAGAATGGGATACATATTGTGTGACTTTTAAAAAGGGAGGTGTTATGTTATCAGAGGTGAGCGATACACTTGTGTGGACTTGGAATATCAACAATGGGCACATAACTGCAAAATCGACTTATTCAACATTGTGGTGTGAACATAGCACCGAATCCAGCTGGTGGCATATTGTTGTTTGGAAGTAGCAGGTATCGTTAAATGCAAGGTATATTATTTGGTTATCTCTCAATAAAATCATTTTAACCCGGGACAAGCTTTTGAGGAGAGGACTAAATGGCTCGGGGATCTGTTTCTTGTGTTTTCATGGGATATAGTCCATTGTTCATATATTTGTTGAATGAAATTATTCCCAAAAGGTATGGAATTACTTACATAAGTAATTGCACTTCATGGATGGTTGGTGTGAAGATTCATTGCTAAAATGTATCGACGGGTGGAAAAACAAAAACAGGGATATGGTACATTTACCAGTCATTGTTACCAGTCATTGTGTTGGGAATTATGGAGAACTAGAAATCTAGTTATCTTTGAGGACATAAAACCATATATCATGGAGACTTGTAGAAAAATTATGGCATCCTTGAATGGTGAATCTGAAATCTAGCTATCTTTGAGGACATAAAACCATATATCATGGAGACTTGTAGAAAAATTATGGCATCCTTGAATGGTGAATCTGGAACCATTAATAAGGATATACAGAAAATACGCAGGCCTCCAGAGTTTCAAACTGATTGCTGTAGAGCGTTCTTTGATGGCGCATCCCAGTTAAATATTGCTTGCTTGTGGAGACGCAGGTGTGGCAATTTGGATAAATGATGACGATGTATATAGCTTTGTTTTAAATTTTGGACCAGGCTCAAATACCAGATCGAAGAAGGTGCTTGATCTATGGACACTCCTATTTTGTGTGAAGGAATTGGGGCTGAAACAACTGAGAGTCGACCCTTTGGGATTCTAAGGTAGTTAAGATTGGATTAATGGGAATTGGAGCCTACATGTACTTATACTCAATAGTTGGTTAAGTATGATAAGAATGTTTGTTTCATCATTTGAAACAATCAACTCTAAACATATCTACCGAGAGTTTAACACATAAGTTGATTCTCTTTTGAAGACTACTCTAGGCATGCAGGAAGGCATTATTATATATCAACATTTCAAAAATCACAGGCTGCTATCCCACGAAAGGCATAAAGATTTTTTACTAGGTTGGGGACAAGGATCTCTTGGATTGCTTCCACCTGGATATATATCTCATCCAGAAGATGGGCAGATTTTTTGGCTTAGATGAGTTCAGATCATGTTTCAATTGACATGTTTTTTTATACATGCATGCTGCATAACATATGGGATGATAGGGGATGGCTTTATATTTTTTTGTGGCAGGTTGAGTTATGATGGAGATTTGGAATTCAATATCTTATTATCCAGATCGTGGGGTATAGACGTAGATCATATGGTTTGTAGTAGGTTTATTATTAGATATTCATTAGGTTATGGGTGTGTGTGGTAGATAACAATTTGTTACTTTGAAACATTGTATGTCATATTTTGATGTCTATTTGGCTAGTGGTCTTGATCTATGATTTTAGACATATATGGATTATATGTGTGGTTTATTTGGACCATTAGATTATGTTTCAGGACCATATGGTGTTTCCTGATATAGGACCATATTGGATCTGTTGTATGACCAAATGGATGTATGCTTTTATTATAAGTATAACTTTTTCAATATTGAAAAAAAAACCCACATGGTAACACATTCTTATTTGATAAAAAATAAGTGTTTCATTGAAGATTTACATAAGAAATCAATTTTAGGCATGCTATGAGCATTTTTTAGGAAAACATGTGGAAAGTTAGTAATGGGCATTTTTTGAAAACAAACATACTCATATTGTAACCAATACACCATGATGTTAGTATTGAACACCACTCTCGTTTTCCCTCATTTGCATAAGGATCGTGGTATATTGGACATTGTATATTTTTGTAGACTACTTCTATTAATCAATATAAGATATTAATTTTGTATAGAGATATTTTATGCCACAAAAACAATTCCAAGACATGTGTTAGGCATGTGAAAGAGGAACTTTGTAATATTGTAAATGAAAACATTTCCAACAATACTCAAATATACATCTCACTAAAAACAAGATGTATATATTTTCAAAGAAGTATTTAAGGAAGAAGAATAAATGTTATACAATCTCGACATTTTCATGTTTGTCATCATTGGAATCCGATCATGCACTCTTTACTAAAATTGTAGTTATTGGTTGATGAGGTTGATTTTGGCATTTTCTTGTTTTCCATCATTGGAATCCGATTGGTAGTGAACAATCTTGCAAACGATCATAACAAATACATGCTCCAAGCATTCGCTACATGTTTATTGCAAGATTTATTGTAGATTTCACCAATGGTTTAGATGCACATCAAGATGATGGGCATCACTAGAAAAACAAATAGTGTTGTGTAGGGAAGTGAATAATATTATCATGCAATTTATGAGTCCAATTAGGATTAGAACTGGTGCACTTCCCCATCCCCATTAATAATTGCAACCAGCAATAAACCAAAGTAGATTATAGAAGTGCTATGACACAAGTGGTAAGGATAGGTGACATGAATCAAGTGTACAAACTCCTTGAAAGTTCATCACATAGAAGAGATAATGCTCAATAGAGTATTATGAAAGCATCCCATCAAGCTTCTCGGAAAACATGTGGGATTCAATGTCTTATGGCAATGCAGGGTGAGGAACACACATTTCTCAGCATAAATAAAATAACAACTAGACCATAATAACAATTTGTGATATTAGTTACAACCTTCTATCAAAAAAATTTAAATTCTTCACAAAAAACAAATTCCTTTCTTTGAAGTTGCAACATCTTTACATAATCTTACCTAAATCTTTGGGGAATAACATTACATTTAAATGAGAAAGGATGATGTCATTAAAAAAAATTAGAGGATAAAAAAATTAAAATATTATAAGGAGGTGTTTGCATTAAGATTAGCTATATAGCTAGAACTGGTGTAGCTCATTGATGTCCATTGATATGAACTAACTTGATGTAAATGGAGACCAGAAGATCAAATCCCACCTCGGTTTACGTATGTCCCATATGTTACCAAAAATTTAAAAATAGTCATATCAACTCATAAAATAAAAAATTAAAACCAAATAAAAAAAATTAAAAATCCATATTAAGTAATAAAATAAAACCAACTTAAATCCATTCTTCAAATCTCAATTAAAAATATTTATTTTAATATTAAAAACACATTTTTAAGCCTTCCATAAGAAGTCTTTCCAGGTTGACAAATCTAAATTCGCAGCCAAATCAATTTAACAGTCTTAATGATTCCATTGGAACTATCTCCAGCATGACTGGTCTAGATTTACATGACAAACGCTTGAGGACTTTGCCTGCCTTAATTGGGGATCTTTCTAGACTTATAGATCTCAACTTGAGTACAAATCAACTGTCTTCATTACCATAGTCTATTGGGAATTTGACCAACTTGAAAAGGATAAATATAAAGACAAATGATATAAAGGAATTGTTGTATACAACTGGCAAATGCATTGCGCCTCTCGTTGAGCTGCAAGCGGATTTCAATCACCTCAAAGCATTGCCATAAGCATTGGGAAAGCTTGTGTATTAGAGGTCCCAACACTGCAGTATGCTAGAATGTGCTTTGCTACCAGTCTTGTCTAGCCAGATATTATATGCAAAGTGTATCATGGACTATATCATAATGTATTGATTAAAGTGTATCAATTGCCTTCCAGATGTTTTCTATGTACTGTAGGTTTGGATTCTATTTAAAATTAGATAACACATTGAAGTCATTAACAAACTACATAATGTGTTGTTCTGCTTGGCCATAGTTACCGGTTCCAAGATAAGATTTAAAAAAACAGCACTATATTTGCAAGAATAAAAATGTATATTGAAATCATGTTACAAAGGAAAAGATGAAGATGAAAATTATGATGTTTGAAAGAGCAATTTGAAAACAAAAAAGAGCTGAAAAAGCAAATGCAAAACCCAGAAAAAGGAGCTAGAAATTACAATGCATGAAAGATCAATCTTAAAAGAAAAAATAAAAATAATGAAGATGAAAATTCATGACGCATAAGAGGGATAGAATTTGGTCTTCTTATGCAAGTACCTTGGGTTGAAAATGCAATTTTAGAGCTCGAAACAAGATGGCATTCTTGTCTTTTTTCATGAGGGTTGAAAATTTAAAAATAATGATGATGAAAACTCACGACTCATAAGAGGGATAGAATTTGGTCTTCTTATGCAAGTACCTGGGGATGAAAATGCAATTTTAGAGCTATGCCATTCTTGTCTTTTTGCGTGAGGGTTGAAAATTTGCAAAGTACATGGGTTGAAAATGCAATTTTAGAGCTCGAAACAAGATGGCATTCTTGACTTTTTGCATGAGGGTTGAAAATGCAAATTTTCAAGCTTGAATATGTAAGCTAAGAATGCATTCCAAGCATGAGCACATGAGCATTGAAGATGCACCTCCAATTGAAAATGCAAATTTTCAAGCTTTAATACGTGGGCTAGGAATGCATTCCAGGCATGATCACATGAGCATTGAAGATGCACTTCCAAGCAAGCTCAAGAGCTGAAAATGCGGTTTTTTTAGCAAGTTAAAATGAGGCTTCCGAAGATCAATAAAATTACTGAAAATGCAAAATTTTCGATCTTGAATCCGTAAGAATTTAGCTGGATAGCTAAGTAAACAAGCTTGAATTTTTTTTTGATAAACCTTATAGAAAACGAAACCAAGCAAGATTCGAAAATGGAAGAGCATGAATGACCATTAATGCATAAAACCATAAAATCTTGCTCTTCAAGCCAATAAACAATGCAAGACCAATCCAATAATGAAGGGATGAAATACTTGGATGAACAATGAAGTTGAAAACGTTTGAAGCTTTTTGTGAGTTGGATAATCATTGTCTTTATCTTAAGAGAGTCAAAGAACTTCATAAGATGTCGAGACTCCGTTTTAATGGTTTCCCATGAATTTGAAACCTTTTGGCAGCTTGTAAATGAAACCATGTATGAATCAAAACTCTCTAAGTTTGTATGTCCTCCTCTATTGCATCTAATTTTGTGTCTACTACTTAGAAAAAATCTTTACAAACTTACAACGTTCCCATTCATAGAAGCCATGATATAATCATTAAGATTATAAGGCATTCATGCAGTGAAGCATGTAATGAAAGAGAGAAAGAATGTTTAAATGAGGTAACTAGCCTCTTGAGAAGGTACTTCTGTTAGTGAAGCATATAATGAAAGAGAGAAAGAATGTTTAAATGAGGTAACTAGCCTCCTAAGAAGGTACTTTTGGCTTCTATTTGACTTGCTATCCTACTGGTTTTTTTAATCGATTGTGGATTGGACATAATTACCTCGTGCTAAAAAATCAGTGTTACATGGGTATGCATCCCCAAGGGTAGGAAACGTGTTTCCATGCCCCCACATGTCTTGGAAACTTGGAAACTCCATTGGAAACGCCCCGAATGTCCCCATTTGAAGGAAACTCAGAAGGGAAACATTTCTCTCCTAAAAATGGTGCCCCCACATTTCCTTTGACAGTTTTTTACCAAAAAATAAAAAAATAAATAAATGATAAAGGGCCACAGTGTCCACTATTTTCCTTCTTAGTAACCTCAATTTCATTTTGATGTCCAATATGGTTGGAGTTCTAAATTTGTTTTATCACTTATAGCTTGCCTATGATTGTATTTCATTTTATTTCACTTGATGTATGTTGTAAACTTGTATTAATCTTTAGATTATAAAATTAGAGACTTTAATGAATTATGCTCCAACTTTCAATTTTTATGTGTTCTAATATAAATTTGGTAGTATTCTTCATGGAATCCCCTATATCGAAGACTTTGATGTACCCTTCGACGTTTCTTTAAATTTGTGGGGGTACTTTGGCATATGTCGTTTCTGCGTTTCCTCGCTCATGCGTCCCAAAAACTTGGGGAACATTGTAAAAAATTCTTTTGGTGCCCTTATGAAAATGTCTCATAAAATTTCATCCCATAGATCTTCTACCTTTAATATTATTTGTTGGAATTGGTGAAGGTATCTTGTGACTATTGTTTGAGAGAGCTTGGGTAATTGAATGAAGTAGGTTTTCTGTTTGCAGCTGCTGTAGTGTCGTGTTAGTCCTCTTGGGAAGCTATCCTATCTGTGTAATTGTTTTCCTTCGTGCACCACCGTCGATAGAACAAATGTTTGTCTATTTCTAAATAAAGAGAAGCCACTTTGACCCCTCATGCGAGGGCAACAAGTTGCACTTCCAAGAAGTACTCTAATTCATTCATACATCATATCGAGTCATTCCCATCAGAATTGTGCATCTTTACTCTGGGTATAAATTTATTTATTGGTTACATATGTTAGTTTTATTTGTGTGGAAAGTTCCTCATGCTTTGATTCCTTCCTAATATACTATATTTTGGATATCTGGATGTGCTTAGTGCAGCCTGGTTAGGTAGATCATGCTTGATCATGTCGACTATTTCCTATAATGTACTATTATTTTTCACAAGTCGAGAGAACAACCCCTGCATGTATGGTCCCTTTCTCACCAAAATTTACAAGATGGTAGAGGATGATCATCCCTTCGTAGGTAAGGAGGATTGGATACATCCATCATTCCTACAATATATTCAGATATCCAATATATTACTTACTAAACTCCCCCATTAATTACAAATAATCTTTTCAGCATTTCAGAGAAAGGGACTACTGCAGAAGGTGATTGCATTGAGTATTTGTTTAACATTTATGTTCTTCCTACTGAAAGTAAGATTGCATTGCCCTAGCAATTTTCTAGAGTCCCGCCATTGCTAAGCTAAGCAGTTAGAGTATCTGTGTATCTTGCAATATTACATTCTGGTTAGAGGAGAAGGGATCTTCCATTGTTGGGAGCCATTATATTGCATCTGGCAGAACTAGCTCCAGTGGGCCATTCTATTTATCCCTATTTAGGAATTACATCATGCGGACTAGGCTATTGAGTGTGTAAATGCATTTTTTAAAACGATTGTTATTATGTCCCCGACAAGGGGATATATATGAATCGCTCAGGGCGATTAATTGGAATTTATATGAGATTTTTTTTGTGTTTTATAAAGTTTTTGCATGGTTTAATTTTCAAGTATATTAAATAATACTTTTTAAAACTATTTTTTTGCATTTTCATTGGTTAATAAAGATGACGTTTCTCTAGGGTCTTGTGCCCCAAGACCCGGCGGCTGGCTCTCGTCAGCAAAATTTTAATACAACCATAGTTTGTAAGCATTGGATTAATGCATTTAATGCTCTTATTATGAAATTTTAAATACACATTAAAAGCACACAGATTTCAATGCCAGCGCGTGCTCGACCATCCAAGCTTCATCACTGAAGGAAATACCCATGGCCTCCACGCTCACAAAATCAGTCATTCAGGATCCTCGGGAAGACTGCTTTATTCAGAGAACTGCAAAGGAGGTATTAATGGAGGCCGTGGTTAAAATTTACATCAACATGGGTAATAGTGTTTGGCAATATCATATGAAGGAGGTACTCTGCAAGTGGTATTACTCCAAGTATGTTTAGTATGTTTTTTTATGAGTAAAATACAATAAAACAAACACTTAAAGTATGTAGAGTGACAGGTGTAAGACTTAGTTATTGTGTTTACTGAGGAGTTCTAGAATCGAGAATATCTGAATTTAATTAATACCCAAGTTTGGCTTATAGGTAAGGTGGCCTTCGGTTTTGCGTGACAAGACTGGAAACCAGGTGTTGTAAACATTGTTGATTGTGTTAGTCTATGTACATTAATATATATAGACAAAAAAACGTATACATTTCAGAATTCTGTAAAAACCATGCAACAAAAATCCTTCATTATTGTATAAATTACCATATGTGTGATTCCCAACGTCCACTACGCCTGTAGAATATCACCCCACGATATTGTGAGCCTCTGGATCGTGGTTCGTCTACTTTTCTTGACAGGCTTATTATTTTCCGCTTATTTGTCCGAGTTTCTGAACTCTCTGATTGATGGGAAGTTAGTGGAGTCCAGTGGGATTCTGTCAAAGGATCTCCTCCTGTACATTCCATCGGCATCGACATCAGGACTTGAGAAAGCTCCCTGTTATGAAGAGGAAAAAATGCCGTGTAACAAATGCAAGATCCCTTTGCTGTTCGTCATTTACCTTGGCATATATATTTCCACGGGAAGTCAGATTTTGGGTCTCGACTTTGAGAGAAAACCTAAAGATCTTGTGATTTCCTTCACTTGAAGAAGCACCTTGTGTGGAATTTGACGAGAATATATCTCGATCTAATTCCATGTTCTTGCCTTTCGTCATGGTGAGCTCACTGAGCTCACTGCACGCATGAAAATGAGACTACAAGTGCTCTGGCGCAACATCAGAATGTGGATGGGCATTAAAGATATCCTGTAGACGGTGGAGGAAATGGAGGAATTCAGTCTTCAGTACGAAGCCGAAAAATTGGTGTACTCCGATTCTAACACAAGGTCGTAGATGGTACGCTGGATCTGATGCTTTCCATTGTGCCCGCCTGCTTTTGTCCCACTTCCAGATATATAGAATATTGCGTGCTTGAGGAGAGGCTAGTTCAAGCTATGGGATATCCATGTGTTCCCTCCTGGCTCCTCTCCATGGTTACCGGCACCATCAAATTCTGCCTCGGCGACGACGTGGACATTTCTTCAAGACATTTCTTTAGGTAGTCATGTCTGCCATTATTGCAGCTTGACCATCCTTTCGGATATGGGGAATTGTTCTTTTATTTCTCCGCAACTCTGTCTTTCGATATAGTTACCAGCCAGAATACCTGTGCTGTGCTTGCGTCTTCTTCGTTGTAGGAATTTGAAATCATTTGAGGATTGCGCTTAGGAGGCCGCCAAAGTCCCAAGTTGCTGGAGGTGACTGCAACTAGCTGGGAGTTGTTGGTCTCTGTGGGTGTTCCATTCTTCGCGTGGATCAATATCCTTCCACTGTTCGCGGTGTGCTCCTGCCGCAACCATTCGTTTGTGTCTTTTTCCAGGTGCTCCTGCCATTGCTTTCAATAATATATGGGGCTATTCATTTCCCCAATCAAAAACTTCCTCCATTTGTTTTTAATCTCTCCCTTTGTCTTCTAATACAATTTTCTTTTCAATAGTAGGATAAACTCTAAAAATGTCATTCTATAGTTTATAAAAATGAATAAAAACACCTCTAATAATAATGATGAGAAGACAATCATGGAAGCCTGTCTGCTTGTTGAATGGGATTTATTGAAATCTAAGTTGTGTTGTGAATAACAGGCAGAGATTTATTGAATTCTAAGTTGTGTTGTGAGTAACAGGCTGAGTGACATC
>LPNX010005812.1:413389-576850 GCA_001517045.1 Pseudotsuga menziesii
AGAATTACACTCCATCCTTATGCATTCTTGATGATTTCATGAAAGTGACCTTGATTGATTGAGTGGTAAAACGATCGAGTTCGCTTCTTTCCTTAGGTCATAGATTATTTACATGCGTTGATGGAAGATACTACATTTGTTCAAATGTCTGAAATTAACATTGTTTTATGCGTGTGGGTGCTTTCTACCAATACTCACCCTCGAGATATGACAAAGGATGCATGACATCACTATGACATGCATCTTTCCTTAAGGACAATTTTTACTAAACTTATATAATCATTAGATGCACTTGTTTTGGTCACTCATGTTGTGGTTGTATGTGAATGTTTATATTAATGGTTATTTTATATTTTCTTTGGATGAAAAGCTAAGTTTAATGGCACACAAGATTTATTTAGATTTTATGTGCATTGGTATAGATGGTACTTTCAAAGTTTGAGTTTCCTACAAAGATATTACTAAAATATCCTTATTATGATGCTTTGATTATGGTATTGTCCTTTGATAATTATGGATGATGAGTCCAAAAATGACTTCAATCAGTGGCATATTAATCACATGCATTAGCAAAAATATTTTTATGAAGGATTTAAATGCATGGTAAAACATGAACTTCTTTCATGGATTCAATGCATTAACCTCATTGCATGAATTGCACATACATTGTTATAACTTGGTGCTTGATCTCTTCCTTGAATTTGGGATTACTTTTTTTAATGGACATGAACATTGTCTCATATCAAGAGGATTGAAATGTATGCATCATTATATATACTCTTTTACCAAAATAACAATTAAACCATTATACTCAATTACATCAATTGTCAAAAGTTGCATACAAATAGCTCCTCCCCATTGCATGTGGCAATGTCGGGGACATTGCCACCACGTGGCTCTTGTTTTTAAAATAGTGTAAGTTATGGAGTGGATGTAGAAACAGTGATTTAATAAATTTATTTGATTAAGGATGAATAACATAACTTTTATGTATATAATTTGATAGTGGATACTTAACTATCAAACATTAATATAATCAAGTAATAAATAAAAAAAATATTACTCAATGTATGACGAAAGAGAATGAAAACAATATGGGATGAACAATTGAGTAGTAAAATTCTCATTCACTTATTAGTTATCTAAACCAAGAGCGATACATTGAGTCAACTTTGTATACTATGGTAAGAGTTAGAGTAAACTATAAACTAATTGCAGAATTTGTATTATAATCTTAGAGGTATACTTTCTTAAAAGTAGAAGCAGCCTTGCTAGAGTTAGCTTGTTTGGACTGAATTAAGTCTTTCAATGATTTTTGCTTTAAAGCTAAAGATTATGTGCATCCTTGCTTGTGTTATGTCAACACTTATGTCAAATACTTTTTCTTGAAAATATGAACTTGGTTGACATGCAAAGTCTTATACTCAACGCAATCCACATTTCCAATAATTGGTGTTGTGATGTTGATCCATAGACAATTTCTCTCACCTTTGAGCCCAAGGCATCATTCCTATTCCACACCATAAATCCTTTTGTACAAAGTTTGAATAGATTTAATTGACCCAGAATGTGTTGTTTAGATTTTTCAATTAGGTCCAATTATGAGTTTTTAATGGAATTTTTTTTAAACTAGATTAACGTAGCACGATGGGTTAGCTCAAGAGGTTGAGTGAACATATAAGCTGCAAGTAGGAGGTCACAGGGGCAAGTCCTTGGCCTGACTATTTATGTGAATGTTGAGGGCCTCACTTGATGTCCCTCTGAGGTTAGGATCCATAATTAGGGCCAACGGTTTATCGTGTTTTCCATGTTGGGTTTTTTGCAAGATTGTTCCTCCTTAGAAAAAAAATAGTAGTGGAAACATAAGTGCACCATTCAAAATTCAAATCCATTAATGTGCTCTAGAAGGTGCAAAGGAAAGCAGATAGGGGTACCACATAAAAAGTGTCAAACAAGCATGATCATTCTATCATAAATGAAAGTAGTCAAACAAGTATGAATGGTATGCCAATTAAAAAGAAAAGATAACTCATAGTTGTGTGCATTGCATGCACTTTAACACTTCAATTTAAATTTATGAATATTAGTTCATAGTAGAAAATGTATTCATACTTAATCAATCTTACCTATATTTAACATATAGTTGCAATAAGTATGTGTATTTCACTTTAAATTTATTTTAAAAGTTAAATGGTTATTTATATGAAGGTTCAAGTAATTATTTATAATAAAAAAATGCATTTGATGTGATGTTCTAAGTCATTATGAAAATATAATAATCACTCAAATGATTCTGCTAAAGTCTACACACGTGCTCTTAACCATTAGGCCCACTCATTCTATATATTAGTATTAAATGAACCATGTTGATGATGCTATTTTTTGTCACTTTTCTTGAATTTGTCCAATATTCAAAATTTCAACGACCTTTTTTGAATTCTATACTTTTTATTTGTTATTTCTATGGGTGAGGCCCACTCATGCTATATTTTAGTATTAAATGAACCATGTTGATGATGTTATTTTTGTTCACTTTTCTTGAATTTGTCCAATATTCAAAATTTCAACAACTTTTTTGAATTCTACAATTTTTATTTGTTATTTCTATGGATGTTCCTATACATCTTTTGAATTTGTCCAATATTCAAAATTTCAACAACTTTTTTGAATTCTACAGTTTTTATTTGTTATTTCTATGGGTGTTCCTATACATCTTTTGGAGCAATTGCTAATTTTTAACATATATTGAAATTCCAAAACTTACCTTTGTATATTAAATTATTAAAACATTATACATTTATGGATTATATATAAATTATTTTGTAGTATTATTTATAAAATAATAATTCCATTTTTAAAGCATTTACAACGTTTAATAAATATATTAATTTATCATAATAAAAATTAACATGATAATTTTAATTATAAATAATTAAAATTTAAAAACATAGTAATTAAATTTTCTTTTTTAAACATTAAATAAACTAATATACAAAATCATAATAATATCTCCAAAAAGCATAACATTAAATAGACTATTATACACAATCATAATGATATCTCCAAAAAAAATCTAACAAATAAATTACTCCTTTGTATATACATTGAATTTATTACCATATATGTTGAATTTAATATATCCCAATGCACCAAAACTTACCTACATTTTTCTATAAAATACCTAACTTTACTTTTTCAATATAATTTTTTTTTAAAACAAAAAAAATAATTTATTATTTATAAATAAATAAAAATTAAAAAAATTCACCAAAGTTTACAAAAAAACTACTCTTTAACCTCGATCTTCTACCTTGCAAAAAAAAATAGTCTCCACCTGCAAAACAAATCCAATCGTGACAAAGATCCTCACCAAAAACATAACTGAAAACATTAAAATCTACAATAATACTGCCTCTAAAACTGTAAGCTTTCTATTATGAATACAAAATCAATCAAAATAAAACCATAAAATTAAGTTTTAAACCATCATTACAAAATTAAATAAATTTGAGTTCACTCAAATTATTTTTTTGTTTTATTTGTAAAAATGGATTCCAATTCAGTACATAGTTGATTTTACATTTTTTTTTTCTTTTCTTTTTTTTTCTTCTGTTTAATAGTGCTTAAGAGGTCCGCAAAAGTAAGTTGTTTATTTGTAAGCTCCCGCATTCGCATCCTGCATTCAGCGGCTCCTCAAAACTGCCGACGGTTCATTCGGTTATCAACCACACTCAAACTGATTTCTAGTTTGGAAACTGTTTTCTTGCTGGGAGCTTTTGGAGTGGTCCATCTAGAGTTCTCTACCTAGATTTGTGGAACAGTTGACAAATAGCCAACAGAAGCTTGATGGAAGCTTGGCTATTAAACCCCTGTTTGGTCCCCAAGCTCACTAACTCAATCCCCTTCAGTTTTACACCATCAAGAAAGAGAAAGCAGAGCTTGGAAGTACCATACAGGAAGCTAAACTTGTGTGGAACACGGAAATCTTCTACATCAAGTCAAGTAGCATCAATGGCTGGAGGTATGATCTATTGGTATTCCTATTTCGATTCTGTTTCAGAGTTTTATTCCGCATTTTAAAGAATTGGAAATTTATGCTAACAGTTGGTATCAGAGCATAGTTATCTCTGCCTTGATGTTCTGTATGTAGTCGCCACTGGAGGTTTTGATCTGGTTTTCAGTATTCTATGCCCACACGGTTATCAGGTCTAGGGTTTCATTGCTGTTGTGATCTTTCTCTTACCTGTTAGGGTTGTCGTGATCCTTTTCTCAGTTGATAGGAATGAGGCTGGGCGATTTCAAGGGGATGAAATCGATCCCATACTAGCTATTGACGTTGGATTTCTATTTACTAAATATCTTGCAGGTTGAAAGCCAATAAGGTTGGGATATTTCAAGTGATGAAATCGATCCCATGCCCTTCTTTTATGTTCTGATTTTTATCGATATTTGTTGAATTGAAAACTAATGAGGCTAGGCGATTCAAATAGGTGAGATCGATCCCATGCCGGTTATGGTGGTTTTCTTTTATTTTTGTTTACTGAAAATTATTATCTGCTGATTGAAATCTAAGGAGGCTGGGTGGCTTCAATCAATGGAGTCGATCCCATGCCAAACAGCCTTTAGCCCATAGCCATTGTGTGGTTCAGTGAGCTTTGTTTAGGTTTTTCTGCTGATGGATGGCTCTATGATCTATAAACAGTGGTAGCAGATAATGCTGTATGTTTTTGTGTAGGCTGCTTGATAATTGGGCAATATACCAACTTGGTTATGCAGAATACTCTGTATCTTTATGATGCATAAGCTCTGTATTGCTTTTTTTTCTAGTTGTATGTCTGGTTTTGGGTGTTGTATCTCTATTGGTGAAGATACATTGTCCATTGTTGTGGGTGTTTGTTGTTTCCAGTCTATGAGATCTGTGTTTTATTGAGGGGCATTTAAGTCACTACAATTCTGAAGTATAGTGACCTGTTTAATTCTTAATCCTAACAGCTAGCAGTGGAGTTTAGATTTATTAGCTTGCCCACATTCAGTTCTGTTCATTTGAAGCTTGCTTTGTTACTAAACAACAATAATGTCTAGTGATCTATATGATATTTAATTAGAGAATAGCCACAACATCTCTAATTAATTAATATTATATATTTTTTTGTTTAGGATCACATAAATAAAGTTTAGACATTAATTGTAATTAATTATACTAAATATAATAAATTTTATCCCACAGGAATTTTTATTATATTTATGTAATTGATTAGGATAAAATATTGAATTATTCATAACTTACCCACAGGAATTATGAATTAATAGTTTTATCATGAAGAATATTTGAATCTGCTTGAATTAAAAATTTAGCCCATAGGCAATTTTTATGTCATTAGATTCAATCTTAAAGCATGAATTTACATTGGTAAAACATGAAATTTTATTTGGTCTCAATTTTAACGTAAGCATGTGATCTTTATTTTTATGCAGTTGTACAACATGCAAATTTCTTTGAAATTCGTTCTGATATCCCTGAACTTAAGGGAGATAACTATAAGGTCTGGAATGAGAGAATTCTCCTTCATTTGGGATGGATGGACATAGATTATGCTATTAGGAAAAATGAACCACCAGCACTCACTAATACCAGCACTACAGCGGACATCACGCTTTATGAGCGATGGGAGCGATCTAATCGTTTAAGCATGATGTTCATTAAGACTAAAATTTCAGTTGGTATTCGTGGTTCAGTTGATCAGCATGAAAGGGTCCAAGATTTGCTAAAATCCATTGATGATCAATTCGTCACTTCAGACAAGGCACTAGCAAGCACCCTAATCATGAAGTTCTCATCCCTAAGGCTCACCAGTGTGAAAGGTGTGCGCGAGCACATCATGCAGATGAGGGACACTGTGGCTCAATTGAAGAAACTCGAGGTTGAAATATCAGAGTCTTTCCTGGTGCACTACATCCTGAACACCCTTACGCACCAATATGGACCTTTCAAAATCTCATACAACACACATAAGGATAAATGGTCAATAAATGAACTCATGACCATGTGTGTTCAAGAGGAAGAAAGACTGGTGATGAAACTGGGAGAAAGTGCAATGCTGGCAACGCATAGGAAGGGCAAATCCCAAGCTAATAAGAAAGGGAAAGGTAAAGTACCTCCCCAAGCTAATATTAAGAAGGATTCCAAGTGTTTCTTCTGTAAAAAGAAGGGACACATGAAGAAGGAATGCGAAAATTTTTAGAAATGGCTTGCGGACAAAGGTAATGCAATCTCGTTTGTTTGTTATGAATCTAATATGGTCAATGTCAATATTAACACTTGGTGGATTGATTCTAGATCAACAATTCATATTTTGAATTCCTTGCAGGGTTTGCAAAACCTAAGGAAGCCAGTGGGAAGTGAGCAAAGCATCTTATCAGGAAACAAGATGGGTTCGCATGTGGAAGCTATAGGAACATGCTATTTAACTTTAAGTAATGGTTTTGTTTTAGAATTAGAAAATATCTTTTATGTTCCAAACTTTTCTAGAAACTTGATTTCAGTTTCAAGACTTGTACCTTTTGGATATTCCTTTAACTTTTCAGAAACATCCGTCAGTTTATTTTATAAATCTGATTATGTTGGGAATGGTATTTTGTCTAATGGTCTTTACTACATTAATTTACAAAACAACGTCACTTATGATTCAATGCATGTTCACACTGGCACTAAAAGATGTGTTATTAATGAAGATTCCTCTAAATTATGGCACCGGAGGTTAGGTCATATCTGCATAGAAAGAATTAAAAGATTGGTAAATGAAGGAGTACTTAATACTCTGGATTTCACTGATTTTGAGACTTGTGTGGATTGCATAAAAGGAAAGCAGACCAACAAGTCAAAGAAAGGTGCCAATAGGAGTTCGGACATATTAGAGATCATACATACTGATATATGTAGTCCATAGATGGACTCACATGGCCAGAGATACTTCATCTCTTTTATAGATGATTACTCACGATATATGTATCTCTACATGCTTCATAAAAACAACGAAGCATTAGATGCCTTTAAGATATTTAAGGCTGAAGTAGAGAAACAATGCGGCAAGCAAATTAAGATCGTGAGATCAAATAGAGGTGGAGAATATTATGGTAGATACACAGAAGATGGACAAGCACTTGGGCCATTCGCAAAATTTCTTCAAGAGCATGGGATTGTTGCCCAAACACCATGCCTAATTCACCCGACCAGAATGGTGTAGCAGAAAGAAGAAACCGAACTTTATTGGACATGGTGCGGAGTATGCTTAGCAGCTCCAATCTTCCTAAATCCTTGTGGACTGAAGCACTTAAGATGACAGTGTATATATTAAACCGAGTTCCAACCAAGGCCGTTTCTAAAACGCCATTTGAATTATGGAAAGGTTGGAAACCGAGTTTGTGACATATGCGTGTTTGGGGATGCCCGTCTGAAGTGAGAATATATAATCCACAAGAAAAGAAGTTGGACCCAAGGACCATTAGTGGGTATTTCATTGGATATGCTGAAAGGTCTAAAGGTTACAGATTTTATTGTCCATCTCACGGCACTAGGATTGTGGAATCAAGAAATGCAAAATTTCTTGAAAATGACTTGATCAGTGGGAGCAATCTAACCAGGAACATAGTTTCCGAAAAGGATCATTCAAAATCTCAACCTTTCACCTCAAGTGATAGATTGGTTATTGTTCACAGCACCCCTCAAGTACAAACTGGTGTTGAACAACCAATTGTTGAAGTTCCACAAGCTGCTGACGGCATTCTAGTAGATCAAGTAGTTCAAGAGTTTCCGAGAACTTTTGAACAACGAGTTGAACCACATACTTCTCAAGAAGATAGTGATACAACATTAAGAAGATCTATTAGACCAAGGAGATCAGCAATTCCTGATGATTATGTTGTGTATATACAAGAATTTGACTTTAACGTTGGAGCCGAAAATGATCCCGAGTCCTTTTCACAAGCCATGAATTGCAAAGAATCAAAATTATGGTATGATGCCATGAAGGAAGAGATGAATTCTATAAAGAGTAACGAAGTCTGGGATCTTGTTGAGTTGCCTAATGGTGCAAAAGCCATTGGATGTAAATGGGTCTTTAAGACAAAGAAAGACTCATTGGGCAACATTGAGAGATACAAGGCTAGACTTTTTGCTAAAGGATTCACTCAGAAAGAAGGAATCGACTACACAGAGACTTTCTCTCCTATATCTAAGAAAGATTCCTTGCGCATTATTATGGCATTAGTAGCCCATTTCGACTTGGAGTTGCATCAAATGGATGTGAAAACGACTTTTCTAAATGGAGATCTAGAGGAGGAGGTTTACATGAAACAACCTGAAGGATTCCCCTCTAGTGATGGTGAGCAATTGGTTTGCAAGCTCAAGAAATCCTTATACGGTTTAAAACAAGCATCCCGCCAATGGTATTTGAAATTCCATAATGTAATTTCTTCTTTTGGTTTTGAAGAAAACATTATGGATCAATGTATATACCTGAAAGTTAGTGGGAGTAAAATTTGTTTTCTTGTTCTATATGTGGATGACATCTTGCTAGCAACCAATGATAAGGGTATGTTGCATGAAGTGAAACAATTCCTCTCTAAAAATTTCGATATGAAGGATATGGGTGAGGCATCTTATGTCATTGGCATTAAGATCCATAGAGACAGATTTCGAGGCCTCTTGGGTCTGTCTCAGGAAACCTATATTAATAAAATTTTGGAGAGATTTCGAATGAAGGATTGTTCACCAAGTATAGCTCCCATTGTGAAGGGTGATAGGTTCAATTTGAACAAATGCCCGAAGGACGACCTTGAAAGGGAACAAATGAAGAACATTCCATATGCTTCTACTGTTGGAAGCCTAATATATGCTCAGGTCTTCACAAGACCTGACATTGCATTTGTTGTGGGAATGTTGGAATGATATTAGAGTAAACCAGGTATAGACCACTGGAGAGCTGCAAAGAAAGTAATGAGGTATCTTCAAGGAACTAAAGACTACATGCTTATGTATAGACGGACGGACAATTTGGAAGTAATTGGCTACTCAGATTCTGACTTTGTTGGATGTGTTGATTCACGCAAATCAACATCATGATACATTTTTATGATGGCCGGTGGAGCTGTATCATGGAGGAGTGCCAAGAAGACCTTGATTTCCACTTCCACTATGGAAGCCGAGTTCGTCTCCTGTTTTGAGGCTACTTTACATGGTGTATGGCTTAAGAGTTTCATTTATGGGCTTAGAATTATGGATTCTANACTGAATATAGATTGTCAATAGGTTTTAAGATGAGACATTAAGTTTGGAAGTATGGACCAAGTGGGAGAATGTAAGCTCCCGCATTCGCATCCTGCATTCAGCAACTCCTCAAAACTGATGACGGTTCATTCGGTTATCAACCACACTCAAACTGATTTCTAGTTTGGAAATTGTTTTCTTGCTGGGAGCTTTTGGAGTGATCCATCTAGGGTTCTCTACCTAGATTTGCGGAACAGTTGACACATAGCCAACAGAAGCTTGATGGAAGCTTGGTTATTAAACCCCTGTTTGGTCCCCAAGCTCACTAACTCAATTCCCTTCAATTTTACACCATCAAGAAAGAGAAAGCAGAGCTTGGAAGTACCGTACAGGAAGCTAAACTTGTGTGGAACAGGGAAATCTTCTACAGCAAGTCAAGTAGCATCAATGGCTGGAGGTATGATCTATTGGTATTCCTATTTCGATTCTGTTTCAGAGTTTTATTCCGCATTTTAAATAATCGGAAATTTATGCTAACATTATTTTCATGGCGAAAAACCGAACTCCCAACTCAAAGCTAGTAAGGCTGAATTTGAGATTGAAATCCATTTTAACTGTCACGTCCCATTAAACATCACTCTGTTGCTACAACAGTCTACACAGTTTGCTGGAGTCTGGTTTATTTCAGAGATCAAGAGAGTGCGCTTGCCTGTTTACTTCAATTCATCTAAAATTGAAAGCAGGAAAAAAATTGAAACCAATTTTATGTTCTTTCAAATGTTCGCATCTGCCAGGCACATTGAAAGAGGAGGAGTAGCGCTTGCAGCTAGCGACCTATGTTTTTTTTAATAAGAACGGTTACTGTTTGTATTAAATAAAGATGAGTGGCTGCGGCCGAACCGGATAAACTTAGACCTGTTAAGCATATCATCTAAATATCAGCTATTTCTCTATTATTAAATCTTACTGTTACTTAGTGATAGTTATGTTATTAGGCTTTTTGCATTGCAACTGCAACATTCTTGTTGTATGAAGCATAGTAACATATTTCGAGTAGGAATAATATTAATATGATTGGATATTGAAAAATAAATAACAAAAAATCCAATACAACTAAAATAAGGAAGCACACTTCTTATATATACTTTTTTTAATTAAATATACAACTATATATACAACATTTATATATATAGTTAATCATATACAATATTTTTAATGAAATATTAAAAATCAACCATTAAATTTTAAACTTGAAAAAAATCATTCTTTTTATAACATATTTCTTATAACCAAAATTACTGTTTAAAAACAAAAATATCATACCCTTAGTATACGAGAGAAAACTCTTAGTTATTAATAGTTATAAATTATTTTAAGAAGAAAGTAATAATAATATTTACCACTACTTACATTTGGAATTAATTAAGGAATGTTTAGATTGTGTTAGGGTTAACTTTGACCCTCCAATGAGCAATGATGTAAGTGGTTTTGGGCACATGGTTTTGCTAACCAATAAATTTGGTGTTGCTATTATATATACATATTTTTTTTCTTTGACATTTTATATTCCTATTAAATTGAATAACAAAATATAAAATTGAAAAATATTTATTTTATAATGTTTGAATAATTAAAATTTGGCTTTTTAAAATCAATTTTCAAAATTAACCTTTATCCATAAATCAAATATTTGGTGCCAAATTTCCGTACACAAACAAAAGACAAACATGAAGCCCACTGTATTACAACTTTTTCCTGTGAGTAAGGCACCCATAAGGCACTTTGTTCATATATTAGTATGTTATTTGCTTGCAGTGATGGAAGCCAATTGGGAAGTAAACAAGAATAACAACACCCTCTGGCTGGAAATGGGTGAAATTGTTGGATGGGAAGGACTTCGAGCTATTTTTGTTGGGCACTTCTTTCGGCATGCAATTGGAATTGGATTTAATCTGGTCTTTATTGTTTCTGTCATCCTCGAACTGTGCTGGACAAGTTTCAAATTTCGCACACCTCGGCCTCCTACATCTCCTGTTCCATTTGACAAATTTGCCAGCAAGTGTAGATTGGGGATTATGCATAAGATAGCTTTAGGTGGCTGTATTTTTCTATCTATATGCTACAGCGTACTTGGGATATGGAACCCTGTGTATTGGTGGCTGGAGGAGATGCCTGAAGGTTTTGCAAATGAGGGAGAATATATTGTCCAGGCTCTGGCTTGGTCTACAATGTCAGCTTATGTTCATCACTCCATCGCAAAAGAAGGTAAAGAGAAATTCCCACCTTTATTACAGGTTTGGTGGAGCCTATCATTCATTCTGCATGCTTTCTTCATCTTCCTTAACATTCAACGGCTGACAGAACAAAGATGCGTTGTTGTGGATATCTTTGTTGAGATTATGGCTCTTCTCTTTTTGGGTTTCTTGTGTTATGCTAGTTGTTGTGCCAGAAGTTATGTATACTCCTCCTTAGAGACCATTCAAGAACCTCTTTTAAGAGAAAATCCTCAAATATGTGGAAACATTAAGCAAGTCACATATGCAACAGCCAGCCTTCTCAGTCGGGTGTCATTTTCTTGGATGAGTCCTTTGCTTGCTGCTGGTTATAAGAACCTTTTGCATATTGACGATGTACCCCAAGTTGCAGATGTGGACATGGCTGGTCAATTATACCATAAATTCAGAGATCAGCTAGAGGCCAAAGGTCATAACAGGTCATTAGCAAAAGCCTTATTTGTATATCTCCGGAAGGAAGTACTTTTGACTGCATTCTTAGCAGCCTTGAATACTTGTGCATCGTATGTAGGTCCATATTATATAGGTGCATTTGTCCAGTTTCTCGATGGACAGAAACAGTTTGAAAGTCAAGGCTATGTGCTAGTTTGTGCATTTTTTGTTGCAAAGGTAATAGAGTCTTTGTCACAGAGACAAAAGAATTTCAAACAACATCAGTTATCTCTACGTGCTCATGCAGCATTGATAGCTACTATATACAGGAAGGGCTTGTTGCTTTCCAGTCAGTCAAGACAGAAGCATACAAGCGGAGAGATTATCAACCTCATGAGTGTAGATGTTCGAAATGTTCGAGGTTTCTGTTCGTTCATGCACGGTATTTGGATTTTACCTCTCCAAGTTGTTCTGGCCTTTATTATTCTATATCAGAACATGGGCTTGGCAGCATTTTCAGGGTTGGCAGCGTCATTGGCAGTTATTTTGCCAAATTTCCCACTGGCAAACTGGCAAGAGAAGTTTGAGAAGAGAATCATGGAAGAAAAAGACAAAAGGATGAAGGCCACATCCGAGACATTAAAAATTATGAGGATCTTAAAATTGCAGGCTTGGGAGGCAAGTTTCCTTAGGAAGCTAGAGATTTTGAGGCAGGCGGAAAGTAGTTGGCTACAAAAATATGTTTACACATCAGCTATCACAACATTTGTTTTCTCTTTGACACCAACATTTGTCTCTGTTGCAACTTTTGGTACATGTATCCTTATAGGAGTACCTTTGACAGCAGGTAGGATTCTTTCTGCACTTGCAACCTTTCGTATACTTCAGGCAGATCTAGAAAATCTTCCTGACTTAATCTCTGTGACTGTTCAAACTAATGTGTCAGTAGATCGCATTGTGGCCTTTCTGCAGTTGGAAGAGCTGCAACACGATGGAGTAGAAAAGGTATCAAAGGAGTCCACAGATGTAGCGATTCAAATCCAAGGAGGGATATTTTCTTGGGATCCCGAGTCCTCTAGTCCAACTATAAGAGGTTTAAATGTTCAAATAAAGAGAGGCATGAGGGTTGCAGTATGTGGAACTGTTGGTTCAGGAAAATCAAGTCTTTTATCCTGCATGTTAGGTGAAATACCAAAAATATCAGGCTCTGTTAGCTTAAGTGGTACCAAAGCATATGTCCCTCAGTCTCCTTGGATACAAAGTGGGAAAATTAAAGACACTATTCTCTTTGGGAAGCGGATGGATAAAATAAGGTACAATAGTGTACTTCAGGCTTGTGCATTGCAGAAAGATCTTGAACTTTTTCCCTATGGGGATGAGACAGACATTGGAGAAAGAGGGTTAAATTTGAGTGGTGGACAAAAACAAAGAATACAGATTGCCCGTGCTTTATATCAGGATGCAGACATTTATATTTTTGATGATCCTTTTAGTGCTGTGGACGCACATACTGGAAAACATATTTTCCAAGTATGTTTCTCTTATCCTTTACATACTGTGTGTTTCCTGAATAAACTAGTTCTAATGTTTTGATGGAATGATAAAGCTCTACAGTAGTCCTCAAAGCATTGTTCAGTCTGGATAATATAATTGCTGGTTGCGCTGCTGCAAATTCATGTCTGTAAACATCTAAGAAATTGTACTTGTTTATTACAGGAATGCATACTTGGTTCTCTGGCCTCAAAGACTCTAGTCTATGTAACTCATCAATTGGAATTTTTACCTGCAGCTGACCTCATTCTGGTAGGTTTAAATTTCTTTCACTCTGTTCTAGTGATATAAAATTTTCAATGTAAATGTAATTGTTAAAGAGACAAAGGGCTTAGTAATCATTTATTGAAGGGAGGAAATAGGGAATCCCAATTTTGTTGATGCACATGATATTCTTCACAGGTAATGCGAGATGGTGAAATTACCCAGGTCGGCAGATACGATGACATCTTACAATCAGGCACAGATTTTGTGGAATTAGTTGATGCACATCAGAAAGCTTTGAAAACTATTTCTGCTATGGAGAAATCTGAAGTGTACACATCAGAAATATTTGTTGAAAGCTCATGTCCTGGCGATACAGCTACGGTGAATAATGATACTGCCAGTGAGACACTGAAACGGAGTGGTGTTCAGAACTTAATAGATGTAGAGGAAGAGATTGAACCAGAAAACCGCAAAGCAAGAATGGATAAAGAGAATAAAAATTCACAGCTTGTACAAGAAGAAGAAAGAGAGAAAGGCAGGGTGAGCTTGTCGGTATACTGGTCTTACATCACTGCTGCATACAATGGTGCTCTGATACCAATAATACTAGTGGCCCAAATAGTGTTTCAGCTGCTTCAAATAAGTAGCAACTACTGGATGGCATCGTCAATTCCTACAAAAGAAGATGAGAGATCCCATGTTAGAAACTCCCTTCTCATTCTGGTTTACATTGCTTTGACATTAAGCAGCTCACTGTGCGTTCTTGTGAGGTCTATGTTTCTTTCACTAGTTGGATTTAAAACTGCCAATCAGCTTTTCAGCAATCTCCACAGGTGTATATTTCGTGCACCAATGTCTTTCTTTGATGCAACTCCATCTGGGCGAATACTAAATCGGGTCAGTTCACATTTATTAATTTAGCAGGCTAACATCTTTTGTGAGAGAGAAGGAAATCAGCTGATTCTAGCAGTTCAATAACAAGCTCTCTGTTTCTTGGCAGGCATCAACTGATCAGAGTGCAGTTGACACGTTGATTCCTACTCAACTAGGATCTTTGGCTTTTGCATTTATACAACTTTTGGGAATCATTGCAGTCATGTCCCAGATTGCTTGGCAGGTCTTCATTGTGTTTATACCAGTGGCCGCAACTTGTATATGGTATCAGGTATTTTCTGTATCTCTCAAGAGTCAATAATAATTAATACAAACTTTGCAAAATTTTAATTTTTTCAGAGGAACATAAAGTGGAGATAAGAGGGTTTGAACTCTACCTCAAGTTTTGGTGTAGGCAGAACCCATAATCTGATTGAAAGAGATGCTACTGAATAGATAGAGTTGCATTAGGATTCTATCATGGCTACATTTTATTGCATGTCTTTGTTTCCATGCTTTTGGGTTTTTATGGTTACGAATAAAAGAATCATTGTAACTCCATCTGACCTTCCTTGCATGCAGCAATATTACATACCGTCAGCTAGGGAACTGGCTCGGTTGGCATTAGTTTGTAGAGCTCCAATCGTACAACATTTTGGAGAATCAATCTCTGGAGCAGCCACCATTAGAAGTTTTGACCAGGAGTCTCGATTCATGGAGAGAATTCTCGAGTTGACTGATATATATACTAGACCTTTTCTCCACCATGTTGGAGTCAACGAGTGGCTTGGTATTCGGATTGATTTTCTATCAAATCTTGTGTTTGCATTCGCTTTGGTGGTGCTTGTCAGCTTGCCTGAAGGTGTACTTAGACCAAGTAGGTACAGAAGAACTATCTTGGCATGCAATTATTCTTTCCTAAGCTGATCTGAACAGACTAGACTTATTCTTTATAATGAAATATGAAAGTTAATCAAATGGCACCCTAAACAGGCATTGCAGGGTTGGCAGTAACATATGCTCTAAGTCTGAACATGATACAAGCCTCGGTAATATGGTGCCTTTGTTTTGTGGAGTACAAAATGATCTCAGTGGAGAGAATAATGCAGTATTCACGTATTCCCGGTGAGCCACCATTGATCATAGAGAATTCCAGACCAAACTCCAACTGGCCATCTACAGGAACAATAGATCTGATTGATTTGCAGGTCAGAACTCAATACAAATAGACTGTTTCTTCCACACATTCAAAGCTAGCAATTTGCATGTCAGTTTATTGTTCAGTCTATAAATTTGATCCATACAAGCAGGTGCGTTATGGACCACATCTTCCGCTTGTCTTGAAAGGCCTTACATGCACTTTCCCTGGAGGGATGAAGGTGGGAGTTGTGGGGCGGACAGGAAGTGGCAAATCTACTCTTATTCAATCCATTTTTCGCATTGTGGAACCAACAAAGGGTAGAATTGTCATTGATGGAATCGACATCTCAACAATAGGCCTCCATGACCTAAGATCCAAATTAAGCATTATTCCGCAAGAACCAACCATGTTTGGGGGAAGTATAAGAAATAATCTGGATCCTCTGGAAGATCACTCGGATGATGAGATCTGGGAGGTCAGTTCTGCCACATACCTATATGCATCTAATCTAATTAATTGCATCAATTCTGGCACCAATTATTCTTGCATTGAAGAGTATAAATATTTATGTATCTAGTTGGGAGTTATTGTTGATGCTTATCTATTTTGATTTGGTGTAAGCTAAACAATCTACTATTTGCACTTTTTTTGGGTGATCTTTTTAACCAAAAGCCAGTTGAACTTGTTGAAATTGCAGTTTTAAGTTGTTGGAATTGCATACTCAGGGTGTGGGAGGAGTAATAAAGGGCCTTGAATTGAGGGCAAAAATCCGATTGATGGATACCGTAAAAAATTGCGGATAAAATACAAATCTTATATTATTTAACTTCCTCCTTTTGATTTTTCTTTTGCTTCAGGCTTTGGAGAAGTGCCAGCTGGGTGAGATTGTAAGGGCGAAAGAAAATAAACTTGATTCCTCAGGTTTGTTTTCACATGTCTGAGCTGCTATTTGCTTCCCATTTTACTGCCCCTGTTTATGTTTATCTTTTTGGGTCCTTTGAGACCTAACTGGTCTATAGGACCCCTTTTCTTAGACTAGAATCCGATGGAATGATTTATTGTGCAGTAGCTGAGAGTGGAGGGAATTGGAGTGTGGGGCAATGCCAACTTGTCTGTTTGGGACGGGCACTACTAAAACAAAGTCGTATACTAGTTCTTGATGAAGCAACTGCCTCAGTGGACACTGCAACTGATGGGTTTATTCAGCAAATAATTCGCCACCAATTTTCTGCCTGCACTGTCATTACTATAGCGCATCGGGTTCCATCGGTTATTGATAGTGATTCGGTTCTCGTATTAAACGATGGTATAACATTTATAAGTTGTTTATTTCCCTAGCTTTCTGATTCTAGTTACTTTCTTTTCTTGGAACACATTTCATTTTTCTGATGCTATGCATTTGTCTTGAATCAGGAGAAATTGCTGAGTACGACACTCCATCCAAACTACTAGGCAACAAAACTTCTGCATTTGCAAAACTAGTTTCAGAATACTCCATCCGATAGATAGCGTAACTATAGTTTTGGACATTGGTCCCTTTGGGTTCACGAGATAAAGGAGAAAATACTTCTTTTCTCTAAAACTCTCAAGCTGGATCAATTGAATTATCAAGACTCTAATAAGATAGAAGTAGTTATTTTGTATGAGCTCATTTGGGCTCTGAAGTTACTATGGTATGGAAATAAGTTTTTTTTTTTTACTGTTATCACTCTCAAGCTGGATCAATTGAATTATCAAGACTCTAATAAGATAGAAGTAGTTATTTTGTATGAGCTCATTTGGGCTCTGAAGTTACTATGGTATAGAAATAAGTTTTTTTTTTTTTACTGTTATCACTTCAACAATATAATCGATAAGGTAACATTGGATAGTTTTTGTTTTCATATGTTTTGTTTTATTTCATGCAATGAACCAATTAAATTTATTGATAACATATTTCTAATCATAATCTTTTAAAATTATCCGGTAATTCAATGAACCAGAGTCATCCATCCATCAAATGACCTTACAATTAAAATGGGAAATCAACAAAATAGATATAGGCTATTTGATCTTAAAGATCACCTTGTTAGACGACGCATGCCTCCAATAGAAGACAAAAGGATTGAACCCCTAATCTGGTGCTCATTCGAATTGTTATTTCTATCGCTTATGTTTCATTGGAAATTCCTATCAAATGCATATGAAGAGTAGAGTAGAGAAAACAGAATGGAGACCGCAGTCCAATCTACAAAGATTCTAAACACAACAACGCCCACAACTAGTAGAAAGCACAACAGGTCCTGAACTGAGCACTCACATGACCTAAGAGGACTAATAGGTCTTCACATGTTTCACCATCAAACAAGGCTTCCAACCCACCGATTGACAATTCAAAAGGGCTCAACAGACCCTAATTCACACCCATGCAACAACTCGAGTATATAAATCAGACAAACATCAACCAGAAATTCTTCTTTTAAGCTAGGCTCAAAAGGCCATTAAGATACAACACATTAAAACACCAAGATTTTATGTATTAAAACACCAAGATTCTTACATAAAAGCCATGGATTCAATTTATTGGCTCAACATGCCTATTAATTAAATGTCACGTCCCTATTTATCAATCCTAACAACAAAGGGGACATGAACAAACTACAAGCTTTTAAATTTCGTCCCATATAATTAATTGTATGTGTGCATTATGCATAAATAATAATACACAATGGAAATAAACACTATCCATTCACATCTAGTATGCATATACCAACATAATCATAGAAAGCAGTAAATGTAAACATTGCCTACTCAAATACAACATAATACTTATCTTTAAACAAAGAAGTTCCAAACAATTGGTTATGTAAGAGTGATTTTCCACCCAGCCGTAGGCACTCTGTCCAACATATACTCTTTTTGTAGAGATGCTACCCCCAACCCAAGCTATGAGGATACCAGGGGAAAGAAAACACCTCCATGCTTCTCTCTCTCAACCCACAACTCGTTATGCTCTCTATGCTTAGCCAAATGCTCATACAGATCTCTAGAGGGATCTCACTCAGCCATCACAGCTGTGGCTCCAACAATACCTGCTCCACACAAGACCTTTATGGGCTCAGGCATCCCCTTCACCATTCCACGGTTCTCTTGGGTGATCCATCTTTCCAGGTGCTTTTAGTATCTGCATAGAAGGAGACCAATCTGATATATGCTGTCGCAGAACCACATGTAGCATTAATTCATGGCTTCTCAAGCATCTATGAGTAGAAAAACTCAATGGATAAGAGTTCCTAACTTTCCCAACCACTATGCTCTTCTACAACCATTTATTTTCCCTTCAAATCTACAGTTTTGTCTCTCAATTCAAATTACTGGGTTATACACAGTCTAGTAATGGTCATGAACATCAATGAGGAGCTCTATATAGTGTAGATCTACATGAGAGAATGAGTGTTGACTCCAAGGGATATGAGATAATGATGAAATGACAAATGACATAGATTCTAACCATAGAATAAAGGACTCCTAATAGCTGTAGTTTGACTTCTGACATGTAGCAAAAGTGTCACAAAAGTGCATTCAACCCCATGCTTCAATAGCTGCATGAGATGACTTTTCCCATCAACCTCAAACTTCCATTCAATGATTGGAAATACTCGAATGGAGGTAATTGATTCATTTAAAAGCACATGGCCCAGAATTTGGATGAGTTCTAAGGTTGACACTTTGCAACAAAGGATTTAATCTCCCATAGCCCCCCTTTCATCTTCCCCTCTAGTGGAAGGAGTAAGCTATCTACCCGAAAATTTGCACCAGGGCCCACCCGACGTCGTTGAGTGATAGCTTACTCTATTACTAGCTCGACTGTCTCTGCTATGCTCAGGCTTCTTCCTCCATCTTTCCTAATTCCGACCTTCTCTCCCTGACCCGCTGTTCTTTCTCTTCACACAAACCTGGAGTACTCCCCTTTGAGCTCACGCGAAACCTCCAACAACCATTAAAGCCTAACGGCTTCATCCTAGAGTTATCAACTCAAATACCAATATTCTATATCCACAAATACATTCACCTATACATCCTCTACAAACTCTTTCATTACAGAAGTGAACTCACACTAAAACTAGAAAGCAGGGTTGACATGATGAATCTAATTTAAACCGTAGGAGTAATAACTTCTACCAGCGAAGAGAAAGAGAGTATTTTCACTAGTAATATGCAGCTGGAACACTTGGTATCACAACTCAGCCAGATCAATCATGATTTAGCTCTACCACACAGGACTTGCTTATATTCATAAGGTATCAATTCTACACCAGTGGAGGGCATGAAGAAAAGCCAGAGTTGAGAGTTCAAGCTCTGATACCTGAAGAGTTCAAGCCATGTCTGCATGAAGAGAAGGAACAATGGGTCAAGGAGAGCAGGTTGACGTTAGGAAAGATGGAGGAAGAAGCTTGAGCATAGTAGAGACAGTCGAGCTAGTAACGAAGTAAGCTATCACTCGACGGCGTTGGGTGGGTCCCGGTGCAAATCGTTGGGTAGATAGCTTACTCCCTAGTGGAATCATAGCCCCTCTAGTGCTCTTTACAAAACCATCTTGGACCATTATTATTTACGTAATACATGCCTAGCCATTCACTAGTCAGGCCTTGTCATTGAGATCTACACTAGGAATCCATTCTAGAATATTTAGAGCGTTTACATAATTTTGGTTAAACACATTCCAAGTCAAAACCAAGGATATTACATTAAAATTGAAGTCATAAAATTTATAATTGATAGGTAGGCTTACATTTACTTCAAATTTTTACCAATAAAGGATTTAACTTGAGGTTTTCTTCTTTAACGTTGTTGCTACCAAATTCCTTTGATCTCTTTCTACTTTATATTCATCTTAGCTCCATTCTTTCCCCTTCTTTGTCCCTGTTTTCTCCTCTTTGTCTTGTCTCCATTCTTTATGATGCTTCTCTAGCCAACTATATCGCCTCTTTCATGTGTACCTTCCTGTATATTTATTCCCTATCTCTTTCATGTGTACCTTCCTGTATATTTCTTCCCTGTCTCTTTCATGTAGACCTCCTTTCCCAGAAACACCAGGCTCTTCTATTCACAGGAGTTACCGTATCTTCATATGGTGCCTCCCTATTTCTTCTCCGCGGTCTCTCCAGTCCATATGCATTCTCCCTTTTCATCACCACTCTCTCCTTCAAATGGGCCTCTTCCCAACAATAATATGAGTCCTTCATAATAATCATTCCCAAGAAATACAATCTCCCTAAATATTTTTTTTCTTATGAGGATTTAAAGGTTTCACGAGGGAATGGAATGACTCCTCCTCAAATGGTGCCATGTACCCCCTTATGTCTATGTTTTGCTTTGAGAAAATTAAAAACTGTATGTTCAAAGGACTAGCTAGGAATCCTGTCCAGGAATTTGTAACTTCAAGACAATTATCTTTGTGGAGGTTCTCTTGGGTCTTTTATAGTATAAAAGGACTTGTATGTACATATTTTAATTAGCTGAGAGAATTTTATGAAAATGAAACAATTTTGCAACATTGTTTTTTAACATTAAAACCATCTTGTATTGCATATGAGGAGGCAGGGTGGCACAATGGAGAGGTACGTATTGTTGTGATCTTACTGTAAGAACAGCTTATTTATTTCCAGTTAATTTTTTTTTCACAGGATTTACCACAAGGGAACAATCCTTTGCTTTCTCCATTTATTTTCATAGAAGGGATTTCCATAGGAAATGCCATTAATGCTCTTGTAATTACGCAGAAACCAAAATTTGTCCATGGATTGCCCCGCTGCAACTTGACAAGGTGGATTTTAATATACATTTCAATTGAAAACTTCTAGAAGTGAATTTAATTATTAATTTTGGAGAACATCCATAGAATAAATCTGAATCAATCTGGATAGTACACTTGTCTCTTTCTCGTTTAATCTTAAACGACGTCAATAGAATCAATGTGGACAGTATGCTTGTCTCATTCTCGTCCGTAGATGAAAACACATAGATGGTAGTCCACCCCAAAATTCTAAGATATATACATCTTCCAAGTAAATATTGGTTTATTATTATAATATATAAAAATGTTTATAATTAAGGATTGTTTTGAAAAATGACTTCGTTTATAAATTTAGAACAATGTGTAGAATAAGGTGTAGTATAGATATTTCAAGTTTTTAATATCTTATGAGTATATTTTTCATAAGTTTTATGGAAATTCTGTAAAAAAATCTAGAATGATATATCTTAGCTATAGAAATTGCTCTAGATATGGGGTTTTTGAGGGTGCCAAATTTATAAAGCATTTAAAAACGCAATTTAAATGCTTCCAAATTTAGATTTGACCAAAATCAAATTATCGATTCTGATCAAACTCCACCAAAAAAATACAAAATTTGAATAAATAAACTACTCATAGAAAATAATAAAATATAAATAAATAATTTTAAAATTTATATTTAATTAATTGTTTATATTTATTAAAAAAATAAATATATTATTTAATTAACTTTAATTTAAAAGAAATATTTTGTTATTAAGGTATTTTTTTGATGAAATATTTTACATGAGAGTCTTTTGCCTTTATATTTTTGTATGAACTCTTTTAGGGACACCCTATGATGTGTTATCTTGCGACTAACTTTCGTCTTTCTGTACTGTGGTTCCTGGTAATGAAATTTTTTTTTTTAATAAAATAAAAACTTTGATTTAAATGATTAAAAAGAGAAATATTATTTTTCATTTAAATATAATTATTTTTATGATATATAATGATTTTTAAATCAATTTCAATTTAATCTTTCATCATTAATATGACTTTTATGAAAAAATCCAATTTACATAGTTTAAAAAGTCCAAATCACAAAATTAATTGAAGATAGGTTAATAATTTCATTATTAATATTGGCTTCATAAATCTTAGAAATATTTATTATGTCCCTACATGTAGTTTTCGGTGAAAGACATTAATTCAAAACGTTATATTCAAATTTTCACGTTGCACTGTATGTTCTTGCTTTTAGAGATGGACTTTGAATTTGTCCCTCGCATCTCATGAATCTGGAGTGCCATAACGTCCACTAGAATGTCTGGTACAAGAGATGATATAATTTATAATATAACATCCATAGTAGTAAAGGATAGCCATTCATGCCTTTCTCAAAGTACGGGTTAGCCATAACATAAGTTTTTTTCCAGAAGAAAAATAGTTGTTCCTTGTTATTCATCTGAATCAAAGGTCACTGTTTACAACACAAGAGGGCCTTCTCTGCAATAGACATATCCAAAACAAAAGTGAAGAGAATCAGAGCCTCACCAAAGAGATACTACCCCACAAAAAGATGTAGATACATGACAAGCTGTCAGATACACTGAGGGATCAACAGTCCCAACATCAATCCTCAGTCTATAGAGCAACATAGGATAACCTACATACACCATCCCGATTATCCAGGATGACTACAGAGAATGCAAGCAAAACCATACATGGCTTATCCAAGGAGGCACTTATGGGAATGCCATACTGAAATAGGAGGAGAACAGAGTCTACCTCGACCATCCAAAAAGATGTGATTCTCAATCCTGCCATACTCATGAAAAATACATCAAAGATGTAGAAAGGAGTAGGCCAGCTCAAAGCTAATAACACTGAATTGTTCCATTCCCAATACATTCACCTTCAGTGAACTCTGTGAAATGAAGGAGGCCAGAGGCCAAAGTAAGTGCCTCCTTAGATAAGCCATCTACCTTCACATTGTATTCTCTGTATACATGCTGGAAGTCAAGGTGGTGAAAGAAAGATTCCAAAAGTTTGATATTATGACACCACCCATCTAGATTGAGAGCAGTGAGAGTTGCCTTTTGATTAACCCAGTTGATAATAGCAAACAAGTCACCAAATACATGGAGAGAAGGTAGACCAAGATCCTTGGTGAAAACAAGCAGATCCCACAGTGCAAGTAGTTCAGATCTAGTATTGGTGCTCTGACCAGAACCCATTTTAATGCTAAAATAATGCCCTTGACTGATCATCAAGTGAACTCCAGCACCCCCAATCATATTAGCGGAGGCCCCATAAAAAAAACCAAATGGATACTGCATAAGAGGTGCCAGTGAAATATTCCTCGATTTTTTATGCTTTTGAGTGATCACAGGGAAAGATTGAAACTGCTGCAAAATGCTGTGACAAATAACATTTTCCTCCGGATTGAGATCTTCAAAGATAACTCTGTTTCTAGTGAGCCACAATTGCCATGTTGTGAGGAGTGGGAGATGGAGCAACTCCTTTTCCTTTCTAAACCACAATTCCAAATTATCTTCAAATGAGGGTTCCTTCCAATCCATAGACCGGTCAAGTCTTCTGTTGAGACAATTGAATATATGACGAGTGAAAGAACAAGTTGAGAAGCGATGGTTGACCGATTCTTCACCACTATACATAGATTGCATCTGTTGAGGCCTGTCCAACCCCTTTTAATCAAATTATCCCACATATTAATACGGTTTCCAAGCAAAACCATATAAAGCAGATCACTTTAAAAGGTATGTTACATTTCCAGATGAGATTAACAGAACTAACAGGCTGGGCAGAGAGAAAAGTCGAAGAGATGAGTTCATAGGCCAACTTAGCATTGATCATATCCGTGGCATTAATGTACATCCAAAGCAGTGAGTTTTTTCTCCACAAGTCTGATGCATCCATGAGATACGCCACTGATATAATTAATCCAAAGATCTTTCCAATAGCCACCCAGATCTAAATCCTCAGCAGTAAGCCAGTATGACTGTGAGGAGGCACCAACCCCAGTATTACAGGCGTGAACTAGAGATGTGATACCATAGTCTTCGAGGTAACCTCTGAGATCCTCCACAGAACAAAAGAAGAGTTTAAGCTAGCCACAGGGTCAATTCCAATTTTGATGCTCAAGCCATTTCCAACCTTCCAGCCCAGATACCTAGTGATCCAAGTAAGTGATTTGATGAAACCATTCCATATAAAAGAAGCTCCTTGAACAAAGAATTTTTGAATACGTAATCAATTTTCCACCAATTGATTTTTAAGATATTTATGTTGAATAATGTGAGACCAAATACCCTTACCATGCAGAACCATCCAACAACTTTTAAGTCTTAGAGACAAGCTGAACCAGTCCAGGTTCTTGATATCCCAACCTCCGAACTCATATGGTCTAGAGATAGTATGCTAGTCTACCAGGTGCATTTTGAAATTCCTATCCACATTTCCCCAAAGGAAATTGAAAATAGAGCATCTGAGACAATGCAATATAGACTTGGGGAGTCGAGCTAAGGTGAGCCAATAGACAGCCAAACCCACAAGAACTGATTTAACTAGAATCAGTGTACCACCAAGAGATAAAAGTCTATAAGTCCAATCACTGATCCTCTTTTCAAACCTTTTTATGATCCAGCGCTAATCATTTGTACAATAGCCCAAAGGTTTAAGGTAGAATCCAAGTTATTTGAACCCAACAAAAATATGATCCATTTTATAAAGTAACAGAGAGAAGATTCCAGCGCTAGTAACCTCATCCACTTCATTGTATAAAAAGGAGGATTTCTCAATACTAATCTTCATACCAGTAGCAAAGCAGAAGAGATCTAAAATCTCTTTGAAATCATGCCATTCCTCTAGAGTCCCCAACCCAAACAAAATGACATCATCCACAAAAAGTAGGTGTGTCAGATGAAAGCTAGAAGAGACCTTGATACCTGAAATATCCCCCTTTCGTTGTGCATTTGCAATAATAAGACTCAAGCTTTCAATAAAGCCATAACATAAGTTGCTTCGCCCTTGTAACTTTTGATTTGGAGAAAACATCCTTTTTTTTCATATAGAAATATGCACGGGAAACCCAACAATACTTCCCCACATTAGTGGATGGTAGAGGTGGTAAACCGTCGGCCATCCTCGCAGAAGGCCTACCCCCAAAGGACTCAAGGCTCGAACCCGTGACCTCTACCTGAACCGAGAGAGTGTGCGCATGTCTTACCAATTGAGCTAACCCTTGGGGCTTTGGAGAAAACGCCCTTATAAGCATGGTCCATTCAAATTTTGACTTGAATGTGTTAGAAAAACTGACTTCCATAAACCATTGTGCATATGTAAACGACCGAGATTATCATTATTGTACACTGTAAGGGAATATGGTTCTATATTTTCATCTTCTATGTAGTTGAAGTTCTTCAAAGTGGTTCTTTTGTGTGCCATGGTTAGGTTTGTCATGGAATTAGGGCATTTACACTTCTGAGGATGCTTTTTATAATCAATAATCGACAAAGTATTTTATTTAAAAGCTTTTATGGGTATTGTTTTCTTAAATGTTTATTATGATGGACATACTTTACTATTGTTTGGTGCTCAAAGAACGTTGGACGTATTTGAATTTTGACTTGAATGTCTTAGAAAATCTGAGTTTTATAAACCATTGTGTCTAAGTAAATTGCCCAGATTATTATTTTTTTGTATATTGTTAAGGAATATGGTTATATATTTCCATATGTAAATGTAGTTGAATTTCTTCAAAGTGGTTGTTGGGTTGTTATATGGGCCATGGTTAGATTGGTCTTGGAATTAGGATGTTTACACTTGTGTTGATGGTTATTTTAATCAATAATCGACATAGTATTTTGTTTAAAAGTTTTTCTAGGTATTTTTTTCTTAAATATTTATTATGATGGCATGTTGTACTGTTGTTTTATTGCTTCTTGTTTTCATATCTAAGATGAAAGCTTATAGTAGCATCACCTTGGTCATTGAGTTTTAACTTTTTAACACTGTCCATGCCATAGTTTGTAACAAAAGATTGCCCAAATACCAGGTATGTTATTATGAGTAATGTTGTGGTTGATTTTATCTCTGGGATTCCTATCACTGGATGAAATACCAGGTATCATATATGTGACAACATAGACCTTGGTAATCAATTTATTTTTAAGGTAAACTTCTTTTTAAATACATTATCTATATATTTTGCTTGTTTGGCTTTTTAGTTTGGTTTATAGAACAACGCCTGGTGAGTTTAGTGTGGCTCCAATTGAACTTTATTTTCAGTAGTTAAATATGCGATTATCTTCATAGAAGGTGGTTAGTCAAAACCGATATTCATTATGTGTGTTAAGCTTTATCTATGAAGCACAAAAAGGGGCCGAATCCCTTAAGGTGCAAACCTTTCTTTCCCTTCGCTATACTACTTTGCGCATAAGGAAAATAATTGTGTGTATATAACATATCTAAGCCAAAGATAGAGCCGAACTTTATGTAGCTTTTTTCTTCCGCAGAACCAAATAGATCCGAATTTTTGAATTTGTTCATTCTATCCAAATTTGTTCTATTTTATTTATATAAGATTGATTTAATTAACCATTTTCATTCTTAATTTTTTATTTAAATTTATTTTAATTGATTTAACCAATGAGACAATTGTATCTTATTCTTTATTTTTATTTATTTAAATTTTTTATGGTCAACATAAGATTTTTTAAAATTTTAAAATTTAATATTTTTTAATGTTTTGGATAGAGAGATATTTTCCCCCACCCGAGTTGTAGAAATGCGCCCCTCAATGCAAAGATAATTGATTTCACACTAGTATCGACCCATCTAACTTTGGTTTTACAAAGCGTCCAGAGGGATCAAATCCCTTGAGGTGGAAACCTTTCTTTTCTTTCACTATTCTTCTCTGCACATAAGGGAGTTATTTGAGGGTGCTATAGAGTTATTTGAGGGTGCCAAATTTATTTATAAATTCAAAAACACAATTTAAATGCTTCCAAATTTGGATTTTACCAATTTTCTTTTACCAAACTCCAACCAAAACCCATCAAAAACTCCAAAACTTGAATAAATAGATTACCTCATAGAAAAATAATAAAATATAAATGAATAGTTTTTAAAATTTATATTTAATTAATTATTTATATTTATTAAAAAATTAAATATATTATTTAATTAACTTTAATTTAAATTAAATATTTTGTTCTTAAGGTTTATTTTTATGAAATATTTTACATAACACCTTTTTGCCTTGATATTTTGTATAAGCTCTTTTAGGGGACACCTATGATGTGTTATTGATAGGCTACAACCTTTGGGTACAATGTGGTTCATGGTAATGAAATGAACTGCTATTTTTTTTCGTGAAAAAAATACTTCGGTTTAAATGATTAAAAAAATATTATTTTTCATTTAAATATAAATTACTATTATGTTTTTTAAACCAATTTCTATTCAATCTTTCTTCTTTGGTATTTACTTTTATGAAAAAATCTAATTCACAATCTTTAAAAAAATCCAAAATGGCATGAAAAAAAATCTAATTAAAAAATCCAAAATCACATAATTAATTGAAAATTAGTTTATAATCAATAATCCACAAAGTATTCTATTTAAAAGGTCCTATGGGTATTGTTTTCTTAAATGTTTATTATGATGGACATTTTTTTTTTCCAAAGAAAAAAATCGTAAATACTTTATTCACATTTAGTAGATGGCCCTCATAGTCCATTTTACAAATTACAACACAGAAGTTGTCAATACAAAATTTGCCTCAAAAAAAGCACAAATCCACAATCCAAATCAAATGTACAATCCATACATCAGCAGATCATAATGTTCACTATAATCCTTTCCCACAGAAAGAAAGCAAATGAAAAAACTAAGTCTGATCTTAGCAGACTTATATCATCACTCCTGATAAATCAGGTCAGATCAAAATGGGGTGATCCAAAGCAAAGATATCAGAGCAGAACTGGCATGCTGGAGAAGTCTAAAAAAAAAACCATATGCTGATAAAATAACAGCAGCTAAAAATTGGCCTATTCCAGACCATCCAAAGATGAAAACATAAAGATTCCAATATCATTCAGTACCATATATAAGAGGCCAACCAGCCCGCAAGTCAAGCTCTAAATATTGTTGCTTGAGATCACCAATTGCTAGAGATGCAAATCAATATCAGCCATGGCATCATATCTGGAAAATCACCAAGAACCAGCAATCTGTCATATGACAGACAGCACGCAACATCAGCTTTTAGAAAACCTAAAAATTTTCTGTGGAATCTGCCTCATTCTGTTCATATGTACTCCAAAAACCATCATGAATGCTACCCCCTGCTTTAGCCAATAAATCAGCTTTTGAATTTCTTTCCCTATAAATGTGTTTGTAAGACACATAATCAAGACTGTCCGATAAATAATGAACATCTTGAAGAATCAAGGCTAGTTCAAGATTTTGTAATTTATACTTACCAGATGCCCAATTAATAACAAGCTGGGAGTCCCCAAAAATTTGAATTTTATCCAAATTATGCATCCTAGCCAGCCTAAGGAGAAGCTTAAGTGCACATAATTCTGCATAATTATTTGTGCCCAAACCTAAACCTGCTTTGAAAGATATATGATGCCTATCAGAAAAGTATAGAATACCTCCAGCCCCACAAATCATTGGATCCCCAGCAACAGATCCATCAAAATAACCCCACGCATATGATTTATCAATTTCTTCTACAAAAATTGATCTGATAGAAACCACAGGTAAAGACTGCGGTAAATTCTTTAGCATGCCCAAACTATAACTTGAAATCTGTGCAGGAGATGAGTCGCAATCCTCAAAGCAAGATCTATTTCTCGCTTTCCAAATAAACCATAGGACAATGATGGGTAAAGATTTGATGAGATTTACATCTGATAACAGGCACCAATTTTTAAAACATTCAGAGATTGAGTCTCCATTCCATAGATTATTAAGGATCAAATGATCCTCAATAATAGACCAAACAGTTTGCGTAAAAGGGCATTCTATGGCAATATGGAAATTTGATTCGCAGCTCTGTTTGCAAAGATACCATCTACCAGGACCCTCTCTACCTCTCAAGCATAGAACATCCCATGTCAATGCTTTACCAGTGAGTAGAAACCAACTAAAAATTTTTGTTTTTAGTGGACACTTCATCTTCCATAAAATCTTCCACCACCAGTTCAAATCCACTTCTCTAAAAATAAGTTCAGTATATCCCATTTTTGGAGAATATTTACCTGATTTTGATAAATGCCAGATGAGACAGTCATCTTCAGTAGATAGTCTAACATGACTAGATTTTAGAATGGCAATATATCCATTCCAAATAGCAATCTCAAAAGGGTCATTAAACCCCAAAGTGTCTGCAGGTAACCATTCTTGTGGCAATAAAACAGACATACCAATAGATCCAATATCAGAAAGATAATGGTATCCAGCCAAATGTAACCTATCTATCATAGGAATAGGCAAAGAATGCCTCCATTTACATCCAACCCACGGATCTAAGCCTATACGGACAGCTTTTCCAGAACCAACCTTCCAGAACAAAAAATTCCCAATAAGATCAAAGGCCCAGAGGACTGCTTTCCAACAGATTATGATGGACATACTGTACTATTGTTTGGTGGTGAGAGAATGTTGGACGTATTTCAATTTTGACTCGAATGTGTTAGAAAATCTGTGTTCTATTAACCATTGCGCATAAGTAAACTGCCTCAGATTATTATTTTGTTTATTTCCATATATATTTGGTGAAGTTGGATTAGTTTGTTTTTAATTTTTAAAATATACATTTGAATTTACAATATTTTTATATTTGTATTTGTATTTTATTTTTTTTAAATTGTCATTTTGTCATTTGATTATTGGTCAAAAGCAGTTGGCCTCACTATCTTGGGAATCCGCTTTGCGGCGGGCTCATGTCAGCAACATTAACTTGGTTTTTCCTTTGATTGTGCTAGTTATTATTAATATTAGTTAGTACAGAATGTACACTTTTGTAAAAGCTGATATGGAATTATTATAAAGATTGAATTTTTACGGATTGGTTGACAGTTCTTAAATACCTTGTTGGTTTTGAGTTATATCATTCACTGTCTCAGAGTCACTTTTGTGCCCTACTTTCAGAGTGAGTGGGATGATGTGTAACCTGTTTTGTCTACATGAATGTTCTTAAATATCACTTACAATGGCAACTGGGACATCTGCAACGTGAAGTTAAGTCAATTCAGCACAACTACTCGTGGCACCCCTACCACTACAATGACGGGTCTCTTGGATTTTTACTAATGGCATTTACTGAATTGTCATTCAAATTCATGGGACTTAATTTAATAACTCACCGAACCATTCAACTGCTTCTACACTCTAATTCATCTTTGAAGCATCACTCTCCAACAATTATTTTTAACAGGGAAACATAGAATACAGAGATGCAAAATTAACCATCAATGGCGGCCTCTTGGAAGCTTGAATTCATCGTGACTACTCTCATCTTAGTGTGTTTTTATTAAATTTCAAGTTCATAGGTGGTTCAAGGTCAACGCACACAACAGTTTCTTAATTGTGTTAGTAGACTCTACTCTTGACGTTGGCAACAACAATAACATCAATACTGTTATAGCGGATTTCACCACTCCAGGTGAATCACACATTGTATGGACTTCCCCTGTCCCGCTGCAGACTCCTTAGACCCCATGGACCATTTTATGTCCTTTGATGTTTCCATGATCATCCCTACAAACTTATAAAAAATGATACACGCAGCTTTTATCCCGATAGTCGCGTACATACGCAGGTTTGGCACCTATAACCGCGTATATGGGGATGTGTACATAATCCAAATCCTTTTGGAGTTTTCCTTGACTTGGATCCGATTCATATGACTCTTGGCCTTCCATATGCCTTGAGATCGCACGGATTCGACCCTTCATTACCCATATGAAAAGCTATATAAGGAACCCCTTGATACATTGAAGGCATAAGAGAGAATTGAGAGCATCGAAACTATAGTCCATTGTTGCCAGAACTTATGCTTGAGTCTGCATCCCTTTGTCCCTTGGAGCTCTTGTGTGCTCTTCCCAAGCTTGCCTTTTGCTAGTGAGCTTGCTATTTAGGTGATGGAGGATTGAGGTGGTGGAGGCCCAAGTGGGGGATTCAGTTTCTCCGGTTCGCAGACGTGCCGTCGGAGGTTGTATCTATCTTGTAATCTCTTATTTATATTAATAAGAACTATCTTTTCCTGTCCAATAATGTGTATTTGAATGAATATTGTCTCCATTGGAATATGTCAAATGATTTTACATTATTGATGTTATATATGCTAGAATAGATCTAACACCATGATATATAGAATGCTTGCATTGTTTACTTGTTGTTGAGAAGTAATCTATCAATTCAAGCTGGAGTTGGAAAGCTCAACGGGGATCTACTTCAACCGTCCGGAATAAGGTACGAGGTTCGATCCTTTAGTGTTAGACATTTTATTTCTATTGCATATTGGAAGAGATTGATTTCTGGAGTCAAGCTGTCTGTTGTGGTACCCCAAGCCATAGGAATTTCTCTCCGTAACAGAATTGGCGACTCTGCTGGGGAGTTCCTAGTAGTTGTCCTTTGGGGGTTGATTTCTCGGCATTCAATGTATTTGAATTGCTCCGTCTCTCTTGTTTCTGTGTCGAGTCTGGGAGAATGTATGCCTAGTAGAGTCTGATTGGTGTGAAGTTTGTCTCAGCCTATCTGTTTGCCTTGAGTTTATGCACTTTTCCTTCCTGTACGCGAGTTTCTAACTTACAGTCGCGTATACACGCGGATCATCCAGCGATTTCCACGTATACACGCGGGTTTACTGCGAACAGTCGCGTATACCTTTGGTTTTTCCTTTTTATGGAAGAGAATTGATTGCTGGGTGAATTCTGATATTTGGTGAGTCTCCTTTGGCACTGCCTGAGTCTGTTCTGATCCCTGTTTCTGACCAGAAACGTTTTTTTTTTAAGCCTAATTTTTTTTTAGGAAGGTTCTTGTCATGGCATCTTTGATTTTTTGTTTGAGATTAGTGCATTAGAGTCCTTTTACCTGAGTGCTTTGCTTGGATGCTGTTTATGTATGCTTGCAGAGTTTGAGGGTGGTAGAGTCATTCTTTTGCTTTTTGCATCTCTTATATTTTCAAAAAATCCAAAAACATTTGCTTATCATCATGCATTGCATTATGCACTTTGCATTGTACTTGCACTAGTTCTAGATTTGCTTTGTAGTACTAGTTAGGACTTCATATAGGAAAAATTGCATTTGTCATTTGAAGAAGAATTGTGCATTTCATGTAGTAAGCATACCCTATTTTCATGGACACAATGCATTTGCATTGATTGTTAGGTGTGCATTTTACTTCTTGTTGCGTCATAACACCACTAGTTGCACGATCATATCCCTTTTTGCGTAATAAAGCCAACTAAAATCAACGCTAAATAAAATGAATTACACTCTTTTCTTTTCTAGGGTGCACCAACAAGCTTAGGTTTTAGGATCTTAGTATAGTTCATTGATAGTTAATTCTCCAAGATCACTAAACAACAACATCTAGGTGTTTGTCCAGGTGAGTGTGTGAAATCCTTGGTATAACCATTGTTCTCAGGATCCTCCTCTCAAAAGGGAGTTAAGCACGAGGCAGTGTGAGTGGTCACTGGTTGGGATGACCCCTAGTCATAACTGAGTAGCACCGGCGATATTGCCAGGATTGTATTCATATCTGGGGGCTCTTTCGAGAGTTTCGGGCTTTGCTACCCTGCCCATACGGTCAATCCCGCCTGCGACTTTCCGCCTGAGCATTGATTATATTGAGGTGACCTTAGTGGCCTTACCTAGGATATCGAGGGGGTACTTGTAGAGGTTATTATGCAGGTGTCCCGGCTAGGTTGGGGTCGGATAGCACAGTCACTATACGCGTTGAAGTTGAGGGCCACAATAATTGGTTACGTACCTCTGCTTGTTGTGTATGGGAGTCTCAAGCCTCTCCTAGGCGAGACATACCTGCTTCATTCGGGAGCTCACTTATCCAACCCTTGTTTGCTTGCATTTGGCTTTAGTTTTTATTAGTGATTGTTCTATGCACGCTAGTTGGCTTAGGGTCTACGTAAATAGAGAGTCTTTGCTATTTTTTGAGTCATTGTGGAGTCGGGTGATGTTCCGCGCCGCTCTCGTCGCTTCACAGGAATTTCGCCTTCTACTTCTCCTCCTCCTTTGGGAGAGAGACCTAGACAGCCCAGGCGGACTATGTCACACACTGATTCACACACCATGGGGGATTCTTCAGATAGTATTCATGAACCACCTCCTCCCATTCGTGTTGACAATGGGGAATTCACTCCTACTTACGATCCTTCACCCGACTTAGCTGAGTTAGGTCCTGTGATTTCTGAGATAGGAGCCATGCATGATAGACCTATTCATTCTAGACCTGTTTCCCCGCGTTATCGGTATGGTATGCCGGACGACGCCGAGACTCACTTTGAACCCGCCACTACTAGCTATTGTAGTTATGCTACGGTTGGTTTCCCTATGCACGATTTGGCATTTCATGTCGAATCCGATTTTGAGCCTAGCACTATGCCTGGGGGCAATCCCATTCCTTACCATGCGGAGAGGTTTGGGAGTACTAGTCACATTACACCTTCCATCCCAGCGGTGGAAGCTACAGCTTATGTTCCTCCTAGGTCTAGGGTTAGCGATCCCATTAGGATACCAGACCCGAGGCGAGTGACGATAGGTGGTAACACGTATATTATTGCTTAAGTTCCTTCGTCCTCGGCCCCTACTTCTTCAAATGCCCATCCTCCACCTTATTCACATGGTCCTTCAAGTCGGCACATGGCTACGAGTCAGGTCCGTATTGCGGTTACTAGACCGATGGTGTCTCAAGTTTACATACCACCTGTTGCTTCGGGGGGTTATGTTCATGCCTCTAGAGGTCAGATTACTACTTCCGCGGCGTATATTCCTACTTCTGGTATGTATATTCCTACTTCCGGAACACACCTACCTACCTATGGAGTGTCCCATGGGCCATCGCAAGCGATGACCTATGGACCTTATTATGAGACGCAGTACAGACACGGTCCTTCACCTACCTATAGTGGCGGGTATCAACAACCTGCCTACTCTCCTAATTATGGCTTTGTAGCTCCTACTAGTCAAGGTCCACCTTATTATGGTGCTTCCACGCCACCCTACACGGGTCAAACGGGAGGAGGACACTATGGCCAAGGCCATGGTGGCAACCAAACCTATGTGAACCAGGGAGCGGTCCAGCAACCTCATCATCCTAGGCTCCCTTTCCTCATTACTCTTAATCTTCCTGACTTATTGAGACTTACGAACGATCCTGTGGCTCATGACCTGGCTTGGCCAGCTGTCCCTACTAAGCTTCCTTCAGACATACCTAAGTTTGAAGGCAAACTGGGAGAGGATCCGAGCGAACACGTTACTACATTTCACCTATAGTGCTCTTTGAATTCGTTACATCAGGACTCAGTCCGCTTGAGACTATTTCAACGCACCCTCATAGGGCCTGCCGCGAAATGGTACATAAAGTTACCTAGGGGAGCCTTTACCTTATTCAACGATCTTGCGATGACTTTTTTTAATCACTTCCAGCTACCAGTGCGCTATGACGTTGGTACTGAACTCTTGTTGACATTTCGGCAAGATAAAGCCACCCATATTTCTGATCATATTCAGGAGTGGCGTAGACAGAAGAGATTAATTAAAGCCTTTATACCACCTGAGTTCCTTCTCGAGTGGTTCCTCAAATCGTTATTGCCATATATAGCGAAGGATGTTTCCACATCCGGAGTCCAAAATGAGGAACAAACAATCTTTAGGGCGCAGGAACTAGACTTGATCTATGCTCAGTCTGGTTTGTTGTATGAGATTATTCCTAACGCGCCTCGTTCTAGTTTTGATCCCAAGGTCAAACCTGGACCACATGCCGATGGCATTGTGGGTTGTGCGAGTGCGAAACCTGCAGATTCAGTTGCAAAACAAGTTGCTCAGTTGTCAATCAACCAATCTGCTTCGGGACAAGCTACGACTTCCTCTCAACCCACCCAAACGGGGAGTGTACTTTCTGTGAAATCGTCGGACCAGAAGGGTAACCAGCAGCCCTGACGGAATAAGAAAAAGGGTAAGAATAACAATCGAAAGGGTGGGAATAAGAATGAGAATGCCAACAATAATGACAAGAACGGTAAAAATGCTGGGGGGGACAAGCAAGCTAAGCGTAAGGTTAAGTTTCCTTGTAAGCTATGTAAAGACGATCACCTCACTTACTTGTGCCCTCGGATAGATGAAGCTTCGAGATTCTTAGCACAAGGCCCAGCTGTGCTAACAAACCCTTTACCGCATAACCAGAATATGAACTCGAAGTCCCATGACTAGTCCAGTGAGAATAATACACCTAAGACTAGTGATCGTGGGTGCATTAACATGGTTCACGCTGCGAAAATTGTGACTCGTGCGAAAGATTATAGTTCGTCACAACCCAGTGCAGGCAAAGAGCCTGATCCACCAGGGCCTCCTTTGCACATTGAGAAACCCGCGGATAAACCTGAGGTTGCGCCTTGCATTCCTAAGGGAGTTCTTAAGCGTTCAGGGCATAATCCAAATGCACGAGCCGCCCAGAATTATTCAGTTGTCGAGGATTTGGGCCATACTCCTTGTGTGATGTCTGCATTGGAGGTACTTCAGAGTTGTCCTTCGCAAAGGAAGGCGTTGCTTTCTACCCTCGGTGTGAACGGAGATGATTCTTCCTTGGTGATCAAATTTGAAACCGCAGGACTGCAGCCTTGCTTACCCTACTATGTGTCGCTTTTGGTGCATGTAGAATGCCTCAATATGGTCGTCAAGCGCACAGTGATTGACGAGGGTGCTGGGGCTTCTGTGATGTCTTTGTCCTGTTGGAAGGGTCTGGGTTCTCCTGAGCTGTCCAAATCAGCGACCATGTTAACTGCGTTTGATGGGAGATATTTTAGGCCGCACGGCATCCTTCCTTCCCTTAAGGTCCGTTTGGGAGGGAAGACCGTTGCGATAGATGTTGAGGTGGTTGATGCGCCCCTTGACTATAATCTCCTGCTGGGTAGGAATTGGATGTATAGTATGCAAGCCGTCGCTTCTTCCGTGTTTCGCGTCGTATGCTTTCCTCATAACAGGAAGATTGTGACGATTGATCAAATGGCATTCAAGAATTCATCGGTTACTGCATCGTCGGGAGCTTCAATCCCGATTGTTGACCACTCTCAGCCGACAACTGGGAGTGTGGGTGTAGGCATGTATCCATCCCTTATGGGAAGCTTTAGTTGTCCTGCATCGATCCTCGTGATAGGATCTCGTTCCGATCAAACATCGACTTTTATGACCTCGGTACCTTTTCGCACGACCCATATGGAAGATCCTTGGATTCTTACGCTGAGTACTGCAAGTGAGCCTGTCGAGACGACTGTGCCCTTACCTGCAGTTATGATTGCTTATCAAGCTAATCTTAAATCTACTGCAGAGCCTTGTTCTTCTTCTTCGCGGACGGAAGAAGAATACCCCTATGTGCTGCCGGCATGGGCAGTACAGTCTTCTCACGCCCAAGATTGCCTTGATATGGTTCTTCCTTCAGATGAAGCGATTATTAAGGCTATGTCGGGAGTTGAGCCACCGTGGGAGGAACTTCATCATAGATCATATTTTCTTCCACCGCTTGACCATTTGGAGCATGAGGATTATAGGGAGATTCTTAAGCAGAAGGTTGGTGGGCCATGCTTCCGTTAAGCTCTCCTGGTCCGATGGCTGATGGAAACATGGCGAATTTATCGTCGACTATCCCTATCAACATATCTCGCGATCCTGGCACAATTGAAAATATCTATATTGGGGCGGAATGTTCCCAAGCGGAAATTCTTGAATACACTCAACTATTTAAAGAATTCCGTGATATTTTTGCTTGGTCGTATGACGAGATGCCAGCTATCGACCCTCGGATTGTCGAACATGAAATTAAGACTTACCCCAACGCTAAGCCTGTTCGACAGCATTTACGCGCCGTGAATCCTAGGAAAGCACCCGCCATTAAGGCAGAGATAGAGAAGTTGTTGAAAGCAGGTTTCATCTATCCCATTCCCTTGACGGAGTGGGTTTCAAACCCCGTTCCGGTGGACAAGAAGCAGGGAGCGATCCGTATATGCACTGATTTCCGTGATTTAAATCGTGCCTGTCCTAAGGATAACTTCCCCACACCATTTATTGATCAGATTTTGGATGAGTGTGCGGGTAGCGAGGTGTTCTCCTTTATGGACGGCTTTTTCGGGTATAATCAGATCCAGATTAAACCTAAGGACCAACACAAGACTGCATTTATTTGTCCTTGGGGAACATTTGCATATCGAAAAATGCCTTTCGGCCTTAAGAATGCCGGAGCTACGTTTCAGCAGGTGATGACCTTGATTTTCCACGATCTCAAGTCTATCATTGAAGTATTTTTGGATGACCTTGCTGCTCATTCTCGTATGAGAATGCATCATCCCTATCACTTGAGATTGGTTTTCGAAAGATGCCATCATTATTCAGTTCGGTTAAATCCTCATAAGTGCACCTTTTGCGTAAAGTCAGGTCGTTTACTAGGGTTCATCGTTTCGAAAGAGGGTATAAGGGTCGACCCTTTGAAGGTTGAGGCAATACTTCAGTTGTCTCCCCCGAAAAATATTCGTCATCTTCAGTGTCTGCAAGGCATGGCAAACTTCCTACGAAGATTTGTTGTCAATTTTTCCAATTTGACTAGAGGTTTCATGCGTCTCTTGAAGAAGGATACTCCCTTTGAATGGGATGAGCGAGCCCAGGAGTCCTTCGATGCACTTAAGCAAGCCCTAGCATCGGCCCCGGTGATTAGTCCTCCGGATTATAGCCATGATTTCTTATTATATGTGGCCGTGTCTTTAGAGACGATTGGTATGGTATTGGTTCAAGAGGATGAGGAGCTCCAGGAGCATGTCATATATTACTTGAGTCGAAACCTTATTGACGCAGAAATTCGATATTCTCATGTCGAGAAGCTTGCTTTGGCTACCGTACATGCGGTGCAGCGTTTGAGACATTACATTATCCTTCGCCAGACCTTGGTCGTTGCCCATGTCAATCCATTTTAGTTCGTCCTCACACGAAGGATGATTGGGGGAAAGTATAATAAATGGATTGTCATTTTGCAAGAATTTGATCTCGAGTTTGTTTCGGCAAAATCGAAGAAATCTTTAATATTTGCATAGCGTATATCGGATTTTCCAAGCGAGACCGAGGAGTCAGGTTGCGAAGATACGTTTGTGGATGAGCATATCTTCCTTATCTCAATGCTTGACCCATGGTATGGGGATATCATAGTATATTTGCAGACACAGAGGACCCCTGCTCACCTCTCGCGAGATGAACGACGACGATTACGTCATGTCTCCAAGAACTACCTTATAGTGGACAATACTTTGTACCGCCGTGGGGTAGATTCCATTTCACGACGTTGTTTAACTCATGATGAGGCTGAGGTTGTGCTGAATGATTGCCACGGAGGGGCGTGTGGTGGTCATTTATCTGGGCTTTCTACAACTCAAAATATTTTGAGAGCGGGTTATTTCTGGGCGTCGATCTTTAAAGATTGTGTTGATGCGGCCAAGAGGTGCCACCCTTTCCAGGTGTTCGCACGTAATATGCGCTTGAAACCTGCCACGTTACATCCCATTATCACCGCCGGTCCATTCACCAAGTGGGGGCTTGATTTTATGGATTGCAACCCAGCTTCGGCTGGGGGGCACCATCATATTATAGTGGCTGTGGATTACTTCACGAAATGGGCTGAGGCTATGCCTACAGTAAAATCCGATGGTGAGACAGCCGCTCATTTTGTGTTCAACCAAATTATTACTCGGTTCGGGATTCCGAGAGAGCTTGTCATTGACCATGGCTCGCACTTTCAAAACCGTATGATGGAAGAGTTGGCATCCAAGTTAGGGTATAAACAAGAACATTCTTCTTCTTATTACCCTCAAGCGAATGGATAGGTGGAAGCAGTGAATAAATCACTTAAGTCCATTCTCCAACAAACCATTGCACGAAGCAAGACGAATTGGCATATTATGTTATATCCTGCTTTGTGGGCATATCGAACCGCTGTTAAGACTGCCACTAGTTTTTCTCCATATCAGTTAGTACATGGAGTGGAGTTGATGTTGCCAGTTGAATGCGAAATTCCTTCGTTGAAGCTAGCTGTAGAACTCTTTCCAGACACTTCACCTTTGGAGGAGCATTTGGTTCACCTTGAGCAACTTGATGAGCAGCGTCGAGATGCCTTGGTGGCTCTTGAGAGTAATAAGCATCGCGTTAAGGCTCAGTACGATAAGTCTGTCCGTCCAAGAGTGTTTAGTGAAGGGGGCTTGGTCCTTTTATGGGATCAACCGAAAGAACCCTTGGGGGAAGGGAAATTTAACCCTATGTGGCGTGGTCCTTACGTGGTCAAGCGTGTGTTAGAGAAGGGTGCTTACAAGCTAGTGGATTACGAAGGGACAGCTTTGGCGGAGCCTAGAAATGGGCTCTATCTTAAAAAATACTATGCATGATCTTTAGCCAAGGCTGTTTGTTGTATATTATTGTACAACTTTTTTGCATAGTTAGGTCCTTTTTATCGTAATCGATTTTGTGATTAGTTTCCATTTCTTTTGGTAGATGTCAATGGAATCTTCCACTTACATAGGATTCGCGGATGGTGCAAGCCGTCACACTCAACACTCAGCCTCTGCTGCTTGGGTGATTTATACTCCTATGGGTCAGGTATTGTCTTCAGGAGGTGTATGTCTACGACCATCTTCCAACAATGTTGCAGAATATAGCACCGTTATTGAACTTCTACAGGATGCCATTTTACATGGTGTTCTTTCTCTTGAGGTACGTCTTGATTCGGAGTTAGTAGTGTCACAGATCAATGGTTTGTACCATGTTAGAGATCCGACGTTATTGAGAAGATTCTTGCGTGTGAGATTGTTAGAACGACAATTTGACAATAACATATATACACATTCCAAGAGATAATAATCAATTTGCTGACTCATATGCTAACTACGTGTTAGATTGGCATTTGTTTCATTCACATTAAATTAATCAAAAACACATTTACACATGTAAATAAATAAATCGATCACCATAAAAACTTTATATATATATCAAAATGTGGTAATACATAGTGTCATAATACAAAATTGGGGCTTTTCAAGCCGCCATCATATAATACACAGTAGTACAAAACATCTACACTCCTAGGTATCTATTCCTGTGGAGGAGGAGCAGGGTTGTGATCATGATATGTCACTACGGCTCTAGCTAGCCACTGGAATAAACGCACCCATGCGTGTGGCACACCCACCACCTGTCGCTGCATGGCCACAGGCAAGTCCTCGACTTGCGCCATGGGAACTCTATGAGTCAGTCTCACAAAGTTGGTATGAATGCTCTGGAGCGTCCGCTCCGCATCCACACCCGTGATCTCATCTCCTCTTCCCCTCCGTCTCTGACGAGGGAAGCCCTTTGGTCGCCATGGCCCCACATCTGCACATGAATGGTAGATGTCACTATGTATTGTCACCCAAAACATGTCTTTTTGATTCCATATAATCAAGAAAATACAAAAAAATGAAATAACTCAAATTTAAAAAAAAAAAGTATAGGGGTAGAGATTTGATAACTATGTCTCCATATGCTGAGCCTGGTGGCAATGGCATGTCCGGATCACCCCGGAAGTCTATCCCTGCATAAGGATAGTCGTCTATGGCAACTATCTGTCGTCGCCACCATGGAAAAAAGTCAGCTGGGTAAGGGTTGGCCACCCTACCACCCCCCAGTCTCCGCATAGTGTCTGCCCAACATCGTTGGGACGGATCTCGAACCTCGGGGAGAGGAACATCCACTCTATGGATCAATCCTGGAGCACACTCGAAGAAAAACGTGCTCAGAATGCTGCTGAACCTGAAGTTCCGTATCCTGCCAGCCTTACACTCAATGAGCTGGTGTTTCATGTTGCTCAATAGTGTCGTACTCCAGTCATATATGGGCGGTCTCATACACTCGACCGCGTAATACATCAGTGGCCGCGAGGCCTGATGGAGTGAGGCTAAGCTTGCTATCCTGCCCAGCGTCAGTAATATGGCCTTTAGGCCCAACACCTCTATAGCGTTGGTAGGGATTTGACTCCCCACCTTCTCCGTCTTTGGGTAGCAGTACACAGCTATGTACTCATTTATAGTAAGGCCCCCTCCTGGCCCACCTCGGGAACGAAGGTTCATGACCTCCCCTCGTCTGGATAGATATGTAATAAAGTATATGTCCTCCACCTTTATGGTGAGGGACATCCCGTCAATACGGAAAGAATATGAGTCTGGATCCCAGTAGTCTACCAGCATCTGTAGCAGCCCTGGTTTTTCCCTCAAACCACCTAGGCACCAGAACTTGTATAATCCACATGCACGTAATGCTTGCTGAGCCATTAAGTCAGCCCTAACTGCTTCCTCTACATCACCGTGCTCATGCTCTCGCCATTCTAGCACCATCCTGCAAAGAAAATTGAGATTTTTCCCATTAGATTTTGTTAAAAACTTATGCCCGGCCTCATACGTGGTTGTTTTGCAAACATTCGCGTATGTACGCGAGTTCTAGCCCCTTTTCCGTGTATAGTCAGCCCTATACGTGGAAAAAGACCCGATAACCGCGTGGGCCGCAACGCGCATGCTAGAATGACCTTTACAACCTAAATTGACCATGGAAATTGACAAAATTTGTATTGAAATGCAAGCTGAGAGTATGAGTAAATACCTGGAAGAAACGGTTGTGAATTCCCTCGGCTGGATCTCCTGGAATTTGCAGTTGAAAATCTGAGCTCAAACGGGTAAAAGTTTCAAATGAATTATATTCTTTACTATTTATAGAAAATTTTTCAAATATTTGAAATTGTTTACCCCCTTTTCTATAGTTTTGACATTTTTTAATCATTTTGTACCGTTTCTGACATAACTTGTGATGTAGAAGACCCTTTTCAGTACCGTTTCAGCCATTGGATTGACCCGTTTGTACAGATCTCAGGTATAATGTCTAAACTCGCATATAGGTTAGGTCCACCACTGTTTGCATTTTGCATGACCTTATGACCATTTCATCATATCCTTAGGTACGAACCCACTCTGTTATGTCACGAAACTTTCTTGCTGTTTTAGAAGTGGCATAGTATGAGTGGTAGAGCCTCACCTTATATGGGTACCCTAGTTAGCGCCTTATTTGCATTTGGTGCCCATGCCGATGTTTTCTCCTTTAGGGTGTGGGAGTCCGTTGTATAGTACCGCCATGACATTTCGCAAGAGCCTCATTCTCCTCTTGATCTTATGCTAGCCTGTCTCCCTCCGGACTCCCCTTGTATCAAGTTGTGAATGCATTATCATGAGCTTTGCCTGCCTTATTGAGCTTTATGCCGGCTTCCCTGACATTGTGTTTCAACCATTTAGCCCGAGCTTGTCTCATGTCTAGCCATGCAGAGCCATCTTTTATATCCTTCGTAGCTTGTTTCCCTTTTACCGGGAGGGGATTTTCCCCCGAGTGTCGATATCCTACACATGTATCCTTGCATTGAGCATAGGTATGTTCCACTGCTTGGAATTAGTTTGTTTGCCTTTATGACACTCGTCTCCTCCTAGTTTGTAACTATAAAGCTAGTTTATTCTTTTTTCAAGCTTTTCAAATAACTAAAAAAGTCCAAAAAAAATTAAAAAACCAAAAAGCCGGACAAGGAAAGATATTATCTTTGGCAGCTGTCAAGTCGTGTCGCCTTCGAACAGAGCACTGTATATCACATCCATTGGTTGGGTTATAGTTTGACTTAGGAGCTGTACTCGTTATCTGAGTTTATCTCCACCGACTGGTTAAGCTTCCAGTCCCTATGGAGCCTCTGTTGATGCCTCTTGTGTCACAGAGATGTCCCAGTTTGTATATCGAGTCTATGCTACCTTCATTTAGTCACCATACGTCGTTATGCTCTTTTTCGAAGGAAGTTGAAACCTGATTCGGCCATTCCTCAGTTCTCTTGACTTTGCATGTCAGCCATTCCCGGTACAGTTACTGGTTCGTGCACCTTATGATCGAGTCCTTCCACATTATACAGCTTTGCTGAGTACCTCGTGTTGGATGATGGGGGATGCCTTAATGCTCTCCTTCTAGCGGATTTCATCCCATCGACTTCAGATCATTTATTCTGGGATCGGAATCTAGAGTCATTTTGAGTGCCTTTAGACTTGTAGTCATCAGTGGCAGGTTCTCTCGCCATCGACAGTTTTATGGGAATACATCAATGTCCCCTGATTGATGGACTCTCTCAAGTGTTCGACCTCAACACATCTATTCACACTTGTTAGTTTGCACTCTAGTACCTTGATTCCCATTTTCATTATTGGTGGGTAATCTCGCGTCTGTTAACGGTATTCATTAATGACCGGTAATCAGACGATGGACTACTATGTTTGACCTCGACACCTCTATTCGCATAGTAGGACATGTACTTGTAGCGGTTTGTGTAGAAGACTTTCCAGATTGGCAGCATTTCTTATATGCTACCTCCTTGATCGTGCCAGTGTTCATGAGATTTCAGCTCTTGTGACTTGATTCCAGTGTATGTCAGACATTTCCATCCACTATGGAGATCTTGATCTGTTATATATCTTCAGCCGTTTTGGAGATCATGATCCTTTGTATATCTTCATCATGGAGATTCTGATCTATGTATATTGTACGTGGCGATGACCACATATGTGACATCATGTATTTTGCCTATTCATGGCCATTGTACTCTTATGTATCCGGGACTGCTATATGTATTTGCAGTTGTATGCAGAGTTGTATTATTGCACTATGCTGATTGGGTGGCTGGTCTTCCATTTGGGACTCTTCATCACTCCACTTCTGAGATGGACTTATAATGTATTTCGGCCATCGCATAACCCCTCTGACCTCATACATTAGGGGGCATCTGTTATAGCGGATTTCACCACTCCAGGTGAATCACACATTGTATGGCCTTCCCCTATCCCGCTGCAGACTCCTTAGACCCCATGGACCATTTTATGTCCTTTGATGTTTCCATGATCATCCCTACAAACTTATAAAAAATGATACACGCGGCTTTTATCCTGATAGTCGCGTACATAAGCGGGTTTGGCACCTATAACCGCGTATATGGGGATGTGTACATAATCCAAATCCTTTTGGAGTTTTCCTTGACTTGGATCCAATTCATATGACTCCTGGCCTTCCATATGCCTTGAGATCGCACGGATTCGACCCTTCATTACCCATATAAAAAGCTATATAAGGAACCCCTTGATACATTGAAGGCATAGGAGAGAATTGAGAGCATCGAAACTATAGTCCATTGTTGCCAGAACTTATGCTTGAGTCTGCATCCCTTTGTCCCTTGGAGCTCTTGTGTGCTCTTCCCAAGCTTTCCTTTTGCTAGTGAGCTTGCTATCTAGGTGATGGAGGATTGAGGTGGTGGAGGCCCAAGTGGTGGATTCAGTTTCTCTGGTTCGCAGACGTGCCATCAGAGGTTGTATCTATCTTGTAATCTCTGATTTATATTAATAAGAACTATCTTTTCCTGTCCAATAATGTGTATTTGAATGAATATTGTCTCCATTGGAATATGTCAAATGCTTTTACATTATTGATGTTATATATGCTAGAATAGATCTAACACCATGATATATAGAATGCTTGCATTGTTTACTTGTTGTTGAGAAGTAATCTATCGATTCAAGCTGGAGTTGGAAAGCTCAACGGGGATCTACTTCAGCCGTCCGTAATAAGGTACGAGGTTCGATCCTTTAGTGTTAGACATTTTATTTCTATTGCATATTGGAAGAGATTGATTTCTGGAGTCAAGCTGTCTGTTGTGGTACCCCAAGCCATAGGAATTTCTCTCCGTAACAAATACACCGGGGAAGTGCAACTTCCTGCCTTACGGCAGAGGTTTTCCTGGTGGGATACCTACTGGATGCTTCTCTAATGGAAATCTTACTTCAGATTTCTTAGGTATAACCTCCAAATACTCAACATTTATATTTCTATAAACATTCCAAGGATTGAATATTTTTTCTCAGTCTCATTTCTGTATATTTTGAACTGCAACTTCGGCATTTGGGTATGAAAGAAACAATCCCTGCATACCTCAACCCACAACTAATGTCGGACGATTTAATGACTGGAGTCACATTCGCCTCGGCTGACTCTGGGTACGACAACGCTACTTCAGAGAGTAGAGTAAGTAAAAAGCCATGGCCAGTTTATGCATTCATGGGCATTGTACTTACTTTGGTGGGTTTCCTGTACTGCACATGTACTGAAAGTCATGGCATTTTACATGTTTTTGCAGAATGTAATAAGTTTTGAGCAACATATACCGCAAGAAGCATCCAGGATTATTAACGAGTCCCTATATTACATTGGTATGGGAAATGTTAAAAATTTTACATGTTTTTGCAGAATGTAATAAGTTTTGAGCAACATATACCGCAAGAAGCATCTAGAATTATTAACGAATCCATGTATTACATTGGTATGGGAAATGATGATTTTCGTGTCAGTTATTTTAATTTCAACCCTCGAAACCTTTGGTTTAACCGCGTCCAACTCACTTTACTGTCTCACCGCAAGAAGCATCCAGAATTATTAACGAATCCCTGTATTACATTGGTATGGGAAATGTTGATTTTCGTGTCAGTTATTTTAAATTCAACCCTCGAAACCTTTGATTTAACCGCGTCCAACTCACTTTACTGTCTCTCGATACGTAGATTATCTCATTAGTTTTGGTTCTAAATATATAGGTTGCAACGACGAAGCTTATCGAGCATATACGTTCATGCTCGTTAAGCCATGGCATGCATCCAATCCATGGATGGTGGATAGCCCTCATCCGGAGTTTGACTATTCCCGAAACTTGTCCTTCCTGGGCAACCTCGCCCTCTGGACTCCCTCCTTTCTCAAGCAACCTTGGGTCATCCCTGAGTGAGCTAGGCAGCTTCGTTTCTATTTCCCGTCAAGCGCGGGTCTCAAGGAAATCTTTCCAACATCATCTGAAGATCTTTCTCTGCCGACTTATCATTTCCTTCATTAATTTCCACTGGGAGGTTGGTGCAATAACGACTGGGTTCAAACCAAACCATGTCGCCCTATCTCTGTCCTCTTCGCCTGTGTGAAAAAAAAAATCTCGGTCGGCCTCTTCTCATCTCCTCGCTTACTTACCTCGGCCTCCTCTTGTTCCCAACTTCTTTTGCCTCTTTCATTTAGTATGGGTGTTTCAACCCTATTCAATGTTTCATTGTGACAGGTTTTCTGCAACCACTATGGAAAGGGTGCTCCATTCTTTGATGCAACAAGGATATTCTTAATGTTCATACAAGCGATGGAAAGGGTGCTCCACTCTCTTAATTCATTGAATGAATGTCATGAGGCCGCCTTCTGATGGAGATCACAACCACTATGAGGGATAAACTGAAAGTTGTATATGTTCTACTGAGACCGTTCTGTCTTCTTTTCTTTTTTTTTTAATAATTTTGGGTGTTTATAAACTTTCATAACACTAAATGACTGCTGTAAATTCTATGTAAATTGTTGTAGTGTGATTTCACCGACTGTGAAAAGGGATTATTTCACAAATAGAATTGGATTATTTCAATAAAAATAGGTGTAAATTGTTGTGGTATAACCTCGCTGGCTCTTCAATTAAAAGAGAAACCTATTATATAATTAAAATGCTATGCAAATCATGATCAAAACCTCGGGCTCCTTCAAACTAGTCTTGACTGATTTGGATCATGTGTAGTTTGGCATTGGTTGGGTTGTCTTTACTATGCCATTTTCTCTACATCTTCATCAGGATTGGATCTAACATCACTATTTTCAATTGTTCCTTGGATGCCCACAAATTTTCAGAGTTTAAACTTCAATTGTTGCTGCGAGTAGATGCCCACGAATATAAGAGTTTAGACTTCAATTGTTGCACCAAAAATGCCCACGTGAATGTTGGAGGAACCCCTCGCAAGTCTTAAATTAGACTGTTGTAACAAAAAAAATGATTGTCATCTTAGAACGGTCATCCTTCCATCACTCTTTAAGAATATTTTCTATAAAGCTTGGATTGTCACAAAAAGATTATTATTTTTTTATGGTTTTAAATAAATTAATTTACAACAATTTGACCTATGAAATTATGTAGTTTTAAAAAAAGAAATTACAAATTGTGTAGTTTTAAAAAAGAAATTACAAATATTTTAAATATTTTTTTATTAATTTAAATAAATTTAAATAAAAATTAATTAACATATGAAATTGTGTAGTTTAAAACAAATGAATTACAAATATTCTATATAATTTTTTATTATTTTAAATAAATTTAAATGAAAATTAAATAATTTAAAAATTAAAACTTTGAAAGAATCCGTTTCACCATATTTACTATTTTTTTTTTAAATTTATGGTCCTTCTCTTTTAGATAAGTAATAATTTATTATTAATTAATTCACAAAATTAAATTAATAAATATAAATATAAAAATGTAAGAACTTAAATTAACATTTTTTTTAATAATAATTTTAAGTTGGAATTAATAACTTCTTAAATTTATATATTAATTTTAATTTTCAAACAAACAAATAAGGTTTTTTTAAATGTTAATTTATATTAACTTCTTAAATTTTTATGTTAATTTATATTAATTTTTTAAATTTATATTCTATGATTTTTTTGTTTTATTTTTTCAGGCTTTATTTTGTTTGGAGTTTAGTTAAAAATCTTAAATACTAAAAATTGCATAATCTAAATGTCATTAAAAAACACAGTTTAAAGCATTAGTCATATTGATTAAATCCCTACACAGACATTTATAACTTGGAATTTTGCTTAGATTGAGACCTTCACTGTTAATTAAGATTGAAAATTTCAATAACTAAACTACAATGGACTTATTGTCGGAAAATAATGCAAACCTTGATCTCAAATGGCATATAATATCATAAATAGCCTTCATATATTAAAAGTACTTAAAAACAATATGTTTTCTTAATTGTTGAACACAAATATCATACAATAGTTGATATCCTTTTTGTTTTGCAAACATTAATATCTACATAAAGTTGAGCTATAGTAGTTGGAAAGTCAAAACTATTCACTAATTGCATAGAGAGGAATAGTGATTATTTGGATTTTAAATAATTCATAATGATTAACCCAATAATTGTAATGAAAATCAACCATCAACTCTATTACTTCTTTTGTGAATTTAAAAAAACACTTAATAACACACCTAAATTCTAATATGTTTGAACAAATTTATCCTCCTTTAACATTTTTGTTTAATAAATTTGTGACTTTTGTATGAGAAACCATAAAATTAAATATAAAATAATGTTTTGAAATATTATTTAATTATATACAAACTTAATGTATTCATTCCTAGCCACAATCCTTTCAGCATTTTAATTATCAAATTTATTTAAGAGTATCTAACATGAAAATGACGTCTTATATCAGTGTTATTAATATTTTAATTAACAAACTGATTTAAGAGTATCTAACATGAAAATAATGTCTTATATCAGTAAAATAACAATCCTTTGAATCTAGTTTTTATTAAATATTTTAACTACTAACATGATTTAACATGATTTAAGAGTATCCAAGATGAAAATGATGTATTGAAATGATTTTATTGACATATTTCATGCTTTTTAATTGCAAATAAACACTATCATAAACTTTTTTCTACTTTGTTTATTTTTTTATTTTAAATTAAAAATAATAATAATAAAATATTTTTTTATAAATTTAAATATTAAAATTAATAATTTGTTTAAAAAAATATAATAACATTATTCATATATTTAAGAATACTTAAATTTTTGTTTTAATTTGAATTTACCAATATGTTTAAGAATACTTAAATTTTTAATTTGAATTTATCAATAAGTATAGGAGAGTAAATGTCTACTATCCATTTAAAGTTCTTCTACTTTCATATAGATATTTAATAACCTAAATTTCTAAATTAATTAATAATAAATTAATACTTATATAAAATTATTTTAAATATTTTATTTTTAATTTTTAATTATTATTTTTATTTAAAATAATCCAAAATTAAATGATTAAATATATACTAAATTTTTAAATTAATTAATAATAAATTAATACTTATAAAAAATTATTTTAAATATTTTAATTTTACGGTTTTTTTAATTTTAAATTATTTTTTATTTAAAGTTATTTAAAATAATCCATAATTAAATTATTAAATATATATTTTTCCTCTTTTGAAAAACTACACAATTTTGTTAACATAATTGTAAGATAATTCTTATATAACTGAATTTTTTTTACCATAATATCATAAGATTTTGATGAAACAATCCATTTCTTTTAAGAGAATCCTTAATAGGTCAAACTAAAGCAATTTATTTTTAATAATAAATTATTACTTAAAAACTAGAAATTTAAAGACACGGTCAACATTGCATTCTTTTGAAATTTTTAATTTTAAAATTAATTAAAATCTAGGACGACAAATATACAAAAGTAGACATCTCATAAATACAAAAACATGCATTTTTTAAATTTTATAAAATTTAAAATATACATTAGTTCTTCAAAATTTTGAAAGAACAATCAATTTTCATTGTAAAACAATTTGAAACATATCTCAAATTTGAAACTTAATATATCATATAACTATGTGATGTGCATATGTAGGTGTTTAACACAAAAATACAACTGAAACAAAATGAAGATGGCTAAATTTTTAAATAATAAGTTAAAAGGCTAGGAAAAATAGTCACAAATTTGTTTTAAATGATTCTTTTGTTTTAAGGTGTACGTTCTTGACTGTCTTGCTATGCAACATCTTTTTGGCTTATGTTTATCAGTTATATTTATTTATATGAAATGGCATGTGCGTTGAAGGTTCATAAATGTGGCTGTGATGGTAAAGTTGTTGATAGCCATAGCTCATTAGCTATGCTGCTATTCTAGTTCCATGCTTAAATTAACATGCTTAAATTAACAGATAATAAATAGTTGAATTGTTAACATTAAATTACACCATGAGCATTAATGGTTCTAGTTGAAGTTCCACTCGAGCATTAATGACCATGAGCATTAGTGATTCTAGCTGAAGTTCCACTCGAGCACTAATGAATCTAGTTGAAGTACGACTTTCATGTTAACAATTAAATTTTAAATTAAATGGAGCATTATATCTAACTGTTGTGCAGCCTTTCATGTACAAAGGACAGCAAGCCAACGTCGAAAGAAGGCGATCAATACTCTACATGCATGCAGTAGAGTATTTAATGCGATGGCGGTCACACTGTCTTCCGTCGAATCGCTCTTTGGAAAGGATCCTACGGCAGACAGTGCGAACGCCGTCGCATTAAATACTCTACTGCATGTAGAGTATTGTTGGGCTTAAAAGAAGTGGGAATTACTTATTTCTGACTACAAGAAGATAAAGGAATGGGAGCGCCAGTGCGGGGTAGAATCTTATTGGAGCCTCAGTCATATTGCCAAGAGAGAACACAAGCTTCCATTTTACCTAGAAAGGGAGTTGTTTGATGCGATGGATGCAAATCTAGATAAAACGCCAACCGCTTGTCCTGATGCTAATTTTGACAGCATGGATGTGGCTGAAGATTGTCTTTTTACTGCCAATGATGACTCACAAGATGACATGGTAAAGATGCAGGTTCCAACGGCTTCAGGTACATGATAATCTCTATTGATGCTATTTTTCCGATTGCTTAGATGAGTACTGTCAGTTTTGTCATCATTGATCTGGTTCTTATGGTCATTTTGCGTGGGAAGGAAGTGGCAATGAGCCACTAGATTCTACCATAAGGCATAAGAGAAGAAGATGTTCAAGTGAAGATGATAGGGATCATGGCATAATTAGTGTACTTCGTGAGAATTGTCAGAATATACAAGATGTTATCCGTGAAACAAGTCAAGCACAGATGTGCTCCAGCCAGCTAGACAGGGACACGTATTGGAAGGGCATTGAGGTGAATAAACAAGTGCAACTATAGACCAGTGAGCTTGATAGAGAGCTCAGGAGAAAGCAAGGTCAGGATTTAATAGATGTTATTGGAGGACTTGTAAGTGCCGTGAATCGCCTGGTAGACACAATTCAGAACAAGAGTTCTCAACAATTGAATGGACCCTGAACTTTAAAGAGAGACATACAAGTGGTTTTTGACTTGTCGGAAAAATTTGTACAATTCAGAAATCTACAATTTTATCAATCAATCTTAATTCTCCTCTTGGCTTGATTACGTACACGATCTTGCAGAACCTTGTCTCCAAAAGAAATCTGATTGTTCATCAACAAGGCAGGATATCATCCTTACTGGCATTCTTAAACATCTCTGAGAGACTTGTCTCTCTGGTTCCAGAGGCTTTTGGATAGGTGGCCAAGCAATGTATATCCTCTGAGAATGTCATTTCAATTTAGATTGAACTTTGAAACATGAGAGATGCATGAAGAAGGTTACTTACTGTAAATTTTCTCAATGACAATATTTTTATGACTGAGCCTTTGATTGAAAAGAAGTATTATCACTCAAAGTAGAAGTATTATCAACGAATATTTTGAAATATATTGGAATCTTCATTATTGTGAACAGCTTCATCGATAGGTCCCTAGCTTTACATGTACGTGTCTTTTATACAATTATGGACAATGTTCTTCTCAAGCACCGTTGATTCATTGAATTTCTAAGATTCACACACTGAATTGCTTGCCGATGGAATTTTGGTTTCTAAAATCTTATGGGTGTCACGTGTTATTCTTTTGTATATTTTCAAACAAAGTTACATTATTAAAACCACTAAATCAGAATATAGTATTGTGGTGTTGTATTTCATAGATCTTTGGGTTTCAAATTTACAAAGTTTGAAAGTACTGTTCGCAATCAATATGAATCATTATTTACTTCAGCTTACAAGATTGGTCTCTGCCACAGCTATGCAGTGTTTGGCAGTGTTCCAGGGAGACACGTCTGGCAGGGTCGGGGACGCGTTTCCACGCAGGAAGCAGGGGACTTGGGAACTCCTGGGCGAAACTTTGCCTCCCCAACCATGCCTCTGTGAAAGTTTTTTTAGTATTTTTCCATTATTTTCACATTTTACAATTCCTACTTGGTACTACTTACTACTTAGAAAATAAACTGATATATTTAGTATTTACATTGCACAATCATTAATATACATCAAATGAATTATTATTTTTGATATTTTATTTTATTTTTATAATTTTAGAGACGTCCCCGAATATCGCTAAATTTGGGGTGGTCTCCATGCATCCGGAATGTGCGTTTCCCCCGGCCCGGAAACTTGGGGGAAGATTGGTGTTTGGAGTTCAGGCTGCTTGGCGACCAGAATGCGAGATTTATTATTTGTTGTTCTAACTCGTTGTTCCTTTTCCAGGTGACCCCACAATTACGCAGTGATTAAAATTATAGTCTCCAAGTTCGAGTTCGAATTTGGTACGATATGGAAAAAAATTGAACAGAAAATTTTGAATATGGAAAAGATTGCAATGCCATCGATTTTCTTCTTGAATACTACTTATGAATGTTCAATCGGGTTTCTATGGTGCTGGTTTTCATTGATTGACTACATAAATTCGTAAATTTGTCGGGCCTTTAAACTTCCGACTAGAATGCGAGTGGAGTAGAATTCCAGAGCGGACGGCTTCTCTCGCAGATGCGAAGTGCTCACTGCTGTAGATCTCAGATTGCAAAGTATACAGATAAAATGAGAGAATGAGAGTCGTAAGGCCCAATGAAGTCTCCCGCATTCCCCAGGAAACTAAAATTTTCAAAGGTAAACATTATTGAAGGCAAATCGAATCAAGTTGAACTGAATAATTCTGCCTAATAATAAAGTATCCCTGGTTTTAGTGATACTCTCTCTGGATACACAAAAATAGAATAAAATAATTTTGGGATGAATTTCATCTGCAATCCAGAAGTTGTCTCAACATTTTACTTTTTGTGGCTCATTTTTTATGCCAAGGTTTGAAATAAGGTATATGGATTGCACTTTTGTGGCTCATTTTTTTTATACGAAGGGTTGAAATAAGGTATATGGATTGCAGATGAGATTCATCACAATATTTATTATTTTTTTATTTGAAATCATTTTTTTATTTTATTTGAAATCATTTATTTTGTTATTGTATTTTAAATCATTTATTTCAATCCACTAGTGTGGCTCATTTTTTTATGCTAAGGGTTAAAATAAGGTACAGATGAGATTCATCACAATATTTATAATTTTTTTTATTTTAAATCATTTAATTTTTTATTGTATTTTAAATCATTTATTTCAATCCACTATTGTGGCTCATTTTTTTATGCCAAGGGTTGAAATGAGGTATATATGGATTGCAGATGAGATTCATCACAATATTTATTATTTTTTTTATTTTAAATCATTTATTTATTTATTTATTTTATTTTAAATCAATTTTTTATTTTTTTATTTTATTTTATTTTAAAACTTTTAATTTGGGTTGATGATTAGGTTATATTTTTTTCTCTAAAATATTCCTTTACCCAAGTTTCACAAAAAATATGTTTTCTCTAATATGGTTTTCATACAATGAGGGTTGTCGTGGGGAGAGATATTAGAGAAAACACATTAAGAACATGAACATGAAGTAGAGGTGTGGAGAGATATTAAAGAAGGCACATTACCAAGATAGGGGTGAAGGGAGATATTAGAGAAAACACTACTAATATCATATCACGCTATGAGGGTTGGGGGGGGATATTATAGGTGTGTTAATATCATGTACCCCAACCTCGCTCTATGTGTCTTCTCTAATATCTGCTCCCTTTACCAACTCTTATAATGTGGGATTAGAGAAAACATACATAATGTGTTTGGTGTAGGTGTGGCATGAAATATTAGAGATGTGTTTTCTTTAATATATTTTCCCACTCTCACTCCAAACACATTATTTGCTTTCTCTAATATCATCCTCAACCCCCATTTTCATAATATGTTCTATCCATTTAATCTTTAGCTATTTATTTTAATCTCTGTCTAACCTATTTCATGACAAGATAAGTTCTTCAAGACGGTGGAAAAACAACTACTATCTAATACAACTATTTGTGCAAGCATTTAATTTCATATAAATATTGGATGAAATTATAATAAGAAAGTCCATTGGTATTGGCATGGGATGTTGCATTGGTTTNATTTTTTTGAGGTGATTTTTGTATGTTGATGATCAGGCTGTCTTCTTTAAGTTGCTCTTACCCTCTTCATTAAGTTGTACTTATCCTCTTCATCAATTCATTCTCTTTACTTTGATGAATATGTTATATTTTTTTTTACAAATTTTCTAGAAATGTTTGTTCAACTTTATTAAACTATGAACACAACTTCGAGTTATCCTATTCATAACTTTATATTATGATATAAGTGAATTTCATTATTTACATATTATGTCTAACATTTAAATATTGATTTTCTTTTTAATTCTAAGGTTAGTAATAATTTTTCAATAAGAACATCACGTGGATAGACCCACTAAATCCCTCTTATCATCAACATTAGAATAATTGAATGCATGTTTTTTCTTAAACCAAAACAAATAGAGTTTTTTATTTTAAAAAAAGTGGTTCATGTGTAAAATAAATAAATGAAAAAGAAAATCTATTGAAAATAAAATAATAGAAATGAAAAATATGTATAAGATTTAAAGAAAGTTAGCTTTCTTATATTTGTTACCAAATAAAGAGTTATGATGTAAATGTGAAAAGTCATTACTTTTTGGTATTGAACTTTATACATTATTTAAACTTGATTTGTTGGATTGGAGAGGCATGGGAGGATTTCACTAGGAGATACTAGGGATTTGGGTTACCATAAATGTGAGGGGATTTTGACCATGTTGAGCACAACTTTGAGTTATCTTATTCATAACTTTATAACTTTATATTATGATATAAGTGAATTTCATTATTTATGTATTATGTATAACATTTAAATATTGATATTCTTTTTAATTCTAGGGTTAGTAATAGTTTTTCATTAAGAACACTATGTGGATAGACTAAATCCCTCTTATCATCAACATTAGAATCATTGAATGCATGTTTTTTCTTAAACCAAAACCAATAGAGTTTTTTCTATTTTTAAAAAAGGTGGTTTAGTGGACCAATTTTCCACGTGCTAAATAAATAAATGAAAAAGAAAAGAGATTGATGATAAAATAATAAAAATGAAAAATATGTAAAAGACTTAAAGAAAATTAGTTTTCTTATATTTGTTATCAAATAAAGAGTTATGATGTAAATGTGTAGAGTCATTACTTTTTGGTATTGGTATTTAAAGATGATTTTGTTGGATTGGAGAGGCATGGGAGGATTTCACTTAGAAGAGAGTGGGGGTTTGGGTTACCATATGCGTGAGGTTATTTTGACCATGTTGAGCACATGAGGGGTTACCACGTATATGCGGACCGGGTAGAAGCTTGCCTTGGCAGGTGATTTTTGTATCTCTTTGTCCAGCACCCTCCAAGAGATCAACAACTTTTGTTTAAAAAGATAAGTTTCCTGCCTATGAATGTACATTGTTATTTATGTATGATGGTCAATTTAATGATGAAATAAACTCTTAAAGTATTTATATTAAAATACATTTACAATTAATTATTGCTATATTTTTCTTGTTTATAATTTATAATGGCTCTGTAAATTGTGTTTAAAATAAACGAAAGACTCTTTTATGTGTCCATTTATAGAATATCAAGCAAAATTTTATATCAAAAACTAGTTTATGGTATTTGGTATCATAGCCAATGGCTCAGATTTCTTAATATGAATAAAAACTAGTCCTTTAAGTATCAATCACATAATCAATAATTGGGCAATACCATGATATGACAAAAGTTATGGCCAATCCTGCCAATTCACTTACACTTGGAGTTGAATAATTGGAATGTTATTGTTAGAACAAATCCATGCTGCTCAATTTGTCATTCCATCCGTTGTGATTGTTATCTATAAACATTAATCAGAGGAAGCAAAGGGAATCTCATAACCCTATTTATAACTAAGGAGATCTATATTGTTGAAACCACAAACAACAACAAATACATGGTATTAATTTTGAAAACGTAGGACTACTTTTATGGGCTCGAGGAGACCGTGGTTCCCATGTATGCCACTTCTAAAAAAATGAAATGTAGGATAAAGCCAATAGAGATTGATGCAAAAACTTGAGCTCTATGTAGGATGGAACCTGTAATTTCAAGCAAATAAAAGCCTAGACAATTGGGTTTAGTCGAATTGACTGTGGGATGGAATGTGATTGTGACATGAAATGTTGTTTTGTGTCTACACTATCTCTTGTAGCGCAACAGATGAACACAAAAATGGAAAAGCATGCTTAATAAATTTACAATTGAAAACTAACTAATTATGAGCAGAGAGCAAAGCTTGGCCATAACACCCTTTCACATTTGTTACATTAAGACAACATGCCAACCTCAGAAACCAATCCTAATGTCATATTCATAAGAATATTGCCTCGACTTCCCATTTATATTTACATTCACGTGGTTTGTCTATCAAACTCTTAAAATATCATTTAAAATGTCGCATTCCCAATACAGAAGTGGAATTAGATGAGGAAGCCACTACTTAGCCTCATTTGCAATGCAAAATATTTATAATGAAACCAACAATTCCAATGCAACATAATGACAAGTATGCAAACCATGAACCCCAAAATCTAGGAATTTAACTCATGGTTAATTTGGGTGGTCAATTTAGATGTGGTTTGTCCCATTAGAATCATCAGATTAGGGTTTAGGTAGATAGTTAAAGGTTTATTTTATCTAACACCCCCCATAATCCTAAGTAGGTGAGGAAAACGATCTAGGTAAAAAAATGAGTCCTGACAATTTGTAGGCATATACGTTACCCATGCACACAAAATAAATTATTTGAAAGTTTGGAAAGAGGGAAAATCCACATGGGAAACACCCCACTCCTCCCATAAAAGAGAATGTAAAAAGTAGAGAAGAAGGCTTTAAGGAGCCTCCTTAGAAAGTGCCTTCACTCCCAAAGAATCTCTCAACTAGGTGAATAGATTTTCGACAAAGGACTTGGTGATGATGTCTACAATCTTCTTAGAGGAAGGAAAGTATTGTAAATATTTGAGAAGATCATGTATCAACCCTCTTATATAGTGCATATAGATCTCTACGTGCTTGGTCCATTGTTGTTGAACAAGCTCTCTTGAAATATGAATGCCCCCCTAGCCACAAAAGATGATAGCAAGTTTGTGAAACTCTATCCCAAACTCAAAAATAATATGCTACAACCAAATGGCTTGTTTTACAGCATTCACTGCTCCTCTGTACTATGCTTTCGGTGTCAATAATGCAATTGTGGCTTACATTTTGCTTGACCAACAAATAGGCCCTGAGCCCAAAGTGAAAAAGTAAACATAGGTGGACTTGCAATATGTCCCATTGCCAACCCAATGATAATTTGTGTATCCAAATAGATCAAATTTGCAAGCTACTACATATTGGATCTCGTAGTCATATGACCTCTTCACACGTCAAACTATTCTTTTGGTAGCATTCCAATCTAACTCATGTGGTTCTTGCATGTATTTGGAGACATCCCCAACAACAAAGGAAATATCTAGTCGATTGTGTGAAAGATAAAAAATACTCCCAACTAAGTGTCGATACATGATACGATCAACCAAAGGTGTAGTACCTCCATATTCAAGCTAGATTTCAGAAAGAAAGGGGAATATGGTTAGTTTGAAATCATCCATTTTGAATATGATAAGGAGATCTTGTGCATACTTAGATTGTGCTATAGCAACTCCCAAATCTTATTGGTTGATTTGGATTCCAACGAAAAATTGTAACAATCATAAGTCATCCATGGAAAATATATCATGCAAGGTAGATTTGAACCATGCAATGGAGTCATTAAGGGATTGATATTCCTCGTCCATGGTTGCTTCCCAATGAGGATTGCTAAGGGCTTCCGCATGGGTTTGAGGATTATATGTGGACATCATATAGAAGTGAGTGGGAAACAATGGCTCTATGGTTGCATGACTGTGTGGTAGCATGAAACTCTGAGTGGGTTCTTTGAGTATCAACAAGATCACCAACTAGTTCCCCAACTCCTTCAAATGTTTGCTTTGGCCAACAAGGGTGAATTTTTGGGTCTGCAACATTCTCATTTTTAGTATCCTCGTCATCATCTACATGTGAATATGAATTTTTTGTTGAAACATTATAAGAAGAAAAAAAATCATTTTGAATAACTATTTGTGCATCAGTAGGAGAACTAGTTTCATACCTTGGAATCTCTCCAATTTTACACTTCTTTCAATAAAAAGTTTTTTAGTCTTAAGTTTCAATGACCTATAACCATTTACCTCTTCAAGATATCCCACAAAAATACATTCCTCACTTTGTGGATCTAAGGCCCTTCTTTTCTTTGAAAGAACACGAGCCCAAGCATAGGATCCAAACGCCCTAAAGTACTTTATTGCTAGTTTTTTACTATCCCATGCTTCAAAAGAAGTAACCCAAATGAAAGTGACATACTCTATTTTGAATGTAATTTGAACAATTTATGGCCTCAACCCACAATTTTGAAAGAAGATTCTTTGATTGCAACATGCAATTTGCCATTTCTTTCAATCTTTTGTTTTTCCGCTTTGCAACCCCATTCTATTGTAGATTATAAAGAATGGTATGTTGCAGCTCTATACCAGTTGCAGAACATGGTTGATGTACATATTTATTGACATACTCCCCCCAACCATTATCTATGCATAGAATCTTGATCCCCTTACCAGACTGTTTCTCTGCAAGTGCCTTAAAATATTCAAGACATACAAATACATCATCTTTGATATTTAGGAAGTACACCCATGTGTATCTTGAAAAATCATCAATGAAATTTAGTACATATCTAGATTTATTCATATCGAGATGAGGAAATGGACCTATAATTTCACTATGGACTAATTCTAGAAGGGACAAGGCTCTACTTGCCTCCCCTTTCTCAAATCTTTCTTCAAAGTGCTTACCAAAATCACATCCTGGTCATACTCCATCCAGAAAAGATATGAGTGGAATCCCTACTACCATGTATTCCATGATTAATTTATGCAAGGATAGTTAATATGCCCAAACCTCTCATTCCATAATGTGCTAACATTATCAGAATGCATTAACATAATTGAAGCATGGGATTTGGGTAAAAAAATTGAAAAAACATACAACTTGTTTTTGTGATAAGTTTTCCCAAGTGCAATCTTTAACCCATCAACTATATCATTGATGATTACTGAGTCTGTGGTAAATAAAACTTGCTTACCATGTCCGAGTGTGTGATTTGATAGATGGAAAAAAATTTGGGATAAAGATGGTATATAAAAAACATCTTGAAACGACCCATCTTTTTGTAGAATGTTCCCTTTTCGACATATCTCGATTGGAGTGTTGCCTCCCAAGAGCAATTCTTGAACAAAGTGTGGATGCATAGAGGTGAATAGGTCCTCAAATGATTCCATGTTATTTGATGCTCTAAAATCTAGGATCCAAGTAGGTGATTTTAAAGTCGAAATTGTCAGAAGTGCATGTCCTCTTTTCGGAGGAAGTCTTTGCTTGCATAATTTGTCTTTATTTTCTACAAAAAAAATTATACTTGCAATTTTCTTCTTTGTGAGGCCCATTCACGGTCCATTTCTATAGCAAGGACACAAAGGCATATCCTCTTCGGTCTCACCTTCTTTAGAGGTGATATTGTCATTAGAAAACTTGGACTTTTGCTCCCTTTTTTGTTTGCAAGGAGTCCTTTTCTTATTTTCTTTCTTCTTGTCCTCATTTGTTGTGATTGCATGAGCAGTTTAGGTCCTTTGTAGGCCCATATGTGAGAGCTTATCCTTCAATTGAAGAAGGAAGGAAACAAATACATATAAGCAAGGCATTGTAAAAAATGCTCCAAGAGTTAATAGAATAAAATGAGGAGACAAAGGTACTAAATTCATGACCTAATTTTGAAAGGATAGAGAGTACCATTTAAGTGTCTTCTTTATCAATCTTACACACACTGGTCTACAAGAAGATGTATTTGAATTTGGTGAACATTTCTTGAATGGATTTGAACTCACTTGGCCTCAGGTCCATTAGTCCTACCTCCAAATGATGGCACCTCATTTAATCTTCTGTGTCGAGAGGGTGGCCAAGGTGGTCATGGTGGTCCATATTTCATTAGGATTCTTATTGGCTTGAATGTCCTATAGTGATTGAAAATCACATGACCTTCGATGACTATTTATCAGTGGTCAATAAATACACATACTATAAGAAATGCCAAGGATTATGTATTTATCGACAATTATAAGAATCAATTACAGGATAAATTTACAATGTAGAGCCAGCATTCTATTAAGTTAGGCTCTATTTGACGGATGGAATTGTTACTCTCACAAATGGAATTGTTACACTCACAAAGAATAGACAAACTTAAATGGACTGAGGAACAACTATGGGCCAGCCATCCCTTCTCTGGTCATGCACTAGTATTTATACTTTCTCTCGTGATTCAAACTCCCACTCAAATCTTCTTCTATAATACTCTTGGTGCTTGTTGTTATGGATACCATGAATTATATACTCATTTGCATTCTCTCAACATAGCCCGCCATCTGGCATTTTGCAATAATCGCCATAATTGCTCAACAACTGGTCCAACTACCCCTCAATTATGTGTGATTTTACTCTAGTTGACTCATCGACCCCTTTCTTGTCATCGTCGGTTCAGTTCCCTACTTTCTATATTCATTGGTCAGAATTGTCTTTGACCCTTTCCGCCCCGTTGATCATCCTGCTCGAATGAAATCACAATCCATTCAATCTCTGTGACTGGTCTGCTATCGTCGACCACAACTGGTCACCGATATTCATTGCTACCCCTTCCATTGACCTCTGGTTTTGTGTTTGTCTGGGTCATCAACCATCCACCAGATGACTTCAGTCACCTCAGCTTCGACCGGTCTCCTTGGGGCTTGATGCCCTTGCATTGAACACCTTAAGTTGAAAATAACTACACCCGCGATTTTGCAATTCCTCGAGCTTCTCCTCTGAAATCCATGTCTCTTCCTTCAAATCTCTATCCTTCTAGTGGACCAAATATTCCTTCTTCTTTTGGCTTCTCGTCTCTACGACTTCTTGCTCTTCGAGTACCTCTGCGACCTCTTCCAGCAGCTGGACTGGTATCTTCTCATGCCAATCTATGACTGTCTCTCTTTCACTCATCGACCCTTCTTCATGCTTGTATGGGTCAGTGACATTGAATGCCAATGATATGGCCAAATCCTCAGGCATCTCCAACACATTCATTTTCATAAATTTTCTTTATATTTTTACATAGCCTAGTATTCTTTGGCTTCAACTTGTCATATGTTCCTAGTGGGAACCTTTCCTTCCTCAGGTGCGCTTACACTAAGTCGTATTTTGCAAAGGATTGCAATCATCTCTTTCGGTCGTTCCTCGACTTGTATGCCACGATGCTTTTCTCAAGTTGTCATCTCACCTTCTCATGCACTTCCTTCGTATGGTTGGAAAACGGTTATGGGTTTGCGCTCATTTCCGTTGACCTGTTCACCAAGTTGTTGTACACAAATTCTTCCCGCGCCAACACATCCTCCCACTATTTTAGTCGATTAGTAGTTAAACAACTCAACAAAATCCCTAAGATCATGTTCATGACATCAGTCTTCCCATCAGTATGCAAATGGTATGCAGAACTGAATTATAGTTTCGTGTCAAGCTTCTTCCACAGGGTTCTCCAGAAATGACCCATGAACTTAATATCTTTGTCTGAAGTTATGCTCTTCAGAAACCCATGTAATCTCACAACATTTTTGAAAAATAGAACAACAATACCTGTGGGATCACTTTTCTTCCCACATAAGATAAAGTGTGCCATCTTTGAAAAACTTTCAACTAAAACGAATATGGAGTCATTCCCTTGTTATGTCTTCCATGGTCCTCGCACCAAATCCATGTCAATATCTTCCCACATAATGGATGGCACTGGAAATGGTGCTTATAGTCCCATATTTTGGCTTCTTCCTTTAGCATGGTGGCATATTATACGTTGTCATAACCACTTCTTTACATTCATTTCCAATCCTAGTCAATAATACATTCCTTCGAACAACACCTTGGTCTTGTTGATGCTAAAGTGTCCTCCTATTCCTCCACTCTGCAATTCCCTGATCAGGTTCTCCCTCAATAATCCTCTCGATGTATAACTGAAGCCCTTTGAAAAAGCATCCTTCTTGGATAACATAATCTAAGTATGGAGTCCCATCGACACTTCATGGTTCCTTCAACACCTTCTAAGATTTGGAAAAATCGTCGTCAATGTCATAGTTGGCCTTCATTGACTCTAATATTGTCGATTGAATAATTGTCATTTGCAACAATGTGACTTTTCAACTGAATGTGTCGATGACTTTGTTGGTATTTCCTGACTTGTTCTTCAACACAAAAGTGTAACTTTGCAAGAACTCGACCCATTTTGTATCCCTTTGATTCATCTTTATCTGAATATTCAAATACCTCAAAGCTTGATGGTCGGTGAATAACACAAATGTGTTGGGAAACAATTTTTTTCTAAAGTGACCATCCTTAGATTTTTTAGGGTCTACCTCTACCTCCCTTGGATTGTGTTTAGGAGTTGGCCTAAAAAGAAGAGGTTGAGTGTTGTAGTGATAATTGCCCCCAAGTTGTTGACTTAACCCCAAGACCTCTCTCAATGAGTTGATATTTTTCTCACGTCCATGTGTGGATATTGATAGCAACATTTTGGTGTTGATGTCGCAGAAAAAACCATTTTTAAATAACCATGATTAACGACCTTGTTTTTCTTGTTTTTTACATTGTTTGATGAGTGCTTTAGATTAGATCTTTAACATTTTCATCTTGCGACTCCACTAACTCTTTTCAACTTTCTAACAAGTAATTTACAAAAAAAATAAGAACGAAAAAAACTTGTGAGAGATTATTATTGCATATTGAAAGGATAAAACCCCTCACAAATTTTTGAATACTTGTTGTGTGTAGAGATGAGCACATGCATCACCTTGAAAATTTTTTGAAGCTCATTTTTTACGATTCCATTGGAATGGTTCAGTATGAGGTATTTTCAAAAGGATCTCATCGTTAAAAATGATCATGATCCTTGGGTACGAAAGTATTTCCCTTAAGATTAAATTTAGAGGCATCCTTGGATGAACAAACGGAGGTTTTGATTTGTCTATAGTGATTGATTTCACTCCTGCATATCATGGGTATGGTGAATCACCTAACATTCACATTAAATCTTTCATTAAAGTGTGGATTGATTTCAATATTTTTCATGAAGCCGAGTTGATGAGGGTATTTCTATGTACTCTGGAGGACGATGCTTTAGATTGGTTTGTGGGATTTGATATTAAAGAAATCTCTTTAATGGAATATTTCTTCAAGAAATTTCTCTCTAATTGGTCCTTTGAAGACAATTATGAAAATGAGGAAGTGATTAAATATTTGCAATTTAATTTAGATCCATTGTTCTTACATGAAAAGAGGTTGTTCACTGCATCAAATAATATATGATTTTTTTTGGGTGATCAATTCCAAAAAGGTTACCAAGTTGGATGGATGCTTCAATCAAAATTTCATAGGAAACAAGGCTGCATGGCATCATCGATTGGTAGGTCAAAGCATTTTAATTGATACACAAACTCTAATATATGATTTTTTTCCGTAGGTGATCAATTTCGAAAGGTTTACCAAGTTGGATGAATGCTTCTATGAAAATTTCATAGGAAGCAAGGCTGCATGCTGCCTGTCGATTGGTAGGTCAAAGCGTTGTGATTTATACACAAACTCTACGTATGATAGCTGTGTTTGCCAATTCTTTGCCATTTTCCCTTCAAAATTGATTCTCAATATTTTATTATTTTATGGTAGTTGTGTTTGCCAATCCTTTGCTATTTGTTGTTCAGAATTGATGCTTCCTGTAGTGTTCAGTGTGATATAAACATATATATTATTCATAATTATAAAAAAAATGATATTTTGATCAATGAAAAAATATGATGATAACAAAATTTTAGAAGTGGTAAAATGCATTGAATTATAATAATATGTCCATGTTTCTTCTTCATATCTTCATCCATCATAAATTTAGTATTCTAAATCTTTTGCTTAATCTTTTAAATTTGTTTTATAATTTATAAGTTAAATTATTTAGTAAATTGATTCTTATGTCATAGAACATGTATTTTTAGTAAAAAATAATATCTTAATTTCTTTTTCAAATAGTAAAAGTTCACCATGCCCACTGATACTGCACGCAACATTGGATTGTAATCTTAGAAGTTTTAAATATTAGTTTTTCCAGGAAATATGTTTGCAGAATATAGATTGGATTAAATCTTAGTAACCCAAGAATTTATTGGAAAATGAAATATGTTTGCAGAATATAGATTGGATTAAATCTCAGTAACCCAAGAAATATTAATGGGAAAATATAGATTGGATTGCATGCCAGCAGCATCTAATGGTTTTAATTATAGATTCTTCATATAATAATTTTACCTTAAACTTGCAGAACTGTTAATTATGAGAGATAAATGTTCTTTTAACTTATAAAGGTAAGCAAAACACAGATTTGTATTATTATTTACTTTTATTGAAAAACCTATATCCAAGGTCTGCAAGAAACACTTTAACCTCTTATTATTATTTACAAACTATCAACCACCATGACTTTTATGTCAAACCAGACCCAAACACAAATGTAAGATAACATAATTTGCTTTGGTCGTTGCCACATTGCATTACCCAATAGGCCACTAACCCAGGGCATTAGCTAGGAAATTGGCAGGAAGAGGCTGCAAGTGACATTCAATGATATGCAAATTGGCAGGAAGAGGCTGCAAGTGACATTCAATGACATGCAGGAGCCATACCACATTCACATAGCATCTACTGTGATGAACACCACTCAGCCTCACAAGAACTGTTCCAAAAATATGGATTTGTAGTACCGTAATGAAGTAACGCCTAACTGATCGATTTTTGGACGTGACCTCACATCAAAAGCTTTTTAACCCTGCATTCCACTTGTCATTTATGTTTTAAGTTTATAAACATATGATATTTAGAGTGTTTCAAATTTATATTGTCTGCTTTTCAAACCTTTCAGCTAGCCATTTGTTTGTAGATATAGCATACAAACAGGTGCTCCTGTACCAACTGGACTAGCATGCATTCTTTTAGCTAAATATCTCTGTGAAATGTGCCAAAATGGCATCAATATGTTATTTTAAAAAAATATTGGATTGATAAAATGTACCTCCTTCCTTAGAATTTCCTTTCTCTAAATTCTAAAGCGACCAATTCATCTCGCTTTTGCGTCCTCTTAGCATATCACATATTCGTGATGAGAAGTAGGTTTGGTAATGTTAACAATTCTTGTAACTTTTGTCTGTCTCTTTCTAGTCTTCATGTGATTACTTTGACTGAATGCGAGATGGGAAAGGATGCAACATGCATTGAAAACACACGTGGTAGTGAAAATAACTTTTGTCTCTTTCTTGTCCTTGCTCCATGTGAAAATAACAACAACTTGTCTTTTGCTACTATTTAAGTTAGACTTTTTTAACATAAATTATGTAAATGATATAAATATATTTTGTACAATTTATTTTGTTAGACTTTAGTGATTTTACATCATTGCACCGAAGAGGTGCATCTTATAGCCTAGTGTGTAACTCTTTCCGTGCTCATCTTAGAGTTGACAAGTGTCTTTTATAAAAAATAATAAAATATTATTAAAATAACATGTCGCCTTAAATTAAATTCAAATTATTTAGAATTGCATATATATAAAACAACATAAATTAGATAAACTAAAACCATAAACATTGAATTACACATTTCCACTCTAAAAAAAGATTTGCACCTTGAGAGATTTGATTGTGTGTTTGGTAAATCCCCTTTTTGATGGATCTATGCTGGTTCTTAGAAATTTTAGGATATAACTTAGGATAAAATTCTAATAAAAACTATTATTAAAATACTTATATGAATCATATCTCTAGATTCTCAAAATGTGTACACCTTGTAATGTGAATCAAGTTAACCAAACCAAAAATATAAAACCATTTCAATGCTTGGCAAGAAATATTTTGGGACAAATATGGATTAACACCTCAATCTTCTTGCCCAACTCCTTGTAATTGTGAATGGTGAGTCCCATAGAGACTAGAGTGATGGATTTCATCTTCTTTGCATTTCTCCAACAAAGATTGGGAAGGTTGGCATTAATAAACTTTATGAATTCCTTGTAGGCATTGGCTAGCCTTTGAAACTTGCTCATTGTCTTTTTAAGAACAATCAAAGAATGAATTTGGATCTTCAAAATTCTTAATTTCAATTAATTTTGATTATTGTGTTATATTATTTTGCCTAATTTAAAAGCAAAGTACGGACTAGCTGCTATGCAGCTCTTCCTTGTTAAAGTGTTGGTATGAAACAATATATGTTATTAATAAAGAATGAGATGATAAGTTTGAAAGCAATATTTACTGTTGTTTGTTATTCTTATATTTCTCTTCATACATATATATAGTGCTTATGGTTAATGTTATTAGTATATTTATGGTATGTGTATAGTTTAAGCCTAAAACATCTAGAACAAGTCTAAGATAAGGAAAAACTAAGGATACATACAAAAATGACTAATCCGATCCATAATGATACATCAATCATGGGTAAAATGAAACAGCAATCAATGAAAACACAACGAAAAGCAATATTCATGGTTGTGATGTTACAAACTCCCAACATAATTAAATAAACTATACCACCTGATCTTAAATTTTCAACTTTAATCAAATGCATTGAAATGCGTTGCTTTTATGTTGCTTAAATCAACAATATAAAGTATTTATTATTAAATTTAATATAAATAATTTTTTTTTTTAATAATCTCATTTTTCACAATCATAATTATTATCCAACTATAAAATCTATTTACAACTTTTTTTACTGATAAAAAAAAATTGAACACTAATATTTTATTTTATCTTGTAAAAATTTATCTTACTCTCTCCCAACAACTTCGACTACTCTCTGCCTAACAATTTTCTCTCCCAACAACTTCCACAAAAGTCGTTATATACCTCCAATCTCCATTTGCATTTTAGAGTGTTATAATAATGACGCACTAATCCATTAAAAAAAATAAAATTAGACACTTATTTTATCTATCAAAAAATATCCAAGTCTCCCGACTAGGGATGGAATTTGACGGGTAAATGTTCGTCATGGGTCAATTTACTTGTAAATAAAGTTAAAATTTTACCTAGACTGTCAAAATCTAGTTTAAAATACAAGAAAACATTTCAGATTTTGATTGTTACCGGTAATTTTGACGAATGTCGGATATTTGAAATTCCAACCCTACTCCCGACAACTTCCGCAAAAGTCATTATATGCAATCAATCTCCATTTACTTAATTAGATCAACATGTAAATAACTTCAATTTCAATTTGACTTATTTTGGAATAATAAAATATGGTGCACATAAGGCTAATTAAACCACTTTATTAACTTTAAGAAAATTATGCATTATTATAAAAGAGAATATAATAATGCAAATCCCTACTTTTAGGATGTATATGTGGCAATGGCATAAAAATTTAGTGAAATAGAGGTCACGTGGATGACACCATGCTCATGAAAAGAGGCATATGCATTCTTTTGGGAATGGGTGCATTAAATAAGCATGAATGAAATCCTATATGTTAATTATATATATATATGTAAATTTACATCATCAATATTGATATGAAGTTTATATTTACTTTAAAAGTAAAGATATTTTTTTCTATAAATGTTTTTATTTATTTATATATAGATATAAGTTATATATAAAATATATATATATATATTTTTATCTTTCAACCTCAATTCCACATGGTAAAAATCAAATGTTTGTGGAGTTGGGGATGCTCTAAAAAACTATCCTCGCGGAGGTTCTTTTTCAAAGTAAATTTGGATATCGTCTTTTTGTCAAGGAGACGATGGTCTTGGGAGAGAAGGCTATAATTTCTTTTTCTCAATTTTTGAAGGGTTGGGAGATGGTTACTTGTGATTCTTCAGGTCTTTTTGGGGAAAAATCGGCATGGAACCCTAAATCAACTAGATTCAACTGTATATAACCAAGACAAGTATTCTTTTGTGACTTGTATGGTCATTATACAAGGTTTGACATGGAACTGAGTCTTTTGGATTGTTATGCACCATATGCAAACCATGATGTTTTTTGGAATTGTGTAAGGAATCACTGTATATTCAGGTTACAAGTGGTGGTTCTCAAGGGTGATCTAAATTTGACATTGGGGTCGTCCGAGGTTTGGGGTGAAATGGTCAAGATTATTGCAAAAAGAATCAAACCAGTATTATCTAAATACATGTGAGATTAGCAACAATAAGGAAGGTCTTCCTGTATGCAAGTGTCCTTGCATGCAGAAGACTCTAAAACAGGAAACCAGTTGTATTTAATTTTTTTCCTAAGTTTACTTTGGAAAATAATTAAAGTGATCTAATTAACTATTGACTTTAAGTGAAAGTGAAATTAGGGTTTTCGCTTTGCCTAAAGTTATATAAGAGAGGTCAATTGTTGAGAGGACACACACACTTGTATTTCGACAGAGACAGGATACAGACAGGGAGAGAAAGTCAGACAGAGGATTTAGCTAGGAAGACGGAGCAGGGAGAAGCAGGATCGCAGAGCTGACAGGTAGGACATAACCCACACTGGTCGACAGACAGGAGCTGTAAAGGAAGGTCGTACTATATTGTACGGATTTCGTACACTTGTCGTACAGAATGTACGGTTTTCGTACAACTGCAGTACATACTATACGGATCCACACATGTGAGGTCGTACAGCTATGCCGTACACTCTTACAGGAGGGTGCTGAGGTTTATCTGGGGTTTTGCCGAATGATTCTGTCGGGTAACTGCATTCACCAGGTTTGGGTGAATTTGCAGTGATTGTAACGTTCCATATTTTCTCATAATAAAATCTATATCTAACTGCTGCACCGGTTTTCCCATCTTGGGTTTTTTTTCCGGGGATTTCTATACTCAAAATAATAGTGTCATTATTGTGATGTGATGTTGTGATTTATTTCTTCGTTTTATATTCTACTACATACTGTAAAAGATATTCATGTGCGGTTATCAGTAGATATTTGCATGCACTGTTTAGCCCTAGTTTGAATATTAAAAGAAAATTTACATGGTATCAGAGCTTTGGTGAGCTAAAGCTGAGAGATTTACAACAACAATGATAGATCAAGGGCGGATCTATAAGAAGACACATACCTAGACTTTCATATCTAGGGTTTGACAAGTAACACTTCACTATGGCCGTGCAATTGAGAGTGTATGATAGACTCCAGGGGGCACAAAACTTTCCCACACAAAAAGAGAATATCACAAGGATCCTGGATATCAGTGATGCCGAGGAGCACATTGACTCCATAAAGGTTGCACCCACAGATCCGATAGATTTGATAGCTTGGAAAAAGATTGATTCCAAAGCCATGCTGACTAGCATGGATGAAGTGAAGGACCATATAGTACCTCACCTTTTTTGTAAGAACACCGCAACAAAGATGTGGATGACTTTGGAGAGTCTGTACCAAAGAAAGAATGAGAACCGAAAGATGGTGCCACAGAGGATGTGCAACACCAAGATGGCCAAAGGAGAAGGAGTGGTGTCTTATCTCACGAGGCTCACATAGATCAGGGATGAACTTGGAGTTGTTGGCTCTAAGACAGTGGATGAGGAGCTAGTTCAGATAGCCCTCAATGGTTTTTGTAATCCATGGGACACCTTTTTCAAGGGTGTTGTGGCTAGGGAGAAGCTCCCTGATTGGAAGAGACTATGGGATGACTTTGTGCAGGAGGAGACCTACATGGGTCAAGGATCGGGCTCATCCAGTAGTGCCCCACACATTGTGGATGAGGAGGCTCTAGCCCTTAAATGGAAGAGCAAGGGTAAGGAAAAGAGAAAAAATGATGGTAAGAAGAACCTTGACGTGTCAAAGGTTAAGTGTTTTATCTGACACAAGCAGGGACACTTTGCCTCCCAGTGCCCAGATAGGAAAAATAAGAGGAACAATCAGATGGTTGTATCTATAGAGGTGGATGAGTTCAGCAGGAACTTCGATGAGGAGTTTTGCTTGATAGCTTGCACGAGAAGCACCTAAGGGAAAATTATATAGTACATCGACATTGGAGCATCTAGTCACATAACTGGACATAAGAGATTCTTCAAGAAATTACACGAGGGTGGAACATGGATCCACGTTGAGCTGGGTGATGATGCACGGTATCAGGTGTAGGGAGTTGGAAATGTTTCATTTCAAAGGGAGTCTGGAAAACCCCTCTGTTTTGCTGATGTGTTATATGTTCCAGGACTAACCCGGAACCTTATATCAATCTCCACTCTAGAGGACAAGGGATATCGGGTGAAGTTCTATGACCATAGAGTATATATAAGGACCAAGGGGTCAGATAGGAGCTTGGATCGGGTGATTGGAAGAAGGAGCAAGAAAGTGTATAGACTACACTTTGAGCTTGCAAAGACTCTATTCAGCATCAACAACAACATTCAGGGTGAGTTGTGGCATAGGAGGATGGCACACTTACACCATGGAGCACTGAGGCACTTGAGACAAGCTGTCATTAGAGTTCCTCAGGTACATGAGGAGAAGCATAACCTCTACAAGGGTTGTGCTTTGGGGAAGAACATCAGGAAGTCTTTCCCAGAGAGTGAGCACAAGTCTAAGGAGCCCTTGGACTTGGTGCATTCTGATGTATGCGGACCTATGAGTGTCCATTCGTTTAATGCTTATAGTTATTGTGTAACCTTCATTGATGACTATTCCAAGAAGACCTGGATCTATTTCCTGAAGGCCAAGTCAGAGGTCTTTAAGAGGTTCCAAGAGCTCAAGACACTCGTGGAGAACCAAACACAAAGGAAGATTCAAGTGTTGAGAATAGAAAAAGGGGGTGAGTACACCTCTAATGAGTTCATGGAGTATTGTTCGGCAGAAGGGATCAAGAAGGAGCACATTGTGCCCTATACCACACAACAGAATCGAGTTGCAGAGCGGAAGATTAGGACTATGGTTGGAGCAGCCAAGGTCATGCTATTTGATCAGGGATTACCACTATTCCTCTAGGCTGAGGCATGCAAGACTATAGTGTACATTCAAAACAGGTGTCCCCATACAACTTTGAGGAAGAAGACACCAGAGGAGGTCTTCATAGGCACTAGGCCAGATGTGAGTCACATTCGCATATTTAAAAGTGTCTTCTATTGTCATGTTCATGTTGACAATAGGAAGAAGCTGGACCCTTATGGAGAGAAGGGGTTACTTGTTGGTTATAGAAAAAATTAGAAGGCATACATAATTTACATTCCTGCTTGCAAGAGGATCATTGTGAGAAGGGATGTCTAGTTCGATGAGGACATGGCCTTATGGAGATCTATGGACTTACCAGCAGAGCAACAACCAGCACAAGACACGGGGGTCACGTTGGAGGGGACAGATGTACAGGTACAGATACAAACACAGGGCACAAGTTCTGGTAGTCAGTGGGAGTCAGGTGGACAAGATCCTTCAATCATTGACTTGGAGGATGAGCTGCAATAGGAGATAGATATCCAGCAGTCGTTGCAGGTTGACATTGGGCCAAGGCCTAAGTGGTTTAGGTCCATGATGCAGGATTCCAGGTAGGTAGATCCTCCACGGAGATCCTTTAGATGGAGTGTACCACTAGAGAAGATTAGTTACATGACACTGATGATAGAGGTAATTAACTATGAACCTTCCAACTTTGGGGAGGTTGCACAACATGATGTGTGGTAGGAGGTTATGGTTGAGGAGTATGAATCCATTATGGAAAAACAGGTATGGCAGGTTGTGTCGAGGCCACAAGGGAAAAAGTGGTGGGATCCAGATGGATCTACAAGGTGAAGCATGCAGTAGGTAGAAGTGTGGAAAAGTATAAGGCATGCTTCGTGGAAAAGGGGTTTTCACAAAAGGAGGGCATTGAATATGAGGAGACCTTTTCCCCTGTTTGCAGGTATTCTTCCATTCGAACCATTATCTCTTTAGCAGCAGAGATGGGTTGGCAAGTCCATCAAATGGACGTCAAGACTGCCTTCCTCAAAGGAGTGATAGAGGAGGAGGTATATATTGAGTAGCCAGAGGGTTTTGATGCGGAGAACATGGAGACGCATGTATGCAGACTGCATCGAGATCTTTATGGGCTTAATCATGAACCTCGACCATGTTGCTCGAGGATAGACATTTATCTACGTGAGATGGGATTTTAGTGGAGTGAGGTTGATCACAACTTGTACTTCTTGACAGGTGAGATGTGTTAGAAAAATGTGATCACGCAATTATACAATTAATTTATTAAACAAGATGCAAACACATTAAACACATTACAAGAGAGACACAGATATAACGTGGTTCACCCAAGATGGGCTACGTCCACACAAAAATTGCCATCCCTTTCTTATTATACTGTCCATCGAAATGAAGGGAGACAACCTGTAGCAACCCCGATGTACTTCCTCTTCACACTCTCACTGCCTCTCTCACACAATCACAGAGATTGTTTACAATGCTACAATACAATACACAATCATATTACAATGCCTTCCTTTTATAAAGGGAATACCATGGGAAAATACCACGGGTTGCCCAAATACCATGGGCCTATAAATAACCCATTATTGACCAAGTCACGACTCTAAAATTACAACATTTTACAAGGCATTTTTTCTTAAATTTTCGCTACAGAGGCGTTGCACCCAAATCCCCTCCAAAGGGGGGGGGACGACTAGAGTGGGGGGGAAATCCCACCCACCCGCTAGGTGTTGGGATCCAAACACGGCTGAAATAACATCTCTGAATCAGGAAGATCAAGATCCACAACCAACAAGGTGCCTCTCATACTGGTCTTATATGTGGATGATCTCTTTTTTACAAGAGATGAGAGGCTAATTGGAGACTGCAAGTCCAACCTTGCTATGGAGCTTGAGATGAAAGACCTTGGGCTGATGCATTACTTTCTGGCTTTGGAGGTTTGGCAGAGAGATGGATGCTTCTTCATTGGACAAGGGGAGTATGTAGTAGAGATCTTGAAGATATCCAGGATGGAGGACTGCAATCCTATGGCCATACCTCTAGTTTCCAACTGGAGGAATATTGATGCATTGGGGTCAGACGGACTTGATCCTACCTTGTATCATTAGCTTTTTAGATCACTTATGTATCTGGTCAACATTAGACCAGACATTAGCTTTGCACTCAACTCTTTGAGTGAGTTCATGGTGGACCCTCAGAGAGTGCATTGGACTGCTATGAAGCACATACTTCACTACATCATAGGTACAATGGAGTATAGATTGGTTTATGAGCGCAGGGGGAGTGTGCAGTTAGCAGGTTTCACAGATGTCGTCTGGGCAGGATGTGTAGAGGACCAGAAGAGTACTTCAGGGTGATGCTTCAACATTGGATCCAGGGTTGTCTCTTGGTTCAACAAGAAGCATAACTCAGTTGCATTGAGGTCGACAGAGGCTGAGTACATGGCATCTAGCAGGGCTTCTTGTGAGGGTATATGGCTGAGGAAGTTACTCTCAAGGTTGTTTGAGTGTGAGCTAGAGGTTACTATAGTTCACTATGACAATCTGAGTGGCATCCGACTATCTCAAAATCCAGTGTTCCATGATCGGATTGGAGTACATACATATACTAGATGAGCAGGTGGCGAACATTTTCACCAAGGTACTTTGCAAATAGAGTTTTGTGAAGTTCAAGGATAATTTGGGGTTGCTACCGAATCCCTTCCTCATTGAGAGGGAGTGCTAGATTAACAACAACAAGGAAGGTCTTCCTGCATGCAAGTGTCCTTGCATGCATAAGACTCTAAAACATGAAACCAATTGTATTTAATTATTTTTCCTAAGTTTACTTTGGAAAATAATTAAAGTGATCTAATTAATCATTGACTTTAAGAGAAAGTGAAATTGGGGTTTTCACTTTACCTAAAGTTATATAAGAGAGGTCAATTGGTTGAGAGGACACACACACTTGTATTCCGACATAGACATGATACAACAGGGAGAGAAAGTCAAATAGAGGATTTAGCTAGGAAGATGGAGGAGCGAGAAGCAGGATTACCAAGCTGACAAGTAGGAAAAAACCCACACAGGAGCTGTAGAGGGAGGCCTATAAGACTCTAAAACATGAAACCAGTTGTATTTAATTATTTTTCCTAAGTTTACTTTGGAAAATAATTAAAGTGATCTAATTAATTATTGACTTTAAGTGAAAGTGAAATTGGGGTTTTCGCTTTACCTAAAGTTATATAAGAGAGGTCAATTGGTTGAGAGGACACACACACTTGTATTCTGACAGAGACATGATACAGTAGGGAGAGAAAGTAAAACATAGGATTTAGCTGGGAAGACGGAGGAGCGAGAAGCAAGATTACCAAGCTGACAAGTAGGACAAAACCCACATAGGAGCTGTAGAGGGAGGCCTTACTATACTGTACGAATTTCGTACAACGACCATACAGATAGTATGGATCCCGTGCATCAATAGTACATTTGTACGACCATATTGATCCACATGTGTGAGGTCATACAGCTGTGTCGTACACTCTTACAGGAGGGTGTTGAGGTTTAGGTGGGGTTTTTCCCAATGATTCTTCCAGGTAACTGCATTTGCCAAGTTTGGGTGAATTTGTAGTGATTGTAACGTTTCATATTTTCTCATAATAAAATCTATATCTGATTGCTGCACCGGTTTTCCCATCTTGGGATTTTTTTGGGGGGTTTCCATACCCAAATTAATAGTGTCTTTATTATGATGTGATGTTGTGATTTATTTCTTAGTTTTATATTCCACTGCATACTGTAAAAGGTATTCATGTGTGGTTATCAGTAGAGATTTGCATCTACTGTTTAGCCCTAGTTTGAATATTAAAGGAAAATTTACAATACATTTCCCTAGAACAATTTGGACTTTTGGAAAAACTGACAGATTCATGATGTTGTAGGTGTTGCACATGAGGTCCTTCATAGTATAAAAACAAAAATGAAACAATCATTGGTTTTAAAGTTGGATTTGGTGAAAGCGTATGACTGTGTGGACTGGGGTTTCATTAGACTTATTTTATTACATATAGGTCTCGATATATCTAATACTAATTGGATTATGGCCTCTGTACAGTCAGTCTCATATGTGGTTATAAATGGCTCCCCTACAATTTTCTTCAGAGGCACTAGGGGAGTCACACAGGGATGCCCATTGTCACCCTTGCATTTTGTACAGATTAATGAAGGTATCAGTAGATTTACTGTACATGAACGAGATGGGGGTGGGATCCATGGGATTAGCATATGTTTGATCATTAGAATCACTCACCTGCTTTTCGTGAATGATGTGATGATATTTGGATTGGGTACCATTGGAAAATGGTGCAAATATAAATTTATCTTGGATAAATTTTGCGGAGCATCTGGTATGCTTATTAGTGATAAAAAATATATCTTTCTCTACCATGGTATGAATGAACAAGATATTGGCATACTCTAGAATCAATTCCAATTTTTTTTTAATCCCATCGAGGATGGCACCAAATATCTGGGGTATGCTCTAAATCCAAATAACTACTTTCCAAGGGATTTGTACTCGCCGATTAAAAGGTTTGAAGTTCGTATTAGTCATTGGAGCCTGAAAAGGATTTTGATGGGGGGCATACTGATGTTGATAGAATCTGTGTTGACTAATATGCCGGTTTATTGGATTTCTTTATGCAAGGTTTCCAAATCCATACTGAAAGTTATAAATCGCGGGATATTCAATTTTCTTTGGTCATACACCTGCGAGATGACAAAGTATCATCTGGTAAGATGGGATACAATTTCAAAACCAAATTCATTTGGCGGATGGGGCACAAAGAAGATTCATAAATTTTCTTTGGCCCTAATTGCAAAGAGCTTATGGAGGGAAATTTTCATGGAGACTTTATGGCACAAGGTTATTACGGCTAAATACTTAAGGTATTTTGGGCTAGAGCAGTGGCTTAGAACACCTAACAAGCCCTCGAAGGGAGTCTCAAATATTTGAGGAGGTCTCATCAATTCCAACACACTACTTGGGCAATGGTTGGCATGGAAACCTAAGAATGGTGAATCTATTAGGCTGGGCATGGATCCCAGAGGTATAGATAATTATGTTCTTTCAACAAAATTGGTATCCATGTTACATGAGCAAGGATCGCATACATTGAACCAATTTGTGGTAAATAGGCACTAAGGATACAACGAAACATATTAGAAAAATTACGTAGAATTGAATTTAGGTGTTAACCATGGACTAGAATGGGATACATATTGTGTGACTTTAAAAAAGGGAGGTGTTATGTTATCAGAGGTGAGCGATACACTTGTGTGAACTTGGAATATCAACAATGGGCACATAAATGCAAAATCGACCTACTCAACATTGTGGTGTGAACATAGCAGCGAATCTAGCTGGTGGCATATTGTTGTTTGGAAGTGGCGGGTATCGTTAAATGCAAGGTATATTTTTTTGGTTATCTCTCAATAAAATCATTTTAACCCGGGACAAGCTTTTGAGGAGAGCATTAAATGGCTCGGGGATCTATTTCTTGTGTTTTCATGGATATAGTCCATTGTTCATATATTTGTTGAATGTGATTATTCCCAAAAGGTATGGAATTACTTACATAAGCAATTGCAATTCATGGATGGTTGGTGTGAAGATTCATTGCTAAAATGTATCGACGGGTGGAAAAACAAAAACATGGATATGGTACATTTACCAGTCATTGTGTGTTGGGAATTATGGAGAACTAGAAATCTAGCTATCTTTGAGGACAAGATTGATCAGCAATTACAACCAAGATAGAACAACATACTTCTTCAAACATCCATCTCATACTAACAACATCACTTCAAATATTACAGACTCTGAGCATATCAGCTTCAGAGGGCGAAGCTCATCACTGCATAGACAAACTCAGAATTTCTGGTGCAATCTTATACTGTTGCGGGCAAGTTGTAGAGCATACTCTTCTGTTACAGACTCAAACTTGAATATACAAAAAGAATTTCTGATGCAATCTTATACCACTGTGGGAAAGTTGCAGAGCATACTCTTCGATTACAGACTCAATCTCCTAAGCTCACCACATGAGCGACACTAAGACTTTAACTTGCAGAGCTATCTCCACACAAACTCTATCTCGATAATGAGCCCAGAGTCTCTTACTTATACTAATTTATCTGGTATACCGCTGACCTATGACTAGCACTAATAAGTCAAGATCGAATCATCCGGGGCGACAGGTGGGGACAACCACCGTCATTATCTCGTCCCTTAATGGTCAGTGACATGTGGGGACCCGAAATCTTTATCATGACATACACGAATACATGATACAAAGTGGATCATCTACTGGCCCACGACGATGTACAAAGTGAAGCATAACTGGCCCACGATAGTCTTCAGTCTCTTAGTGGTCCACCACAGCTTCTTGATTAATCATACGGATCACGACCTTGTAAGCAGATGCAGTGATTGTGGCCGTCGATGTCTAGTCCTCTGCAAGGACAATCCCAGTCGACCTCATCCGAGTCATAATATTGATAATCTTCAAAAGTAGGAGGGTTTCCTTCAAACTTTGGTGGTGGGTACAGTAGCGGACTGAAACACCTTTCAATGTCGAACCCATAAAACAACTCATTTGGGTCACATAAGAATTCTCCGCGGAAATGAGATTCTACCCGAAAGTTCAGTGGTATTTGGAGGGTATGAACTTTAGAATCTATTCTTTGCCCTTGGGCATTTCTTTTGATGTACTTCTGGGTAGTGAACACAGTGTGTTCTAGCCTATTATACTTTTCGCCTTCATGGTGGAGCGGGAATTTGAACCACTGGTGCTCCCTGACAGCTACTTCAATATCGGCCTTCATATGCAATATGAAATTTGCACGCCGATTCTCCCAGACTACTCTTGGACAGAATTTGTCCAACAAAACTTCAGTCCAACCGGACCAGGCGCCATGTCTCAAATTATTGGGGTCTGCACAAATAACTATCTTCCGTTGCTCTCTGCAGAATCTGAGAATAAGATTATATGAAGTCCAGGTAAGCTGACCATCGCCTAGATCCACGTACCAGAGTGGACCGTTTTCTTTGTCATTACGTTCTAACCAGACTTCTCTGCATTCTTTCAGCTTTTCTAAAGCACCTTCAAAGCTTCTGAATGCATCACGTTCCCACCGCTCCAATATTTCAATCTTCATCGGAGATGATTGAATTTGCTTTATAAGGGTGAGCTGAAGGAACCTTTCTGCTTCATCTCAGGATGCGTAATCCAACAGCTGTCTCCATTCTTCTTCAGAGATGGATGGATCCCAAGGCTTGAGAAATAGACCATTTCTTGGTCTACAAAGTGGCGTTGTACCATGTCCTGAGCTTGAGCGATCTGGATTAGAGCTTGAGGCTCCTGCTGAAAACATGCTTATGGCTGGTATTGTTTATTCGGAATGATCCCTGGTGAGCATATCAGCAAGACAGTTTATATGACCTGGCTTGTAAACAATATCAAAGTCAAAGTTACTAAGCCAAATAAACCATTTTAGTATTCTACTGCTATTCTCAGCCGTTAAATTCTCATTCTTAAATATTACAGGCATAATCTTTAAATCTGTTCTAATGATAAATTTAACAGGTTTCAAGAACATAATAAAGTGTTGGACTGTCTTTTTGACAGCCATAATTTCCTTGTGGTTGGACGGATAGTTTAGCTCTGCAGCTTTGAATGAACCTGAGCCATAACCACAGATATTCTCCTTGCCTTCCATCGCTTCTAGCAGAACTCCACCCCAAGTATGGGAAGAAGCATCTGTCTCGATGATTAATTGTCCTGATCCTTGAGGTAGGGATAGAGGAGGAAGATCTAAGACTTTGGTTTTAATTTTTTGGACTTCCAAACTCATTTCATCTGACCACTTCGTTGGATTTTTCTTCAACCTTTGTTGCAGCAAATGTATGTCAGTGGCCTGGCCTCTATAGAAAGGCCTGATGTAGTTGAGACTCCCTAAGAATATCTACAGCTCGGTCTTATGTAAAATTTGGCCAGGAAACTGACTGAATACATTTAAAACATGCTTTTGAAGGACAACTTGCCCTTTCTGGATCTTGAATCCAAGGAACTCCATTTCAGTCTTTCCTATATCCATTTTTCTTTCTGACAGAACTAGCCCATGCTGATAAACAAGTTCATAGAATACATGCAAATGTTTGAGGTGCTCTTGCAGATTCTTTGAACAGATTAAGATGTCGTCAATGAAGACCAATGCCCACTGATTTTCTCTGAAAATGTCTTCTATACGTTTTTGGAACTCTGAAGAGGCATTATTTATTCCGAACGGTATAACTTTCCATTGATATTGGCCATGCGAAACCACGAACGCCGTTTTATATCTATCTTCAGCTTTGATGCCTATCTGATAAAAACCTGGCTTTAAGTCAAATTTGTTGAAGATCGTGCATCCTGTAATTCTTTGCAGGAGGCTTGACTTGTCTGGGAGAGGATAGCGCACTTTCTGGAGTACTGTATTAAGAGGTTTGTAATTAAAAACCAACCTCGGCTTTCCTCTTTTAACTTCTGAATGCTTATTTACCATAAACGCTCTGCAAGCCCACAGACTCTTTGAAGGTTCAATGATTCCTTTGGATAAGAGATCTTTAATCTCTTTGGCATAGAAGTCTCTCTCAGAAGGAGACATTAGTCGGGCTGAGGATTTCATTGGCTTGATCTTTTGCAAAGGGTCGAATGGTAGGGAAACAAAGTATTTTTCCCTCTTCCAGAAAGCATTAGGGATTTCTGAGAAGCATTCTTTCACAAGTTTCTCAGCAATGGTTGCTAAGGCTTTGCTACCATGTATATCTGAGAAAAATTTGCATCGTTCCATTTTTTACAATTGTGCAAGGTTAGACTTATGATCTGGTTTTTGTACAATGGCATGACATTTAGGGGCAGAATGAAAGAAAATAGGAAGCTCTACAGTCTGATTATTAATAATGCAGGAGAATGTTATTTTCTTTGTATCTACAGAGAATGGACTAACTGTAGAGAGGAATTCAGATCCTAATATACAATCTTCAATAATCTCATCCACTCTATACAGGGTTAGCTGGTCATTGACTCCTTTAAACTGTACTAGAAAATTCTCAGATTTTGCTTTCAGAGGAACGAGAGTTCCTTCAATGGCTGATCCTTTGTCTGAGGTGTTTTCCCAGTAAAACTGGGGTAAGGCTGAACCTTTGGCTAGGTTCACTTGGCATCCAGAGTCTATCATACAATCCAGGGAGTAAGGTTTAAACTCACTGGGATGGAACCAAACTTTTATAAATATTTTAGGTCCAGTAAGCATTCCTAGATTAGGGTTAGGAGAAGTTTCTCTTACCCTTGGACTTTCTGTTTCCATAGCTTGCTCGTAATGCTTACTCAATTCTTCATCAGAAGATTGATCCCTTTCGATCTGTATCACCTTGATCATGCTTTTCAGTTCTTCAATCTCTGCTACCAGTTGCTTCAACTGTTGTTGTTTCTCTTTGACCTGTAGTCTAATCATCTGTTCTTTATCTAACCTGTAGCTTTGTCTACTTTCATGGCCATCTGGATATCCTTTGTAAAGATATACAGGATTATAGATATCAGGGGTGACAGTGCTTACCTTGATTTTTCCTTTATTCTGCTCAAGCTGCTTGAGCAACTGCTTCTTTTCATCCTTTGAGGATGCTCGCAATAGGTATTCAAATGCTTGGGTCTCTGATAGCTGCATGTCAACAGCTGCAATCTTCTTTTCAATATTCTGAGGCTTACTCAGCGAGAACATATATAGGGAGAAGTCAAATTCTGGGGGCTCAAACCCTCCCAAATTTGGTGCTGAATCGGAATCAGAAGAGGACGATGAAGGATCAAATTTCTGTAATGCAACAGGGTCAGGTTCAGACTCACAGTCTAAGGATGCATCTGACGCCTCTGATGGAAAAAATAGTACTTCGCCTGAGGGCGATTCATCTTTGGAAGGAAGATCCCACCATCTAGGATCTAGGTTGTCGCAGAAAGCAACAAGTCTAGGTTTAGACTTCTTTTTTGGACATTTATTTGCCCAATGTCCCTTTAATCCACAGATAAAACAAACTTCTTTGTCATTCTTATCTGACCTTCTTTTAATAAACTTTCTGGGATAAGGTTTTCTAGACTGTTTGGTCATTCTGTATTTCTGCTTTCTTTTTTGACTATAAGGCTTATCAGGATAATGATATCGTGGTAGACTAGTATAAAATACTTTTTTCTCTTTATTTTGATGACATTTGCAGTTGTCTGCTAGATGTCCTCGATTGCGAGCTCCACATCCCCAATCAGGCATTTTAGCCACATTTTTGCAGAATGAGGGGGAATACATGCTCTGATGTCTCTTGAAATCTTTACTAACTCTCTTTTCCAGGCAGTGTTCTTGCCAAGTTTCTAAGATATAACTATGGAGTTGTGCTAAAGATAAGCCTCTATAGTTAATCTGTTTGTCTTTCATATATTGCTCTACTGCGTCTGGAACATGTCCGGGGAAGCTTCTGAGATAGTGCTTCAGATATGCTGGATCTCCTGATTTACCAAAAGAGATCAATAATTTCTGCGTGTAACAGAAATATTGCTCACTCTGTGAGAGATCACACAAACGGGTAGACATGAATAGAGAGGCGAGATGTTCAGAATCTTCTCGCTCATCTGAACCATAAAAATCTTTGCTTAGAGCTCTTAAGATCTGCGTCTTCTGCTAAAAGCATCTCATTCCTAGCTTCTTGGGGAAGCCATCTCCACCATTCATTTGCAAGTCCAGACAAAACTGCTACGATCTGGCAAGCCAACTGCTATCCTGTAAGAGTGTCGTTCTGAGTTTTCTTATACAATGTCCATTGACACAACATATGGATGGCATTTTTAATATCTTCTCTGGACTGACACTGGATGTTAAGAACAGGCTGGTCGGGCATCTGTGAAACAAGATTGTTCATGGCATTTATGCCAAATTGAAGCTTCGGAGCAGGGGCTCTGGAGGCATCTGGCATACTTACATCAAATGCATTGTTAGGAGGTGGATTATGAGTAGCTGAAGATTCAACATGATGGTAAGCAAACATCATGTTCAGGTACTTTGCTTCTAAGGCAGGAGGAAAAGACTTAAAATGTCCTATCTATTCTTTAACTTCATCAAATTCAGCTTCATCTTTACCGAAACTGAATTTTGGTCTATCATCTTTTGTGATACTGAGCATACCAAAGGATACACTACGGTGATGTCTATTATCAATATCTTTTCTTTTATGTCCTTGAGCTGCTAAAGCGAAAACAGAGGGGCTGAGACCAGGAACTTTCTTCTTAAGTTCATGGGTTTGGCCTAAAAGTTCTTCTAATTTGGCCAATCTTCTTTCAATCTTGTCAGCAGCTTTAGCTACTGCTTCCTTAATTTCTGCAGAGTCTGTTAGGATATGATCTATTAATCCTAACTTGGTTTCGACCAAAGCAATCTTCTGTTTTTCTTCTACTATGGAGCTTTTTATATTCATGAGATCACATGCCATATCATCTATGTTTTGTGCAGTCATCTTGCTGCATATTTCCCCAATTTCCTAGTTTTATCTCATATGATACTGATTCATCAGGACCAGAGGATTTGTAAGGAAGAAATTCTTTCTTGACTTGGCCATCAGCTGAATACTGACGGAAGGGGACTTCTGTTAAGTTTCTTCTAGGGAAATAGGATTTTCAGCCTTGGGTGATAGCTTCATAGGCATCGTTTTGTCTGGGTAGGCTGAACATACCTAGACTGGGATACTCTCTTTGCTTATGGTGCTGAATTCTTTGTATGATCTTTCTGCAAGCTGGGCAGTCATTATGCTGGACACGGTATTCTGTGTCATAAAGGCCAGTATATGAAGTCGAAGGAGACTGAGATACAGAGGAAGAAATTGGTTCTCTCTGTCTTTGATAAGATGACACTGAAGTGGATCTGATAAGAGGAGGAGAGAATTTAGGTGCAGGGGTCGGTTCGGGTAACCGAAAAGAACTCGATTGTCTATCAAAAATTAATGGCTTGTTTGCAATGGAGTGCTCTAAACATTCAGTGTTTCTTAACTCTTGATATTTTACTTCCCATTTCTGGGGGTAATTTATTCATGTCCAATCGAATGTGACTGGAGTGGCTTGTTTAGATCCGTCAGACTCCACCACGCTTTGCAAGCACAAACTTTGATGAACTCAGGAGCGAAGTGGAGAAATAGTATCGTTGCCAAAGCGAATGCAAACATCACTTTTAAGCTGGATAATCTTGGATCTGGTCATCATATGGAACCCCTGAGGAAGAATGTAAGCTTTTAAAAGATCATAGATATGAGGATCATCTAGGCTTACAGAATACTTGGGATAGACAGTCCCAAAGGCAGGACCATCATGGAGAGGAGCAATAAAGCCACCAATAATAGCCTCTACAAAATTCGTATGACATGTATCTACAGCAATAATGTACTATTATTTTTTACAAGTTGAGAGAACAACCCCTGCATGTATGGTCCCTTTCTCACCAAAATTTACAAGATGGTAGAGGATGATTATCCCTTCGTAGGTAAGGAGGATTGGATACATCCATCATTCCTACAATATATTCAGATATCCAATATATTACTTACTAAACTCCCCCACTAATTACAGATAATCTTTTCAGCATTTCAGAGAAAGGGACTACTGCAGAAGGTGATTTCATTGAGTATTTGTTTAACATTTATGTTCTTCCTACTAAAAGCAAGATTGCATTGCCTTAGCAATTTGCTAGAGTCCCGCCATTGCTAAGCTAAGCAGTTAGAGTATGTGTGTATCTTGCAATATTACATTCTGGTTAGAGGAGAAGGGATCTTCCATTGTTGGGAGCCATTATATTGCATCTGGCCGAACTAGATCCAGTGGGCCATTCTATTTATCCCTATTTAGGAATTACATCATGCAGATTAGGCTATTGAGTGTGTAAATGCATTTTTTAAAACAATTGTTATTTTTAAAATAGTGTAAGTCATGGAGTGGATGTAGAAACATTGATTTAATAAATTTATTTGATTAAGGATGAATAACATAACTTTTATGTATATAATTTGATAGTGGATACTTAACTATCAAACATTAATATAATCAAGTAATAAATACAAAAAAAATAGTACTCAATGTATGACGAAAGAGAATGAAAACAATATGGGATGAACAATTGAGTAGTAAAATTCTCATTCACTTATTAGTTATCTAAACCAAGAGCGATACATTGAGTCAGCTTTGTATCCTATGGTAAGAGTTAGAGTAAACTATAAACTAATTGCAGAATTTGTATTATAATCTTAGAGGTATACTTTCTTAAAAGTAGAAGAAGCCTTGCTAGAGTTAGCTTGTTTGGACTGAATTAAGTCTTTCAATGACTTTTGCTTTAAAGCTAAAGATTATGTGCATCCTTGCCTGTGTTATGTCAAAACTTATGTCAAATACTTTTTCTTGAAAAGATGAACTTGGTTGACATGCAAAGTCTTATGCTCAACGCAATCCACATTTCCAATAATTGGTGTTGTGATGTTGATCCATAGACAATTTTTCTCACCTTTGAGCCCAAGGCATCATTCCTATTCCACACCATAAGTCCCTTTGTACAAAGCTTTAATAGCTTTAATTGACCCACAATGTGTTCTTCAGATTTTTCAATTAGGTCCAACTATGAGTTTTTAATGGCATTTTTTTAACTAGATTAACGTAGCATGACGAGTTAGCTCAAGAGGTTGAGTGAACATATAAGCTGCAAATAGGAGGTCACAGATGCAAGTCCTTGGCCTCACTATTTATGTGAATGTTGAGGGCCTCACTTGATGTCCCTGTGAGGTTAGGATCCATAATTAGAGCCAACGGTTTATCCTGTTTTCCATGTTGGGTTTTTTGCAAGGTTGTTCCTTGGAAAAAAAATAGTAGTAGAAACATAAGTGCACCATTCAAAATTCAAATCCATTAATGTGCTCTAGAAGGTGCAAAGGAAAGCAGATAGAGGTACCACATAAAAAGTGTCAAACAAGCATGCTCATTCTATTATAAATGAAAGTGGTCAAATAAGTATGAATGGTATGCCAATTAAAAAGAAAAGATAACTCATAGTTGTGTGCATTGCATGCCCTTCAACACTTCAATTTAAATTTATGAATATTAGTTCATAGTTGAAAATGTATTCATACTTGATCAATCTTACATATATTTAACATATAGTTGCAATAAGTATGTGTATTTCACTTCATATTTATTTTAAAAGTTAAATTGTTATTTATATGAAGGTTCAAGTAATTGTTTAGAAAAAAAAGTGCATTTGATGTGATGTTCTAAGTCATTGTGAAAATATAATAACCACACACATGATTCTGCTAAAGTCTACACACATGCCCACTCATTCTATATATTAGTATTAAATGAACCATGTTGATGATGTTATTTTTTGTCACTTTTCTTGAATTTGTCCAATATTCAAAATTTCAACAACCTTTTTTGAATTCTACACTTTTTATTTGTTATTTCTATGAGTGAGGCCCACTCATGTTATATTTTAGTATTAAATGAACCATGTTGATGATGTTATTTTTGGTCACTTTTCTTGAATTTGTCCAATATTCAAAATTTCAACAACTTTTTTGAATTCTACAATTTTTATTTGTTATTTCTATGGGTGTTCCTATGCATCTTTTGAAGCAATTGCTAATTTTAACATATATTGAAATTCCAAAACTTACCTTTGTATATTAAATTATTAAAACATTATACATTTATCGATTATAGTGTTATTTATAAAATAATAGTTCTAATTTTAAAGCATTTACAATCTTTAATAAATATATTAATTTATCATAATAATAAACATGATAATTTTAATTATAAATAATTAAGATTTATAAACATAGAAATTAAATTTTCTTTTTTAAACATTAAATAAATTAATATACAAAATCATAATGATATCTACAAAAAGTCTGACATTAAATAGACTATTATACACAATCATAATGATATCTCCAAAAAGTCTAACTTTAAATAGACTATTATACACAATCATAATGATAATCATTATTTTTTTTCGTTTAATAGTGCTTAAGAGGTCCGGAAAAGTTATATTTTCATGGGAAAAACCGAACTCCCAACTCAAAGCTGGTATGGCTGAATTTGAGGTTGAAATCCATTTTAACTGTCACGTCCCATTAAACATCACTCTGTTGCTACAACAGTCTACACAGTTTGCTGGACTCTGGTTTATTTCAGAGATCAAGAGAGCGAGCTTGCCTATTTACTTCAATTCATCGAAAATTGAAAGCAGGAAAAAAATTGAAACCATTTTTATGTTCCTTCAAATGTTCGCATCTGCCAGGCACAATGAAAGAGGAAGAGCGCTTGCAGCTAGCGACCTATATTTTATTTTAATAAGAACGGTTACTGTTTGTATTAAATAAAGATGAGTGGCTGCGGCCGAACCGGATAAACTCAGACCTGTTAAGCATATCATATAAATATCAGCTATTTCTCTGTTATTAAATCTTACTGTCACTTATGGATAGTTATGTTATTAGGTTTTCTGCATTGCAACTGCAACATCTTGTTGTATGAAGCGTAGTAACATAATTCGAGTACGAATAATATTAATATGATTGGATACTGAAAAATAAATAACAAAAAATTTAATACAACTAAAATAAGGAAGCATAGTAACATAATTCGAGTACGAATAATATTAATATGATTGTATACTGAAAAATAAATAACAAAAAATTTAATACAACTAAAATAAGGAAGTAAACTTTTTATATATAATATTTTTAATTAAATATAAGACATTTATAAATAGGTAAACATATACAATATTTTTAATGAAATATTGAAAATCAACCATTAAATTTTAAACTTAAAAAAATCATTTTTTTAACATATTTCTTATAACCAAAATTACTCTTTTAAAAACAAAAATATAATACCCTTACTATATGAGAGAAAACTCTTAGTTATTAATAGTGATAAATTATTTGAAGAAGAAAGTAATAATAATATTTACCACTACTTACATTTGGAATTAATTAATGAATGTTTAGATTGTGTTAGGGTTAACTTCGACTCTCTGAAACTAGCAATGATGTAAGTGGTTTTGGGCACATGGTTTTGCTAACCAATAAATTTGGTGTTGCTATTATTTTTGCATATTTTTTTTCTTTAGCATTTTTTATTCCTATTAAATTGAATAACAAAGTATAAAATTGAAAAATATTTATTTTATAATGTTTGAATAATTAAAATTTTGCTTTTTAAAATCAATTTTCAAAATTAACCTTGATCCATAAATCAAATATTTTGTGCCAAATTTCCGTACACAAAAAAAACAATACATGAAGCCCACTGTATTACAACTTTTTCCTGAGTAAGGCACCCATAAGGCACTTTGTTCATATATTAGTATGTTATTTGCTTGCAGTGATGGAAGCCAATTGGGAAGTAAACAAGAATAACAACACCCTCTGGCTGGAAATGGGTGAAATTGTTGGATGGGAAGGACTTAGAGCTATTTTTGTTGGACACTTCTTTCGGCATGCAATTGGAATTGGATTTAATCTGCTCTTTATTGTTTCTGTCATCCTCGAACTGTGCTGGACAAGTTTCAAATTTCGCACACCTCGGCCTCCTACATCTCCTGTTCCATTTGACAAATTTGCCAGCAAGTGTAGATTGGGGATTATGCATAAGATAGCTTTAGGTGGCTGTATTTTTCTATCTATATGCTACAGCGTACTTGGGATATGGAACCCTGTGTATTGGTGGCTGGAGGAGATGCCTGAAGGTTTTGCAAATGAGGGAGAATATATTGTCCAGGCTCTGGCTTGGTCTACAATGTCAGCTTATGTTTATCTCTCCATCACAAAAGAAGGTAAAGAGAAATTCCCACCTTTATTACAGGTTTGGTGGAGCCTATCATTCATTCTGCATGCTTTCTTCATCTTCCTTAACATTCAACGGCTGACAGAACAAAGATGCGTTGTTGTGGATATCTTTGTTGAGATTATGGCTCTTCTCTTTTTGGGTTTCTTGTGTTATGCTAGTTGTTGTGCCAGAAGTTATGTATACTCCTCCTTAGAGACCATTCAAGAACCTCTTTTAAAAGAAAATCCTCAAATATGTGGAAACATTAAGCAAGTCACATATGCAACAGCCAGCCTTCTCAGTCGGGTGTCATTTTCTTGGATGAGTCCTTTGCTTGCTGCTGGTTATAAGAACCCTTTGCATATTTACGATGTACCCCAAGTTGCAGATGTGGACATGGCTAGTCAATTATACCATAAATTCAGAGATCAGCTAGAGGCCAAAGGTCATAACAGGTCATTAGCAAAAGCCTTATTTGTATATCTCCGGAAGGAAGTACTTTTGACTGCATTCTTAGCAGCCTTGAATACTTGTGCATCGTATGTAGGTCCATATTATATAGGTGCATTTGTCCAGTTTCTCGATGGACAGAAACAGTTTGAAAGTCAAGGCTATGTGCTAGTTTGTGCATTTTTTGTTGCCAAGGTAATAGAGTCTTTGTCACAGAGACAAAAGAATTTCAAACAACATCAGTTATCTCTACGTGCTCATGCAGCAATGATAGCTACTATATACAGGAAGGGCTTGTTGCTTTCCAGTCAGTCAAGACAGAAGCATACAAGCGGAGAGATTATCAACCTCATGAGTGTAGATGTTCGAAATGTTCGAGGTTTCTGTTGGTTCATGCACGGTATTTGGATTTTACCTCTCCAAGTTGTTCTGGCCTTTATTATTCTATATCAGAACTTGGGCTTGGCAGCATTTTCAGGGTTGGCAGCGTCATTGGCAGTTCTTTTGCCAAATTTCCCACTGGCAAAGTTGCAAGAGAAGTTTGAGAAGAGAATCATGGAAGAAAAAGACAAAAGGATGAAGGCCACATCCGAGACATTAAAAATTATGAGGATCTTAAAATTGCAGGCTTGGGAGACAAGTTTTCTTAGGAAGCTAGAGATTTTGAGGGAGGCGGAAAGTAGTTGGCTACAAAAATATGTTTACACATCAGCTATCACAACATTTGTTTTCTCTTTGACACCAACATTTGTCTCTGTTGCAACTTTTGGTACATGTATCCTTATAGGAGTACCTTTGACAGCAGGTAGGATTCTTTCTGCACTTGCAACCTTTCGTATACTTCAGGCAGATCTAGAAAATCTTCCTGACTTAATCTCTGTGACTGTTCAAACTAAAGTGTCAGTAGATCGCCTTGTGGCCTTTCTGCAGTTGGAAGAGCTGCAACACGATGTAGTAGAAAAGGTATCAAAGGAGTCCACAGATGTAGCGATTCAAATCCAAGGAGGGATGTTTTCTTGGGATCCCGAGTCCTCTAGTCCAACTATAAGAGGTTTAAATGTTCAAATAAAGAGAGGCATGAGGGTTGCAGTATGTGGAACTGTTGGTTCAGGAAAATCAAGTCTTTTATCCTGCATGTTAGGTGAAATACCAAAAATATCAGGCTCTGTTAGCTTAAGTGGTACCAAAGCATATGTCCCTCAGTCTCCTTGGATACAAAGTGGGAAAATTAAAGACACTATTCTCTTTGGGAAGCGGATGGATAAAATAAGGTACAATAGTGTACTTCAGGCTTGTGCATTGCAGAAAGATCTTGAAGTTTTTCCCTATGGGGATGAGACAGACATTGGAGAAAGAGGGTTAAATTTGAGTGGTGGACAAAAACAAAGAATACAGATTGCCCGTGCTTTATATCAAGATGCAGACATTTATATTTTTGATGATCCTTTTAGTGCTGTGGACGCACATACTGGAAAACATATTTTCCAAGTATGTTTCTCTTATCCTTTACATACTGTGTGTTTCCTGAATAAACTAGTTCTAATGTTTTGATGGAATGATAAAGCTCTACAGTAGCCCTCAAAGCATTGTTCAGTCTGGATAATATAATTGCTGGTTGCGCTGCTGCAAATTCATGTCTGTAAACATCTAAGAAATTGTACTTGTTTATTACAGGAATGCATACTTGGTTCTCTGGCCTCAAAGACTCTAGTCTATGTAACTCATCAATTGGATTTTTTACCTGCAGCTGACCTCATTCTGGTAGGTTTAAATTTCTTTCACTCTGTTCTAGTGATATAAAATTTTCAATATAAATGTAATTGTTAAAGAGACAAAGGGTTTAGTAATCATTTATTGAAGGGAGGAAATAGGGAATCCCAATTTTGTTGATGCACATGATATTCTTCACAGGTAATGCGAGATGGTGAAATTACCCAGGTCGGCAGATACGATGACATCTTACAATCAGGCACAGATTTTGCGGAATTAGTTGATGCACATCAGAAAGCTTTGAAAACTATTTCTGCTCTGGAGAAATCTGAAGTGTACACATCAGAAATATTTGTTGAAAGCTCATGTCCTGGCGATACAGCTACCGTGAATAATGATACTGCCAGTGAGACACTGAAACGGTATGGTGTTCAGAACTTAATAGATGTGGAGGAAGAGATTGGAACAGAAAACCGCAAAGCAAGAATGGATAAAGAGAATAAAAATTCACAGCTTGTACAAGAAGAAGAAAGAGAGAAAGGCAGGGTGAGCTTGTCGGTATACTGGTCTTACATCACTGCTGCATACAATGGTGCTCTGATACCAATAATACTAGTGGCCCAAATAGTGTTTCAGCTGCTTCAAATAAGTAGCAACTACTGGATGGCATCGTCAATTCCTACAAAAGAAGATGAGAGATCCCATGTTAGAAACTCCCTTCTCATTCTGGTTTATATTGCTTTGACATTAAGCAGCTCACTGTGCGTTCTTGTGAGGTCTATGTTTCTTTCACTAGTTGGATTTAAAACTGCCAATCAGCTTTTCAGCAATCTCCACAGGTGTATATTTCGTGCACCAATGTCTTTCTTTGATGCAACTCCATCTGGGCGAATACTAATTCGGGTCAGTTCACATTTATTAATTTAGCAGGCTAACATCTTTTGTGAGAGAGAAGGAAATCAGCTGATTCTAGCAGTTCAATAACAAGCTCTCTTTTTCTTGGCAGGCATCAACTGATCAGAGTGAAGTTGACACGTTGATTCCTACTCAACTAGGATCTTTGGCTTTTTCATTTATACAACTTTTGGGAATCATTGCAGTCATGTCCCAGATTGCTTGGCAGGTCTTCATTGTGTTTATACCAGTGGCCGCAACTTGTATATGGTATCAGGTATTTTCTGTATCTCTCAAGAGTCAATAATAATTAATACAAACTTTGCAAAATTTTAATTTTTTCAGAGGAACATAAAGTGGAGATAAGAGGGTTTGAACTCTACCTCAAGTTTTGGTGTAGGCAGAACCCATAATCTGATTGAAAGAGATGCTATTGAATAGATAGAGTTGCATTAGGATTCTATCATGGCATCATTTTATCTGCATGTCTTTGTTTCGATGCTTTTGGGTTTTTATGGTTACGAATAAAATAATTATTGTAACTCCATCTGACCTTCCTTGCATGCAGCAATATTACATACCGTCAGCTAGGGAACTGGCTCGGTTGGCATCAGTTTGTACAGCTCCACTCGTACAACATTTTGGAGAATCAATCTCTGGAGCAGCCACCATTAGAAGTTTTGACCAGGAGTCTCGATTCATGGAGAGAAATCTCGAGTTGACTGATATATATACTAGACCTAGTCTCCACAATGTTGGAGTCAACGAGTGGCTTGGTATTCGGATTGATTTTCTATCAAATCTTGTGTTTGCATTCTCTTTGGTAGTGCTCGTCAGCTTGCCTGAAGGTGTACTTAGACCAAGTAGGTACAGAAGATCTATCTTGGCATGCAATTATTCTTTCCTAAGCTGATCTGAACAGACTAGACTTATTCTTTATAATGAAATATGAAAGTTAATCAAATGGCACCCTAAACAGGCATTGCAGGGTTGGCAGTAACATATGGTCTAAGTCTGAACATGATACAAGCCTCGGTAATATGGTGCCTTTGTTTTGTGGAGAACAAAATGATCTCAGTGGAGAGAATAATGCAGTATTCACGTATTCCCGGTGAGCCACCATTGATCATAGAGAATTCCAGACCAAACTCCCACTGGCCATCTACAGGAACAATAGATCTAATTGATTTGCAGGTCAGAACTCAATACAAATAGACTGTTTCTTGCACACTTTCAAAGCTAGCAATTTGCATGTGAGTTCATTGTTCAGTCTATAAATTTGATCCATATAAGCAGGTGCGTTATGGACCACATCTTCCGCTTGTCTTAAAAGGCCTTACATGCACTTTTCCTGGAGGGATGAAGGTGGGAGTTGTGGGGCGGACAGGAAGTGGCAAATCTACTCTTATTCAATCCATTTTTCGCATTGTGGAACCAACAAAGGGTAGAATTGTCATTGATGGAATCGACATCTCAACAATAGGGCTCCATGACCTAAGATCCAAATTAAGCATTATTCCACAAGAACCAACCATGTTTGGGGGCAGTATAAGAAATAATCTGGATCCTCTGGAAGACCACTCGGATGATGAGATCTGGGAGGTCAGTTCTGCCTCATATCGTATATGCATCTAGTTAATTGCATCAATTCTGGCACCAATTATTCTTGCCTTGAAGAGTATAAATATTCCTCATATGGATATAGTTGGGAGTTATTATTGATGTTTATCTATTTTGATTTGGTGTAAGCTTAACAATTTACTATTTGAATCTTGTTTTCAGTCAAAATCCAGTTAAACTTGTTGAAATTGCAATTTTAAGTTGTTAGGATTGCATACTCAAGATATAGCATTGCAGTTTTAAATTGTTGGAATTGCATAGTTTGCACGAGCAATAAAGGACCTTGAATTGAGAGCAAAAATCCCATTGATGGGATCCTCCGGGAAAAATACAAATCTTATATCATTTAACTTACTCCTTTCGATTTTTTTTATTTTTCCTTTGCTTCAGGCTTTGGAGAAGTGCCAGCTGGGTGAAATTGTAAGAGCAAAAGAAAATAAACTTGATTCCTCAGGTCTGTTTTCACATGTCTGAGCAGCTATTTGCTTCCCATTTTACTGCCCCTGTTTATGTTTATCTTTTTGGGTCCTTTGAGACCTACCTGGTCTCTAGGACCCCTTTTCTTAGAATAGAATCTGATGGAATGATCTATTGTGCAGTAGCTGAGAATGGAGGGAATTGGAGTGTGGGTCAATGCCAACTTCTCTGTTTGGGACGGGCACTACTAAAACAAAGCCGTATACTAGTTCTTGATGAAGCAACTGCCTCAGTGGACACTGCAACTGATGGGTTTATTCAGCAAATAATTCGCCACCAATTTTCTGCCTGCACTGTCATTACTATAGCACATCGGGTTCCATCGGTTATTGATAGTGATTCGGTTCTCCTATTAAAGGATGGTATAACATTTATAAGTTGTTTATTTCCCTAGCTCTCTGGTTCTAGTTACTGTTTTTTCTTGGAACACATTTCATTTTTCTGATGTTATGCGTTTGTCTTGAATCAGGAGAAATTGCTGAGTACGACACTCCATCCAAACTACTAGGCAACCGAACTTCTGCATTTGCAAAACTAGTTTCAGAATACTCCATCCGATAGATAGCGTAACTATAGTTTTGGACATTGGTCCCCTTTCTCTAAAACTCAAGCTGGATCAATTGAATTATCAAGACTCTAATAAGATAGAATTAGTTATTTTGTATGCAAGCTCATTTGGGCTCAACTATTTTATAGAAATAAGGTTTTTTTTTTCTTTTACTTAAATTTGCTTTTATCATTTCAACAATATAATCGATAAGGTAATATTGGATTGTTCTTTTTTCATGTGATTTGTTTTTCTTCCTTTAATTAACCAATTAAATTTATTAATAACATATTTATAATCATAATCTTTTAAAATTATCCAGTAATTCAATGAACACGAATCATCCATCCCTCAAATGAACTTACAATTAAAATGGGAAATCTTCAAAATGGATATAGGCTATTTGACCTTAAAGATCACCTTGTTAGAAGATGCACGCATCCAATAAAGCACATTAAAAGAAGACAAAAGGATTGAACCCTTAATTTGGAGCTCATTAGAATTGTTATTTTTATTGCTTATGTTTTATTGAAGTTCTTACAAATGCATATGAAGAGTAGAGAAAATGGACTTGTTATTTTTATTGCTTATATTTTATTGGAAGTTCTTATCAAATGCAGTCCCATCTACAAAGATTTTAAACACAAAAACCCACAAATAGTAGAAAGGACACAAGAGGCCTTGAAATTAACACTCACATGACTTAAGAGGACTAAACAAGGTTTCCAACCCACCGATTGACAATTCAAAAGGGCTCAAGAGACCCTAATTCACACCCATGCAACAACCAATTGACAATTCAAAAGGACTCAAGAGACCCTAATTCACACCCATGCAACAACTCGAGTAGATAAATGAGACAAACATCAACCGAATTTTTTTCTTTTACACTAGGTCAAAAGGCCATTCAGATACAGCACATTAAAACACCAATATTCTTACATAAAAGCCATGGATTCAATTTATTGGCTATGCATGCATTCTATTAACTAAATGTCACATCCCCATTTATTAATCCGACCAACAAAGGAGGACGTGAACGAACTACAAGCTTCTAAATTTTGCTCCATATCCATAATACAGATTCATAACATTTAATATATGTGTGCATATGCATAAATAATAATACATAGTGGAAATAAACTTTATCCACACACATCTAGTATTTATATACCAGCATAATCATTAAAGACATTAAATGTAAACATTGCCTACTCAAATACAACATAATACTTATCTTTAAACAAAGAAGTTCCAAACATTTGGTTATGTAAGAGTGATTTTCCACCCAACCATAGGCACCCTGTCCAACATATACTCTTTTTGTAGAGAGGCCATCCCCAAGCCAGGCTATGAGGATACCACGAGGAAGGAAACACCTACAAGATTCTCTCTCTCAACCCACAACCCATTCTACTCTCTATGCTTAACCAAATGATCATACAGAGCTCTAGAGGGGTCTCACTCAGCTATCATTGCCTTGGCTCCAACAATACCTGCTCCACACAAGACCTTTATGGGCTCAGGTATCCCCTTCATCATTCCACGGTTCTCTTGGGTGATCCATCTTTCCATGTGCTTTTAGTCTATGCATAGAAAGAGACCAGCTTGGTTTATGTTGTTGCAGAACCACATGTAGCATTAATTCATGGCTTCTCAAGCATCTCTGAGTAGAAAAACTCAATGGATAAGAGTTCCTAGCTTTCCCAACCTCTGTGCTCTTCTACAACCATCTATTTTCCATTCAAATCTACAGTTTTGTCTCTCAATTTGAATTTATGGGTTATACACAGTCTAGTAATGGTCATGATCATCAATGGGGAGCTCTACATAGTGTAGATCTACATGAGAGAATGAGTGTTGACCCAAGGGATATGAGATAATGATGAAATGGCAACCAATATAGATTCTAATCATAGAATAAAGGACTCGTGACAATTGTAGTTTGACTTCTGACATGTGACAAAATTGTCACAAAAGTGCATTCAACCCCATGCTTCAATAACTGCATGAGGTGGCTTTTCCCACCAACCTCACACTTCCATTCAATGACTCGAAATACTCGAATGGAGGTAATTGGTTCATTTAAAAGCACATGGTAGGATTTGGATGAGTTCTAAGGTTGACACTTGGCAACAAAGGATTTAATCTCCCATAGCCCCCCTTTCATCTTCCCCTCTAGTGGAATCATAGCCCCTCTAGGGCTCTTTACAAAACCTTATGAAACAATTTTGCAACATTGTTTTTTAACATTCAAACCTTCTTGTATTGCATATGAGGAGGCAGGGTGGCACAATGGAGAGGTATGTATTATTGTGATCTTACTGTAAGAACATGTTATTTATTTCCAGTTAATTTTTTTTTCCAGGATTTACCACAAAGGAACAATCCTTTGCTTTCTCCATTTATTTTCATAGAAGGGATTTCCATAGGAAATGCCATTAATGCTCTTGTAATTACGCAGAAACCAAAATTTGTCCATGGATTGGACCGCTGCAACTTGACAAGGTGGATCTTAATATACATTTCAATAGAAAACTTCGAGAAGTGAATTTTATTGACAAGGTGGATCTTAATATACATTTCAATAGAAAACTTCGAGAAGTGAATTTAAATAGTCTCATATGGGGAGAGCAGTTTTCTTGGGTGAATCTCTTTTTTATTAAATTGTGTGTAAATTGCTCAACTTCTTAAAATAGTGCAATTTTGTTGATTAGAGGCATGTTCAAATGCCTTTGAACTTTTTTTAATTATTAGATGTACCAACACAACATCAAATGGGAGCCCTCAATTTTTCAAATCTTCATAATTTTCCAAAATAGGTACATACATGTAACAGGTTTGTGCTCTTATTATGCACAGTACATAACACCATAAGAGCGCAACTAGCAACTTGCAAGGCCACTGGTTCGATTAAATGATGATGGTCTTTTATCACCTGACCAAAACCCCATAGCCATGCCCAAGACCAAATATGCATAGTAGTGATCACTACGTCCATCAAGACGTCAAGAAACTCGGCACAGAACCGAGAAAAGCTAACCTACAAAGTTTACAGAGTTAAGAGGAAAATAGCACATCAAAATGCCTTTAAGTTAGTAGTTGTATCATCAATCTATTTAATCTAATAATTGAATAGTTGTATCTAATAATCTAATAATTGAAGCAAAGCTGGAGTTTGTTTTTTTCCAACTATCACGAATTATGTCCAGTGAGATTTTTTTTTTTTTTTTGAAATTGCTAATTATGAGTTAGACTAACCTTATTTAAAAAGAATTGAAAACCTAATTATATCTATATGGAAATCCTAAACGTGTAATACTAATTGTATATTAGCTAGATGCCCAACTACAAGATGCATGAGTTTGGAAGAGTTTATTAGGAGTTCCAATTATTTTATTAGGAGTTAGACTCTTACATGACTGCACATTAGCTAGACTCCTAGATGCCAAATCAAATGCAGTTGGACTAAGCTAATAGTTGTATAATCATTAGAGTTGAGCTAAGCTAATAGTTGTAGAATCATTAGAGTTGAGCTAATAGTTGTATCTAATAGTTAAGCTAATAATTATCCAATATAGTTGTGATTAGAGTTGAAGTTAAGCTAATAGTTCTAAAATCATTGGAGTTAAGCTAATAGTTGTATCTAATAATCAATGGAGTTAAGCTCGTATTTGTATCTAATAATCGAGTAGTTGAGGATTAATTTTAATTTTTACAACTATCAATAAGTAAGTGCACTTATCATATGTTAATTAAACTATTTTTAATTTTTTTGAAATTATTAATTATTAATTTTGGAGGACACCCGTAGAATCAATCTGGATAGTACACTTGTCTCTTTCTCGTTTAATCTTAGACGACGCCCATAGAATCAATGTGGAGAGTACGCTTGTCTCATTCTCGTCTGTAAATGAAAACACATTGATGGTAGTCCACCCCAAAATTCTAAGTTATGTACGTCTTCCACGTAAATATTGGTTTATTATTATAATATATAAAAATGTTTATGAATAAGGTGTAGTATAAATATTTTAAGTATTTAATATTTTATGAGTATATTTTTCATAAGTTTTATTAAGAGTTTTATTGGAATTCTGTAAAAAAAATTAGAATGATATATATTAGCTATAGAAATTGCTTTCTATATGGGATATTTGAGGGTACCAAATTTATTATGCATTCAAAAACACAATTTAAATGTTTCCAAATTTATATTTGACCAAAATCAAATTACCAAATTCTGATCAAATCTCACCAAAAAATACAAAACTTGAATAAATAGACTATTCATAAAAAATAATAAAATATAAATAAATAGTTTTAAAATTTATATTTATGAAAAAATTAAATATATTTTTTAATTAACTTTAATTTAAATAAAATATTTTGTTTTAAAGTATTTTTTTATGAAATATTTTACATGAAAGTCTTTTGCCTTTATATTTTTGTATGAGCTCTTTTAGGGGACACCCTATGATGTGTTATCTTTTTAACTAATTTTAGTTTTTCTGTACAATGTGGTTCATGGTAATGAAATGAGTTGAGATTTTTTTTCCTTGAAATAAAAGCTTTGATTTAAATAATTAGAAAGAAAAAGATTATTTTTCATTTAAATATAATTATTTTATGATATATAATGATTTTTAAATCAATTTCAATTCAATCTTTCGTCATTGATATTGACTTTTATGAAAAAATCCAATTTACATAGGTGAAAAAAGTCCAAATCACATCATTAATTAAAGATAGGTTAATAATTTCATTATTAATATTGGCTTTATAAATCTTAGAAATATTTATTATGTCCCTACATGTAGTTTTCGGTGGAATACATTAATTCAAAACGTTATATTCAAATTTTCACGTTGCACTGTATGTTCTTGCTTTTAGAGATGGACTTTGAATTTGTCCCTCGCATCTCATGAATCTGGAGTGCCATAACGTCCACTAGAATGCTTGGTACAAGAGATGATATAATTTATAATATAACATTCATAGCAGTAAAGGATAGCCATTCATACCTTTTTCGAAGTATTGGTTAGCCATAACATAAGTTTTTTTTTCCAGGAGAAAAATAGTTGTTCCTATTTACAACACAAGAGAGCCTTCTCTGCAATAGACATATCCAAAACCAAAGTGAAGAGAATCACAGCCTCACCAAAGAGATACTACCCCACAAAAAAATGTAGATACATGACAAGCTGTCAGATACACTGAGGGATCAACAGTCCCAACATCAATCCTCAGTCCATAGAGCAACATAGGATAACCTCCATACACCATCCCGATTATCGAGGATGACTACAGAGAATGCAAGCAAAACCATACATGGCTTATCCAAGGAGGCACTTATGGGAATGCCATACTGAAATAAGAGGAGAACAGAGTCTACCTCGACCATCCAAAAAGATGTGATTCTCAATCCTGCCATACTCATGAAAAATACATCAAAGATGTAGAAAGGAGTAGGCCAGCTCAAAGCTAATAACATTGAATTGTTCCATTCCCAATACATTCACCTTCAATGAACTCTATGAAATGAAGGAGGCCAGAGGCCAAAGTAAGTGCCTACTTAGATAAGCCATCTACCTTCACATTGTATTCTCTGTATACATGTTGGAAGTCAAGATGGTGAAAGAAAGATTCCAAAAGTCTGATGTTATGACACCACCCATCCAGACTGAGAGCAGTGAGAGTTGCCTTTTGATTAACCCAGTTGAGAATAGCAATTGAGTCACCAAATACATGGAGAGAAGGTAGACCAAGATCGTTGGTGAAAACAAGCAGATCCCACAGTGCAAGTAGTTCGAATCTAGTATTGGTGCTCTAACTAGAACCCATTTTAATGCTAAAATAATGCCCCTGACTGATCATCAAGTGAACTCCATCACCCCCAATCATATTAGCGGAGGCCCCATAAAAAAACCAAATGGATACTGCATAACAGGTGCCAGCCAAATATTCCTTGATTTTTTATGCTTTTGAGCGATCACAGGGAAAGACTGAAACTGCTGCAAAATGCTGTGACAAATAACATTTTCCTCCGGATTGAGATCTTCAAAGATAACTCTATTTCTAGTGAGCCACAATTGCCATGTTGTGAGGAGTGGGAGATGGAGCAACTCCTTTTCCTTTCTAAACCACAATTCCAAATTATCTTCAAATGAGGGTTCATTCTAATCCATAGACCGGTCAAGTCTTCTGCTGAGACAGTTGAATATATGACGAGTGAAAGAACAAGTTGAGAAGAGATGGTTGACCGATTCTTCACCACTCTACATAGACTGCATCTGTTGGGGCCTGTCCAACCCCTTCTAATCAAATTATCCCACATATTAATACAGTTGCCAAGCAAAACCATATAAAGCAGATCACTTTAAGAGGTATGTTACATTTCCAGATGAGATTAATAGAACTGACAGGCTGGGCAAAGAGAAAACTCGAAGAGATGAGTTCATAGGCCAACTTAGCGTTGACCATACCCGTGGCCTTATTGTACATCCAAAGCAGTGAGTTTTTTCTCCACAAGTTTGATGCATCCATGAGATACGCCACTGATATAATCAGTCCAAAGATCTTTCCAACAACCACCCAGAACTAAATCCTCAGCAGTAAGCCAGTATGACTGTGAGGAGGCACCAACCCCAGTATTACGGGCGTGAACTAGAGATGTGATACCATAGTCTTCGAGGTAACCTCTGAGATCCTCCGCAGAACAAAAGAAGAGTTTAAGCCAGCCACAAGGTCAATTCCAATTTTGATGCTCAAGCCATTTCCAACCTTCCAGCCCAGATACCTAGTGATCCAAGTAAGTGATTTGATGAAACCATTCCACATAAAAGAAGCTCCTTGAACAAATAATTTTTGGATACGTAACCAATTTTCCACCGGCTGATTTTTAAGATATTTATGTTGAATAACGTGAGAACAAATACCCTTACCATGTAGAACCATCCAACAACTTTTAAGTCTGAGAGATAAGCTAATCTAGTCCAGGTTCTTGATATCCCAACCTCCGAACTCATATGGTCTAGAGATAGTATGCCAGTCTACCAGGTGCACTTTGAAATTCCTATCCACATTTCCCCAAAGGAAATTGAAAATAGAGCGTCTGAGACAATGCAATATAGACTTGGGGAGCCGAGCTAAGGTGAGCCAATAGACAGCCAAACCCACAAGAACAGATTTAACCAGAATCAGTCTACCACCAAGAGATAAAAGTCTGTAAGTCCAATTACTGATCGTCTTTTCAAACCTTTTTATGATCCAGCGCTAATCATTTGTACAATAGCCCAAAGGTTTAAGATAGAATCCAAGGTATTTGAACCCAACAAAAATAGGATCCATTTTATAAAGTAACAGAGAGAAGATCCCAGCTCTAGTAACCTCATCCACTTCATTGTATAAAAAGGGGGATTTCTCAATACTAATCTTCATACTAGTAGCAAAGCAGAAGAGATCTAAAATCTCTTTGAAATCATGCCATTCCTCTAGAGTCTCCAACCCAAACAAAATGACATCATCCACAAAAAGTAGGTGTGTCAGATGAAAGCTAGAAGAGACCTCGATACCTGAAATATCCCCCTTTTGCTTTGCATTTGCAATAATAAGACTCAAGCTTTCAATAAAGCCATAACATAAGTTGCTTCACCCTTGTAACTTTTGATTTGGAGAAAACGTACTTTTTTTTTCATATGGAAATATGCACGAGAAACCCAGCAATACTTCCCCACATTAGTAGATGGTAGAGGTGGTAAACCGTCGACCATCCTCACAGAAGGCCTAACCCCAAAGGATTCAAGGCTCGAACCCGTGACCTCTCCCCGAACCGAGAGAGTGTGCGCATATCTTACCAATTGAGCTAACCCTTGGGGCTTTGGAGAAAACGCCCTTATAAGCATGGTCAACGATTACATAAAAATGTAGGCAGCTTTTAGATGTTAGACGTATTCAAATTTTGACTTGAATGTGTTAGAAAAACTGACTTCCATAAACCATTGTGCATATGTAAACGGCCGAGATTATCATTATTGTACACTGTAAGGGAATATGGTTCTATATTTTCATCTTCGATGTAGTTGAAGTTCTTCAAAGTGGTTCTTTTGTGTGCCATGGTTAGGTTTGTCATGGAATTAGGGCATTTACACTTGTGAGGATGCTTTTTATAATCAATAATCGACAAAGATTTTATTTAAAAGCTTTTATGGGTATTGTTTTCTTAAATGTTTATTATGATGGACATACTTTATTATTGTTTGGTGCTCAAAGAACGTTGGACGTATTTGAATTTTGACTTGAATGTGTTAGAAAATCTGTGTTTTATAAACCATTTTGTATAAGTAAATTGCCCAGATTATTATTTTTCGTATATTGTTAAGGAATATGGTTATGTATTTCCATATGTAATTGTAGTTGAATTTCTTCAAAGTGGTTGTTGGGTTGTTATATGGGCCATGGTTAGATTGGTCTTGGAATTAGGATGTTTACACTTGTGTTGATGGTTATTGTAATCAATAATCGACATAGTATTTTGTTTAAAAGTTTTTCTAGGTATTTTTTTCTTAAATGTTTATTATGATGGGCATGTTGTACTGTTGTTTTATTGCTTCTTGTTTCCATATCTAAGATGAAAGCTTATAGTATAGTAGCATCACCTTGGTCACTGAGTTTTGACTTTTTAACATTGTCCATGCCATAGTTTGTAACAAAAGATTGCCCAAATACCAGGTATGTTATTATGAGTATGTTATTATGAGTAATGTTGTGGTTGATTTTATCTCTAGGATCCCTGTCACTGGATGAAATACCAGCTATCATATATGTCACAACATAGACCTTGATAATCAATTTATTTTTAAGGCAAACTTCTTTTTAAATACATTATCTATATATTTTGCTCGTTAGGCTTTTTAGTTTGGTTTATAGAACAATGCTTGGTGAGTTTAGCGTGGCTCCAATTGAACTTTATTTTCAGTTGTTAAATATACGATTATCTTCATAGAAGGTGGTTAGTCAAAACTGATATTCATTATGTGTGTCAAGTTTTATCTATGAAGCACAAAAAGGGACTGAATCCCTTGAGGTGCAAACCTTTCTTTCCCTTCACTATACTTCTTTCTGCATAAGGAAAATAATTGTGTGTATATAACATATCTAAGCCAAAGACATAGCCGAACTTTATGTAGCTTCTTTCTTCCGCAGAACCGAATAGATCCGAATTTTTGAATTTGTTCTTAGGTAGAGTTTTCACAGAGATGAATTTTTTGCAAGCATGAATTTCCCTTCTTCCACAAATTAGAATTCATATTCGTAATTTATTTTGTTGTTATATCCAAATTTGTTTTATTTTATTTATATAAGATTGATTTAATTAACCCTTTTCATTCTTGTTTTTTTATTTTAATTTATTTAAATTGTTTATTTATATAAGATTGATTTAACCAACTAGACAATTGTATCTTATTTTTTATTTTTATTTATTTAAATTTTTTATGGTCAATATAAGATTTTTAAAAATTTTAAATTTAATATTTTTTAATGTTTTGGATAGAGAGATCTTTCCCCCCACTCGAGTTGTAGAAATGCGCCTCTCAATGCAAAGATAGTTGATTTCACACCAGTATCGACCCATCTAACTTTGGTTCTACAAAGCGTTGAGAGAGATCAAATCCCTTGAGGTGGAAACCTTTCTTTTCCTTCACTATTATTCTCTGCACATAAGGGAAATAATTGTATTTAACATAACTAAGCAAGGGATAGAGTCAAACTTTACATACCTGTTTTCCTCTTCAAATCCGAATAAAATTAAATTTCCGAATTTTTTCTTATGTTGAGTTTTCGAAGACTCGATTTTTTTGCAAACTCGAATTTCCCTGAAGTCTTCTACAGGGTATAATTCGTATACATGATTTATTTTGTTTGTTCTATCCATATTTGATTTATCTAATATTGATTTAACCAACGTGACAATTGCATTCTCATTTTTTTTTTAAATGTTTTATTTATATAAGATTTATTTAACCAATGTAAGACTTGCATTCTTATTTTATTTATTTATTTCAATTTTCATAATGGACATAAAAAATATTATTTTTTTTAATTTAATGTTTTGGACATGCAGACACTTTCCCCCACCTAGGTTGTAGAATTGCGCCTCTCAACATAATAATTAAGTTTTCAAGATTTGATAAACAAATATACAAAATCATAATCAAAATAAAACTATAAAATAAATTTTATTTTTTAGTTGCAAACATGGATAACAATTACACCCATGATTCCACAGAATCAATTTAGTAGATAGTTTATTTCACACTAGCATAGTCCCATCTACGAAGCGCAAAAAGGGATCAAATCCCTTGAGGTGCAAACCCTTCTTTTCCTTCACTATTCTACTTTTCCCTATCCATATTTATTTTATTTTATTTATATAAGATTGATTTAGCCAACATGACACATGCATTCTTATTTTATTTATATAAGCTTGATTTAACCAATGCGACACTTGCATTCTTTTTTTTTTCTTTAAATTTTTTAAGGTCGACATAAGAATTTTTTTTTAACTTAAAATTTAAAGTTCTTTTGATGTGTTGGACAAACTGACACATTTCCCCACCCGGGTTGTAGAAATGTGCCTCTCGATAAATAGATAGTTGATTCCACACCGATATAAACCCATCTAAATTGTGTGTGTATAACATATCTAAGACAAACTTTATGTACCTTTTTTCTATTACACAACTCAACAAACCCTTTTGAAATTTTTCTTAGGAAAAGTTTTCATAGAGCCGAATTTTCCATAGAACCAAATTTCCCTAAAGTCTTCCATTGAGTAGAATTCGTACATGTGATTTATTTTATTTGTTAGTTATCCATATTCGTTTTTTTATTATTATAAAATATTGATTTAACCAATGTGGCGCTTGCATTCTTACTTTTGTTTATTTAAAAAGTGTATTTATATAAGATTGATTTAACCAATGTGACGCTTGCATTCTTATTTATTTATATTTTTTATTTAAAATAGTTGACATAAGATTTTTTTCTTTAATTTAAGTTTTTTAATGGTTTAAATAGACGAGCACTTTTCCCCACCCATGCTATAGAAATGCACCTCTCGTTGCAATAAAAATCGCTTAATTAACTTCTCAAAATTAGATAAACCAATATACAAAATCATAATCAAAATAAAACTATAAAATAAATTTTCTCTTTAGTTTCAAACATGGATGAAAATTACACCCATGATTCAACAAAATGAATTTAGTAGATAATTGATTTCACAGCAAAATAGACCCCTCTACAAAGCGTGGAAAGGGATCAAATCCCTTGAGTTGCAAAACTTTATTTTCCTTCACTAGTCTACTATGCGCTATCCATATTTGTTTTATTTTATTTATATAAGATTAGTTTTGCCAACGTGATGCTTGCATTCTTATTTTTTATTTTTATTTAAATGAATTTTTTTATCATATAAGTTTGAATTAACTAAAGTGACGCATTCATAATTTTTTAATATTTTTGTTTGTTTAATTTTTTTTATGTTCAACATATATATTTTTTTAATTTCTTAATTTAATGCTTTTTAATGTTTTGGACAGATGGACACTTTCCCCCTACCTAGGATGTAGAAATGTGCCTCTCGACGCAAATATAGTTGATATCACACTAGTATAGACCCATCTAACTTCGGTTCTACGAAGCGTCAAGAGGGATAAAACTCCTTAAGGTGCAAACCTTTCTTTTCCTTTTCTATTATACTCTATAAATAAGGAAAATAATTGTGTGTATATAGCATAACTAATCCAGATAAAAAGTTGATCTTTACTTATTTTTATGCAGATAAATAGTGTGAAATTATGAATCACATGAGAACATTAGGTTGAGTAATACATTACACTGGAAGAATTAGGAAGACATTAGAGGAAATTTGAGGTCTAAAATGGGCCTCCTAAGGAAAATAATAAAATAATAGTTAAAATAATAAAATACTAGTTATTAATTTTGGAGGAAGAATGAAAAAAACTACTTTATGTGTTCGTATTTTCAACATATCTCCCTGTGTTTTTACTCAAATTCTGAGCGGGACAGCTTGTTGGATGCGGAATTTAATTCTGCATCCAACGAGTACCCATACTGCATATTGTTGACGAACTCCGCTACCCCAAAAACAAGAAATAACTGAAAAAACGTGATGATGGCATCATCATCACGTTTTTTCAGGTATTTCTTATTTTTGGGGTAGCGGGTTCTGTCAAAAGTATGCAGTGTGGGTACTCGTTGGATGCGGAATTAAATTCTGCATCCAACGAGCTCTCTCGCTTGAAATTTGAGTAAAAACATAGAGAGATATGTCAAAAATATGAACAAAAAAAGTAGTTTTCTTTTATGACAAATATACCAATTCAACCATTATGGTTGACTCATTTTATTGAAATTCTATTGGTTCTTGAATTTCAAATCACAAATTTTATTGTTGGCGTGTTTTCTTATAAGGCCCATTTTAGACCCCAAATTTCCTCTAATAAATGATGAATTGCAATGTAAAAGTTGATAAAAATGCATTGTGAAATTAAGCAGAAAAAAACCACTCAATTGACAACAATAATTGGTAACCATTATATTTAATATGTGTATAAACACAATATAATACAAAGAACGAAATTTGAATTGCCCAAGGAGGATTGAAATCCCTTAATGTAGACATGACTAACTTGGGAAAAATCATCACTTTAGACTTCTCTAGTGCACTCTGGACAATTGAATCACTTAACAATCAATTAGTTGAGTCTGGTAGGTGAGCATGGGTTCCTTTCTCCTCAAATCATGCAAATCCCATGCGCTGAGGGTGCATTAACTAACTAAAGATGGTCATCAGAGCCTGACTCCACTCAGGTGAGGGTGAACTGAAGGTGGGACTCCCAAAACTCTCAGTGGGCTCCTAAAATCTAGGGATTGATCTCCATAGCTCATAAACTCATGCATGAGGGCGCATCAAGTGGCTATTGGGCCCCAAATAACATTTGCATAACACTAGGAAAGTGATAACAGCATCCTAAGCTAGAAAACTGACAAAATGATTATGGTGGGCAAGGGAGGATTATTAATAATCCTAACAGATATTTAATTTCACAATAATATAAACCCATCTAACTTCGGTTCTATGAAGCGCCAAGAGGGATCAAATCCCTTGAGGTGCAAACCTTTCTTTTCTTTCATTAGTCTAGTCTTCGCATAAGGAAAATAATTGTGTGTGTATAATATAACCAAGCTAGATACATAGTCGAACTTTACGTACATTTTTTCTTCTACAGAGACGAAACAACCTAAATTTCTGAATTTTTTCTTAGATAGCGTTTTCGTAGAGCCAATTTTTTTTGCAAACCCAAATTTCCCTAAAGTCTTCCACATAGTAGAATTCAAATTTGTGATTTATTTTGTTTGTTCTATCCATATTTGTTTTATTTCGTTCATCTAATAGTTATTTAACTAACATGACACTTGTCTTCTTATTTTTATTTTTATTTATTTAAATTTTTATTTATATAAGAATGATTTAACCAATGTGACACTTGCATTCTTATTTTTTTATTTTTATTTATTTAGATTTGTTATAGTCGACATAAGATTTTTTATTTTTTTTAAATTGTAGAAATGCACCTCTCAACACAATAAAATTAGATTTTCAAGATTTGATAAACCAATATACAAAATCATAAACAAAATAAAACTATAAAATAAATTATCTTTTAGTTGCAAACATGGATGACAATTGCACCCATGATTTCACTAAACCAATTTAGCAGATATTCAATTTCACGCTAGTATAGACCCATCTACAAGGTGTGGAAAGAGATCAAATCCCTTCAGGTGAAACCCTTTCTTTTCCTTCACTATTCTACTTTGCGCTATCCATATTTGATTTATTTTACTTATATAACATTGATTTAACCAATATGACATTTGCATAATTCTTATTTTTTATTTATATTTAAAGAATTTTTTTATTTATATAAGATTGATTTAAACAATGTGATGCTTGCATTCTTAGTTTTTAATTTTGTTTATTTAAAATTTTTAATGGTTGACATAAAAATCATTTTATTTTTAATTTTAATTTTAATGTTTTTGAATGTTTTGGACATGTAGACACTTTCTCCCCACCGGGTTGTATAAATACACTTCTATATAGACTCATCTAACTTTGGTTCTACAAAGCATCCAGAGGAATCAAATCCCTTGAGGTGCAAACCTTTCATTTCCTTCACTATTCTACTTTGTGCATAAGGAAAATAATAGTGTGTGTATAACATAACTAAGCTAGAAACAAAATTGAACTTGATGAACTTTTTTTCTTATGTAGAGCCGAACACACCCTAATTTCTGAATTTTTTCTAAGCCAGAGTTTTCACAAAGCTGATTTTTTTACAGACACGAATTTCCCTGAAGTCTTCCACATAGTAGAATTCATATCCATGATTTATTTTGTTTTTGTTTTTCTTATGTAGAGCCGAACACACCCATATTTCTGAGTTTCTTCTAAGCCAAAGTTTTCACAAAGCTGAATTTTTTGCAGACACGAATTTCCCCGCAGTCTTCCACACAGTAGAATTCATATCCATGATTTTTTTTGTTTTTTCTATCCATATATGTTTTATTTTATTTATATATAAGATTACTTTAATCATGGGTTTTCATAGAGCCGATTTTTTTGCAGACCAAATTTCCCTAAAGTCTTCCACATAGCAGAATTCCAATATGTGATTTATTTTGTTTGTTCTATCCGTATTTGTTTTATTTCATTCATCTAAGATTGATTTAACTAACATGACGCTTGTCTTTTTTTTTTAATTTTTATTTATATAAGATTGATTTAACCAATGTGACACTTGCATTCTTATTTTATTTTTTATTTTTTATAGTCTACATAAGATTTATTCTTTTTTAATTTTTGAAATTTAAAGTTTTGGAAAGACAGACACTTTACGCCACCCTGGTTGTAGAAATGGACCTCTCAACACAATAAAAATAGATTTTCAAGATTTGATAAACCAATATACAAGATCATAAACGAAATAAAACTATAAAATAAATTATGTTTTAGTTGCAAACATGGATGACAATTACATCCATGATTTCACTAAACCAATTTATTAGATTGTCGATTTCACACTGCTATAGACCCATCTACAAAGTGTTGAAAGAGATCAAATCTCTGGAGGTGAAATCATTTCTTTTCCTTCACCATTCTACTCTGCGCTATCTATATTTGATTTATTTTACTTATATAAGATTGATTTAATCGATATGACATTTGCATAATTATTATTATTTTTTTATATTTATTTTTTTTATATAAGTTTGATTTAACCAATGTGATGCTTGCATTCTTAGTTTGTAATTTTGTTTTATTTAAAATTTGTAATGATTGACATAAGAATCTTTTTTTTAATGTTTTTGACATGCAGACACATTCTTTCCGCCCGGGTTGTATAAATAACCCTCTAGGCACAAAGATAGTTGATTTCACACCAGTATAGACTCATCTAACTTTGGTTCTACAAAGCACCAAGAGGGATCAAATCCCTTGAGGTACAAACCTTTCTTTTCCTCATTATTCTACTTTGTGCATAAGAAAAATAATAGTGTATGTATAACATAACTAAGCTAGAAACAGAGTTGAACTTGATGTACCTTTTTTCTTATGTAGAGCCAAACATAACCAGATTTCTGAATTTCTTCTAAGACAAAGTTTTCACAAAGTTGAATTTTTTGCAGACACATATTTCCATGAAGTCTTCCACATAGTAGATTATTTTGTTTTTTTTCTATGCATATATGTTTTATTTTATTTATATATAAGATTAATTTAATCATCCTAACGCTTGCATTCTTATTTTTCATTTATGTATTCAAGTTTTTTATTTATATAAGATTGATGTAACCAATGTGACATCTGCATTCTTAATTTTTATTTGTATTTATTTAAACCTTTTATAGTCAACATGAGAATATTTTTAAAAAAAATTAAAATTTCATGTTTTTTAATGTTTTGGATAGATGAACACTTTCCCCAACTCGGCTGGTAGAAATGCACCTCTCGACACAGTGAAAATAGAATAATTCACTTTTCAAGATTTGATAAACCAATATACAAAATCATTATCAAAATAAAACTATAAAATAAATTCTCTTTTAGTTGCAAACATGGATGACAATTACACGTATGATTCCACAAAATCAATTTAGTAGATAATTGATTTCACACCAATATAGACCCATCTACGAAGCTCGGAAAGAGATCAAATCCCTTAAGGTGCAAACCTTGTTTTTCTTTAACTATTCTATTTTGCACTATCCATATTTGTTTTATTTTATTTATATAAGATTGATATAACCAACGTGATGCTTGCATTCTTGTTTTCTATTTTTATTTAAATGGTTTTTTTATTCATAAAAGTTTGATTTAACCAATGTGACACTTTCATTCTTATTTTTTATTTTTGTTTATTTAAATTTTTTATGGTTGACAAAATATTTTTTTTAGTCTTAAAATTTAATGTTTTTGAATGTTTCGGACATACAAACACTTCCCCCACCTAAGATGTATAAATACACGTATGGATCCAAAGATAGTTGATTTCACACTAGTATAAAGCCATCTAACTTCGGTTTTATGAAGCGTCGAGAGGGATCAAATCCCTTGAGGTGCAAACCTTTATTTTCCATCACTATTCTACTCTGCACATAAGGAAAATAATTGTGTGTATAACATCACTAAACCAGATATAGAGTCGAACTTTACATACATTTTTTCTTCAGCGGAGCCGAACATACCTAAATTTTTGAATTTTTTTCTTAGGTAGAGTTTTAGCAGAGCCAAATAGACCCGGATTTCTAAATTTTTCTTCGATAGAGTTTCCGCAAAGCCAAATTTTCAGCAAACCCGAATTTCCTTGAAGTCTTCCATGGAGTAGAATTCATATCCGTGATTTATTTTGTTTGTTCTATCTACATTAGTTTTATTTTATTATATAATATTGATCTAACCAACATGACGCTCACATTTTTTTGAATATTTTATAGTATAAAAGGACCTGTATGTACATATTTTAATTAGCTGAAAGAATTTTATGAAAATGAAACAATTTTGCAACATTGTTTTTTAACATTAAAACCTTCTTGTACTGCATGTGAGGAGGCAGGGTGGCACAATGGAGAGGTACGTATTATTGTGATCTTACTGTAAGAACAGGTTATTTATTTCCAGTTAATTTTTTTTCCAGGATTTACCACAAAGGAACAATCCTTTGCTTTCTCCATTTATTTTCATAGAAGGGATTTCCATAGGAAATGCCATTAATGCTCTTGTAATTACGCAGAAACCAAAATTTGTCCATGGATTGTCACGCTGCAACTTGACAAGGTGGATCTTAATATTGATTTACGCCACCCGGGTTGTAGAGATGCACCTCTCAACACAATAAAAATAGATTTTCAAGATTTGATAAACCAATATACAAAATCATAAATGAAATAAAACTATAAAATAAATTATGTTTTAGTTGCAAACATGGATGACAATTACATCCATGATTTCACTAAACCAATTTATTAGATCGTCGATTTCACACTGCTATAGACCCATCTACAAAGTGTTGAAAGAGATCAAATCCCTGGAGGTGAAATCATTTCTTTTCCTTCACCATTCTACTCTACGCTATCTATATTTGATTTATTTTACTTCTATAAGATTGATTTAACCGATATGACATTTGCATAATTATTATTTTTTATTTATATTTAAAGATTTATATTTATTTATATATATTTTTTTATTTATATAAGATTGATTTAACCAATGTGATGCTTGCATTCTTAGTTTGTAATTTTGTTTATTTAAAATTTGTAATTATTGACATAAGAATTTTTTTTTAATGTTTTTGACATGCAGACACATTCCTCCTGCCTGGGTTGTATAAATAACCCTTTAGGCACAAAGATAGTTGATTTCACACCAGTATAGACTCATCTAACTTTGGTTCTACAAAGCACCAAGAGGGATCAAATCCCTTGAGGTGCAAACCTTTCTTTTCCTTCATTATTCTACTTTGTGCATAAGAAAAATAATAGTGTGTGTATAACATAACTAAGCTAGAGATAAAGTTAAACTTGATGTACCTTTTTCCTTATCTAGAGCTAAACATAACCGGATTTCTGAATTTCTTCTAAGACAAAGTTTTCACAAAGTTGAATTTTTTGCAAACACATATTTCCATGAAGTCTTCCACATAGTAGAATTCATATCCGTGATTTATTTTGTTTTTTTTCTATGCATATACGTTTTATTTTATTTATATATAAGATTAATTTAATCATCCTAACTCTTGCATTCTTATTTTTCATTTATTTATTCAAGTTTTTTATTTATATAAGATTGATGTAACCAATGTGACGTTTGCATTCTTAATTTTTATTTGTATTTATTTAAACCTTTTATAGTCAACATGAGAATATTTAAAAAAAAATTAAAATTTCATGTTTTTTAATGTTTTGGATAGATGAACACTTTCCCCAACTCGGCTGGTAGAAATGCACCTCTCAACACAGTAAAAATAGAATAATTCACTTTTCAAGATTTGATAAACCAATATACAAAATCATTATCAAAATAAAACTATAAAGTAAATTCTCTTTTAGTTGCAAACATGGATGACAATTACACGCATGATTTCACAAAATCAATTTAGTAGATAATTGATTTCACACCAATATAGACCCATCTACGAAGCACGGAAAGAGATCAAATCCCTTGAGGTGCAAACCTTGTTTTTCCTTCACTATTCTATTTTGCACTATCCATATTTGTTTTATTTTATTTATATAAGATTGATATAACCAAAGTGATGCTTGCATTCTTGTTTTCTATTTTTATTTAAATGGTTTTTTTATTCATAAAAGTTTTATTTAACCAATGTGACACTTTCATTCTTATTTTTTTATTTTTGTTTATTTAAATTTTTTTATGGTTGACAAAATATTTTTTTAATGTTAAAATTTAATGTTTTTGAATGTTTTGGACATTCAGACACTTCCCCCCACCCGAGATGTATAAATACAGGTATGGATGCAAAGATAGTTGATTTCACACTAGTATAAAGCCATTTAACTTCGGTTTTACGAAGCGTCGAGAGGGATCAAATCCCTTGTGGTGCAAACCTTTATTTTCCATCACTATTCTAGTCTGCACATAAGGAAAATAATTTTGTGTATATAACATCACTAAGCCAGAGATAGAGTTGAACTTTACATACAATTTTTCTTCAGCGGAGCCGAACATACCTGAATTTTTTAATTTTTTTCTTAGGTAGAGTTTTAGCAGAGCCAAATAGACCCGGATTTCTAAATTTTTCTTAGGTAGAGTTTCCGCAAAGCCAAATTTTCAGCAAACCCGAATTTCCTTGAAGTCTTCCATGGAGTAGAATTCATATCCGTGATTTTTTTTGTTTGTTCTATCTACATTAGTTTTATTTTATTATATAATATTGATCTAACCAACGTGACGCTCACATTTTTTTTTGAATATTTTATTTAAATAAGATTGATTTAGCTAATGTGACGCTTGCATTCTTATTTTTTATTTTTATTTATTTAAATTTTTGATAGTCGACAAAAGAAATTTGAATTTTTTTAAAATTTAATGTTTGTTAATGTTTTGGACATAGGAACACTTTGTCCCACCCGGGCTATATAAATGCACCTCTTGACGCAATAAAAGTAGAATAATTAACTTTTCAATATTTGATAAACCAATATACAAAATCATAATCAAAATAAAACTATAAAATACATTTTCTCTTTTAGTTGTGGACATGGATGACAATTACATCCATTATTCCACAAAATCAATTTAGTAGATAGTTGATTTCACACCAGTATAGACCCATCTATGAAGCGTGGAAAGGGATCAAATCCCCTATGGTGCAAACATTCTTTTCATTCACTAAACTACTTTACTCTATCCATATTTGTTTTATTTTATTATTTAAGATTAATTTAACCAACGTGATGCTTGCATTTTTATTTTATTTTTATTTAAATATTTTTTTATTTATATAAGATTGATTTAATCAACATGATGCTTGCATTCTTAATTTTTATTTTTGTTTATTTAAAATTTTTATGGTATACATAAGATTTTTTTTAATTTTAAATTAATTTTTTTTAATGTTTTATATAGACAAACATTTACCCCCACCAGGGATGTAGAAATTTGTCTCTTTGCACAAAGATAATTGATTTCACACTATTATAGACCTATCTAACTTCAGTTCTACTACATGTTGAGAGCGATCAAATCCCTTAAGGTGCAAACCTTTCTTGTCCTTCACTATTCTACTTTACGCATAAGGAAAATAGTTGTGTGTGTATAGCACAACTAAGCCAAAGACAGAGTCAAACTTTACGTACCTTTTGTTTTCTACAGCGCTGAATAGACCCAAATTTCTGAGTTTTTTTCTTAGACATAGTTTTAATAGAGCCGATTTTTTTGTAGACTTGAATTTCCCTAAAGTCTTCCACATAGTAGAATTTGTATTCATGATTTATTTGTTTTGTTCTATTTAGATTTGTTTTATTTTATTTATATAAGATTGATTTAACCAACATGATGCTTGCATTGTTATTTTTTATTTTATTTTTAAATTTTTTTATTTCGATAAGATTGATGTAACCATTGTGATGCTTGCATTCCTATTTATTTATTTATTTTTATTTAAAATTTTATAGTCGACATAAGTTTTTTTTTAATTTTTAAATTTAATGTTTTGGATAGAGGAACACTTCCCCCACGAGGAATGTATAAGCGGTCCTCTATACGCAATACAAATATAATAATTAACTTTTACAGATTCGATAAACCAATATAGAAAATCATAATCAAAATAAAACTATAAAATAAATTTCATCTTTTAGTTGAAAACAAGGATGACAATTATAGCTATGATTCCACAAAATCAATTAAGTAGATAGTTGATTTCACACCAGTATAGACCCATCTATGAAGCATGGAAAGGGATCAAATCCCTTGTGGTCCAAACCTTTCTTTCCTTCACTATTGTACTTTGAGCTATCCATATTTATTTTATTTTATTTATATAAGGTTGATTTAACCAACGTGACACTTGCATTCTTGCTTTTTAATTTTATTTAAAGAAATTTTTTATTTATATAAGATTGATTTAACTAATACGACAATTGCATTCTTTATTTTTTTATTGTTAACATAAGATATTTTTTAATTTTTAATTTAATCTTTTTTAATGATTTGGACAGAATGACACTTTCCCCCCACCCAGGTTGAAGAAATGTGCCTTTTGGTGCAAATATAGTCGATTTCACACCAATATAGACCCATCTAACTTTAGTTCTACCAAGCATGGGAAGGGATCAAATCCCTTGATGTGCAAACATTTCTTTGTATCTAACTTCGGTTCTACTAAGCATGGAGAGCGATACATTGAGTCAACTTTGTATCCTATGGTAAGAGTTAGATTAAACTATAAACTAATTGCAGAATTTGCATTACAATCTTAGATGTATACTTTCTTAAAAGTAGAAGAAACCTTGCTAGAGTTTGCTTGTTTGGACTGAATTAAGTCTTTCAATGACTTTTGCTTCAAAGCTAAAGATTATGTGCATCCTTTCCTGTGCTATGTCAACACTTATGTCAAATATTTTTTCTTGAAAAGATTAACTTGGTTGACATGTAGAGTTTTATGCTCAATGCAATCCACATTTCCAATAATGGGTGTTCTTATGTTGATCCATAGACAATTTCTCTCACCTTTAAGCCCAAGGCATCATTCCTATTCCACACCATAAATCCTTTTGTACAAATCTTTAATAGATTTAGTTGATCCACAATGTGTTCTTTAGATTTTTGAAATAGGTCTAATTATGAGTTTTTAATGGAATATTTTCGAACTAGATTAATGTAACATGATGGGTTAGCTCAAGTGGTTGAATGAACATATAAACTGCAAGTAGGAGGTCAGAAGGGTATGCCAATTAAAAAGCAAAGATAACTCATGGTTGTGTGCATTGCATGCCCTTTAACACTTCAATTTAAATTTATGAATATTAACATAGTTGAAAATGTATTCATACTTAATCAATCTTACCTATATTTAACCTATAGTTGCAATAATATGTATATTTCACTTTATATGTATTTTAAAAGTTAAATTGTTATTTATGTGAAGGTTCAAGTAATTATTTATCCCTAAAAAAGTGCATTTGATGTGATGTTCTAAGTCATTATGAAAATATAATAACCTACTATTGATGCTTTTAAAATAAAAAACCTCTAAGTAAAACTTGGTTTTAACAAAATATTGCCATCTACGGAATAACAAAATATCTACTCAAACTTGGTTTTACCAAAATATTACCATCTATTGAATAACAAAATATCTACTCATAACTATTATATAATAATCTTATATACCATTAAATTTATAAAGAGAGAGCATCAATATATTTTCTAATACATTATTTTGTCTTTCCATACACCTAATTGCTTAAAATTCAATTTAATACTATATTTAATAACAATAAAATTTTATCAATTAATTTATTCATATGATAATTAGATACCAAATCCATTTATTAACTAGTACCTACTCACCAACATATATTAAATATAGACCATTAAATAGTATTTAGAAGTACCTACTTACTAGTATAACAATAATAATAATAATAATATATTTTTAAGGTCAGGGAATTTAACTACTAAAATCTACACACATGCTCTTAACCATTAGGTCCACTCATGCTATATATTAGTATTAAATGAATCATGTTGATGAAAATGAATATACTTTTACCAAAATCTCCCCCAAATTTAGTTGCAAACCGATTAAAAAGAATGCAAAGCGAGTTAAAAAAAATTCTCCAAAGTAAATAAATAAATCAAAATTAAAAAAATTCTCCAAAGTAAATAAAAAAACTACTTTGTAATCTCGATCTTCTACCTAAACTACTTTGTAATCTCGATCTTCTACCTAACTAAAAAAAATAGTCTCCTCCAGTCAAAATAAATCCAGTCCTAACAAAGATCCTTCACCAAAAACATTAAAATTTACAATAATACTGCCTATAAAACTTTAAGCTTTTTATGATGCATACAAAATCATAATCAAAATAAAACTATAAAATTAAGTTTTAAACCATCACTACAAAATTAAATAAATTTGAGTTCACTCAAATTATTTTTCTGTTTTATTTGTAAAAATGGATTCCAATTTAGTACATATTTGATTTTACGATTATTATTTCATGGGAAAAAATGACCTCCCAACTCAAAGCTGGTAAGGCTGAATTTGAGGTTGAAAACCGTTTTAGTCACCATTTTAACTGTCAGGTCCCATTGAACATCACTCTGTTGCTACAACAGTCTACACAGTTTGCTGGCCTCTGGTTTATTTCAGAGATCAAGAGAGCGAGCTTGCCTCTTTACTTCAATTCATCGAATATTGAAAGCAGGTACAATATTGAAACCATTTTTATGTTCTTTCAAATGTTCGCATCTGGCAGGCACAATGAAAGAGGAAGAGCGCTTGCAGCTAGCGACCTATGTTTTTTTTAATAAGAACGGTTACTGTTTATATTAAATAAAGATGAGTGGCTGCGGCCGAACCAGACAGACTCAGATCTGTTAAGCATATCATATAAATATCAGCTATTTCTCTGTTATTAAATCAATGGAATGACCAGAAGCATTATGGGCAGATTTGTTTTTATTAGGCAGATTGAATGCTTTTAACAGATTAAATAGAAAATACAAAATAGCAATACTACGGACTAATACCATAGATCCAGAAGTACCATAACTCAAGTAACTCACTAACTAACCACATGTAAAATTACATTATTCAACAAATCTTACTATCTATCACTTATTGCTAGTTATGCTATTAGGCTTCTTCTGAGGTTGAACAAGAAAATTTCTGCATTGCAACATCATTGTATTACAGCTAGTTATATTATTAGGCTTCTTCTGAGGTTGAACAAGAAAATTTCTGCATTGCAACATCATTGTATTACAACTTTTTCCTGTGGGTACTGAAAATTGATAGTACCCATAAGGCACTTTGTTGATATTATTAGTATGTTATTTGCTTGCAGTGATGGAAGCCAATTGGGCAGTAAACAAGAATAACAACACCCTCTGGCTGGAAATGGGTGAAATTGTTGGATGGAAAGGACTTGGAGCTATTTTTGTTGGGCACTTCTTTCGGCATGCAATTGCAATTGGATTTAATCTGCTCTTTATTGTTTCTGTCATCCTCGAACTGTGCTGGACAAGGTTCAAATTTCGCACACCTCGGCCTCCTACATCTCCTGTTCCATTTGACAAATTTGCCAGCAAGTTTAGATTGGGGATTATGCATAAGATAGCTTTAGGTGGCTGTATTTTTCTATCTATATGCTACAGCATACTTGGGATATGGAACCCTGTGTATTGGTGGCTGGAGGATAGGCCTGAAGGTTTTGCAAATGAGGGAGAATATCTTGTCCAGGCTCTGGCTTGGTCTACGATGTCAGCTTATGTTCATCACTCCATCACAAAAGAAGGTAAAGAGAAATTCCCACCTTTATTACAGGTTTGGTGGAGCCTATCATTCATTCTGCATGCTTTCTTCATCTTCCTTAACATTCAACGGTGGACAGAACAAAGATGCGTTGTTGTGGATATCTTTGTTGAGATTATGGCTCTTCTCTTTTTGGCTTTCTTGTGTTATGCTAGTTGTTGTGCCAGAAGTTATGTATACTCCTCCTTAGAGACCATTCAAGAACCTCTTTTAAAAGAAAATCCTCAATTATGTGGAAACATTAAGCAAGTCACATATGCAACAGCTAGCCTTCTCAGTCGGGTGTCATTTTCTTGGATTAGTCCTTTGCTTGCTGCTGGCTATAAGAACCCTTTGCATATTGACGATGTACCCCAGGTTGCAGATGTGGACAGGGCTGGTCAATTATACCATAAATTCAGAGATCTGCTAGAGGCCAAAGGTCATAACAGGTCATTAGCAAAAGCCTTATTTGTATATCTCTGGAAGGAAGTACTTTTGACTGCATTCTTAGCAGCCTTGAATACTAGTGCATCGTATGTAGGTCCATATTATATAGGTGCATTTGTTCAGTTTCTCGATGGACAGAAACAGTTTGAAAGTCAAGGCTATGTGCTAGTTTGTGCATTTTTTGTTGCCAAGGTAATAGAGTCTTTGTCACAGAGACAAAAGTATTTCAAACAACATCAGTTATCTCTACGTGCTAAAGCAGCATTGACAGCTACGATATACAGGAAGGGCTTGTTGCTTTCCAGTCAGTCAAGACAGAAGCATACAAGCGGAGAGATTATCAACTACATGAGTGTAGATGTTCAAAATGTTGGAGGTTTCTGTTGGTACATGCACGGTATTTGGATTTTACCTGTCCAAGTTGTTCTGGCCCTTATTATTCTATATCAGAACATGGGCTTGGCAGCATTTTCAGGGTTGGCAGCGTCATTGGCAGTTATGTTGCCAAATTTCCCACTGGCAAACTTGCAACAGAAGTTTCAGAAGAGAATCATGGAAGAAAAAGACAAAAGGATGAAGGCCACATCCGAGACATTAAAAATTATGAGGATCTTAAAATTGCAAGCTTGGGAGACAAGTTTTCATAGGAAGCTAGAGATTTTGAGGCAGGCAGAAAGTAGTTGGCTACAAAAATATGTTTACACATCAGCTATCACAACATTTGTTTTCTCTTTGACAACAACATTTGTCTCTGTTGCAACTTTTGGTACATGTATCCTTATAGGAGTACCTTTGACAGCAGGTAGGCTTCTTTCTGCACTTGCAACCTTTAGTATACTTCAGGCAGATCTAGAAAGTCTTCCTGACTTAATCTCTATGACTGTTCAAACTAAGGTGTCAGTAGATCGCATTGTGGCCTTTCTGCAGGAGGAAGAGCTGCAACACGATGGAGTAGAAAAGGTAGCAAAGGAGTCCACAGATGTAGCGATTCAAATCCAAGGAGGGATATTTTCTTGGGATCCCGACTCCTCTAGTCCAACTATAAGAGGTTTAAATGTTCAAATAAAGAGAGGCATGAGGGTTGCAGTATGTGGAACTGTTGGTTCAGGAAAATCAAGTCTTTTATCCTGCATGTTAGGTGAAATACCAAAAATATCAGGCTCTGTTAGCTTAAGTGGTACCAAAGCATATGTCCCTCAGTCTCCTTGGATACAAAGTGGGAAAATTAAAGACACTATTCTCTTTGGGAGGCAGATGGATAAAATAAGGTACGATAGTGTACTTCAGGATTGTGCATTGAAGAAAGATCTTGAACTTTTTCCCTATGGGGATGAGACAGACATTGGAGAAAGAGGGTTGAATTTGAGTGGTGGACAAAAACAAAGAATACAGATTGCCCGTGCTTTATATCAAGATGCAGACATTTATATTTTTGATGATCCTTTTAGTGCTGTGGACGCACATACTGGAAAACATATTTTCCAAGTATGTTCCTCTCACCCTTTACATACTGTGTGTTTCCTGAATAAACTAGTTCTAATGTTTTGATGGAATGATGAAGCTCTACAGTAGCCCTCAAAGCATTGTTCAGTCAGGATAATATAATTGCTGGTTGCGCTGCTGCAAATTCATGTCTGTAAACATCTAAGAAATTGTACCTGTTTTTTACAGAAATGCATACTTGGTTCTCTGGCCTCAAAGACTCTAGTCTATGTAACTCATCAATTGGAGTTTTTACCTGCAGCTGACCTCATTCTGGTAGGTTTAAATTTCTTTCACTCTGTTCTAGCGATATAAAAATTTCAATGTAAATGTAATTGTTAAAGAGACGAAGGGTTTAGTGATAATTTATTGAAGGGAGGAAATAGGGAATCCCAATTTTGTTGATGTACATGATATTCTTCACAGGTAATGCGAGATGGTGAAATTACCCAGGTTGGCAGATACGATGACATCTTACAATCAGGCACAGATTTTGTGGAATTAGTTGATGCACATCAGAAATCTTTGAAAACTATTTCTGCTAAGGAGAAATCTGAAGTGTACACATCAGAAATATTTGTCGAAAGCTCATGTCCTGGCGATACGGCTACAGTGAATAATGATACTGCCAGTGAGACACTGAAACGGTGTGGTGTTCAGAACTTAATAGATGTAGAGGAAGAGATTGAACCAGAAAACCGCAAAGCAAGAATGGATAAAGAGAATAAAAATTCACAGCTTGTACAAGAAGAAGAAAGAGAGAAAGGCAGGGTGAGCATGTCGGTATATTGGTCTTACATCACTGCTGCATACAATGGTGCTTTGATACCAATAATACTAGTGGCCGAAATAGTGTTTCAGCTGCTTCAAATAAGTAGCAACTACTGGATGGCATGGGCAATTCCTACAAAAGAAGATGAGAGATCCCGTGTTAGAAACTCCCTTCTCATTCTGGTTTATATTACTTTGACATTAAGCAGCTCACTGTGCGTTCTTGTGAGGTCTATGCTTCTTTCACTAGTTGGATTTAAAACTGCCAATCAGCTTTTCAGCAATCTCCACAGGTGTATATTTCGTGCACCAATGTCTTTCTTTGATGCAACACCATCTGGACGAATACTAAATCGGGTCAGTTCACATTTATTAATTTAGCAGGCTAACATCTTTTGTGAGAGAGAAGGAAATCAGCTGATTCTAGCAGTTCAATAACAAGCTCTCTGTTTCTTGGCAGGCATCAACTGATCAGAGTGCAGTTGACACGTTGATTCCTACTCAACTAGGATCTTTGGCTTTTGCATTTATACAGCTTTTGGGAATCATTGCAGTCATGTCTCAGATTGCTTGGCAAGTCTTCATTTTGTTTATACCAGTGGCCGCATCTTGTATATGGTATCAGGTATTTTCTCTATCTCTCAACAGTCAATAATAATTAATACAAACTTTGCAAAATTTTAATTTTTTCAGAGGAACATAAAGTGGAGATAAGAGGGTTTGAACTCTACCTCAAGTTTTGGTGTAGGCAGAACCCATAATCTGATTGAAAGAGATGACCTTCCTTGCATGCAGCAATATTACATACCGTCAGCTAGGGAACTCGCTCGGTTGGCATTAGTTTGTAGAGCTCCAATCGTACAACATTTTGGAGAATCAATCTCTGGAGCAGCCACCATTAGAAGTTTTGACCAGGAGTCTCGATTCATGGAGAGAAATCTCGAGTTAACTGATATATATACTAGACCTAGTCTCCACAATGTTGGAGTCAACGAGTGGCTTGGTATTCGGATTGATTTTCTATCAAATCTTGTGTTTGCATTCTCTTTGGTGGTGCTCGTCAGCTTGCCTGAAGGTGTACTTAGACCAAGTAGGTACAGAAGAACTATCTTGGCATGCAATTATTCTTTCCTAAGCTGATCTGAACAGACTAGGCTTATTCTTTATAATGAAATATGAAAGTTAATCAAATGGCACCCTAAACAGGCATTGCAGGGTTGGCAGTAACATATGGTCTAAGTCTGAACATGATACAAGCCTGGGTAATATGGTGCCTTTGTTTTGTGGAGACCAAAATGATCTCAGTGGAGAGAATAATGCAGTATTCACGTATTCCCGGTGAGCCACCATTGATCATAGAGAATTCCAGACCAAACTCCAACTGGCCATCTACAGGAACAATAGATCTTATTGATTTGCAGGTCAGAACTCAATACAAATAGACTGTTTCTTCCACACATTCAAAGCTAGCAAATTGCATGTCAGTTCATTGTTCAGTCTATAAATTTGATCCATACAAGCAGGTGCGTTATGGACCACATCTTCCGCTTGTCTTGAAAGGCCTTACATGCACTTTCCCTGGAGGGATGAAGGTGGGAATTGTGGGGCGGACAGGAAGTGGCAAATCTACTCTGATTCAATCCATTTTTCGCATTGTGGAACCAACAAAGGGTAGAATTGTCATTGATGGAATCGACATCTCAACAATAGGCCTCCATGACCTAAGATCCAAATTAAGCATTATTCCGCAAGAACCAACCATGTTTGGGGGCAGTATAAGAAATAATCTCGATCCTCTGGAAGATCACTCGGATGATGAGATCTGGGAGGTCAGTTCTGCCACATACCTACATGCATCTAATCTAATTAATTGCATCAATTCCTGCACCAATTATTCTGGCCTTGAAGAGTATAAATATTTATGTATCTAGTTGGGTGTTATTGTTGATGCTTATCTATTTTGATTTGGTGTAAGCTAAACAATCTACTATTTGCACTTTTTTTGGGTGATCTTTTCAACCAAAATCCAGTTGAACTTGTTGAAATTGCAGTTTTAAGTTGTTGGAATTGCATACTCAGGATGTCGCAGGAGTAATAGAGGGCCTTGAATTGAGGGCAAAAATCCCATTGATGGATTCCGGAAAAAATTGTGGGTAAATTACAAATCTTATATCATTTAACTTTTTCCTTTCGATTTTTCCTTTGCTTCAGGCTTTGGAGAAGTGCCAGCTGGGTGAGATTGTAAGAGCAAAAGAAAATAAACTTGATTCCTCAGGTCTGTTTTCACATGTCTGAGCTGCTATTTGCTTCCCATTTTACTGCCCCTGTTTATGTTTATCATTTTGGATCCTTTGAGACCTACCTGGTCTCTAGGACCCCTTTTCTTAGAATAGAATCTGATGGAATGATCTATTGTGCAGTAGCTGAGAATGGAGGGAATTGGAGTGTGGGTCAATGCCAACTTCTCTGTTTGGGACGGGCACTACTAAAACAAAGCCGTATACTAGTTCTTGATGAAGCAACTGCCTCAGTGGATACTGCAACTGATGGGTTTATTCAGCAAATAATTCGCCACCAATTTTCTGCCTGCACTGTCATTACTATAGCACATCGGGTTCCATCGGTTATTGATAGTGATTCGGTTCTCGTATTAAAGGATGGTATAACATTTATAAGTTGTTTATTTCCCTAGCTCTCTGGTTCTAGTTACTGTTTTTTCTTGGAACACATTTCATTTTTCTGATGTTATGCATTTGTCTTGAATCAGGAGAAATTGCTGAGTACGACACTCCATCCAAACTACTAGGCAACAAAACTTCTGCATTTGCAAAATTAGTTTCAGAATACTCCATCCGATAGATAGCATAACTATAGTTTTGGACATTGGTCCCTTTTGTCTAAAACTCAAGCTGGATCAATTGAATTATCAAGACTCTAATAAGATAGAATTAGTTATTTTGTATGCAAGCTCATTTGGGCTCAACTATTTTATAGAAATAAGGTTTTTCTTTTTCTTTTTCGTTTACTTTTATCACTTCAACAATATAATCGATAAGGTAATATTGGATACTTCTCTTTTCATTTGTTTTGTTTTTCTTCCTTCAATGAATCAATTAAATTTATTAATAATATATTTATAATCATAATCTTTTAAAATTATTTAGTAATTCAATGAACACGAATCATCCATCCCTCAAATGAACTTACAATTAAAATGGGAAATCTTCAAAATAGTTATAGGCTATTTGACCTTAAAGATCACCTTGTTAGAAGATGCAAGCCTCCAATAAAGCATATTAAAAGAATACAAAAGTATTGAACCCCTAATTTGGAGCTCATTCGAATTGTTACTTTTATTGCTTATGTTTTATTGGAAGCTCTTATCAAATGCAAATGCATATGAAGAGTAGAGAAAATGGACTTGCTATTTCTATTGTTTATATTTTATTGAAAGTTCTTATCAAATGCATATGAAGAGTAGAGAAAATGGACTGGAGATCACAGTCCCATCTACAAAGATTTTAAACACAAAAATACCCACAAATAGTAGAAAGGACACAAGAGGTCTTGAAATTAACACTCACGTGACCTAAGAGGACAAACAGGTCTTCCACATGTTTCACCTGTAAACAAGGTTTCCAATCCACTCATTGACAATTCAAAAGGGCTCAAGATACCCTAATTCACACCCATGCAACAACTCAAGTAGATAAATTAGACAAACATCAACCGAAATTTTTTCTTTTACACTAGGCTCAAAAGGCCATTCAGCTACAACACATTAAGACACCAATATTCTTACATAAAAGCCATGGATTCAACTTATTGGCTCTGCATGCCTTCTATTAACTAAATGTCACGTCCCCATTTATTAATCCGACCAACAGAGGGGGATGTCAACGAACTACAAGCTTCTAAATTTTGCTCCATATCCATAATACATATTCATAACATTTAATATATGTTTGCATGTGCATAAATAATAATACATAGTGGAAATAAACTTTATCCACACACATCTAGTATGCATATACCAACATAATCATAAAAGACATTAAATGTAAACATTGCCTACTCAAATACAACATAATACTTATCTTTAAACAAAGAAGTTCCAAACAACTGGTTATGTAAGAGTGATTTTCCACCCAACCATAGGCACACTGTCCAACATATACTATTTTTATAGAGAGGTCACCCCCAAGCCAGGCTATGAGGATACCAGGGGGAAGGAAACACCTACATGATTCTCTCTCTCAACCCAAAACCCATTTTGCTCTCTATGCTTAGCCAAATGATCATGCAGAGCTCTAGAGGGGTCTCACTCAGCTATCATTCCTTGGCTCCAACAATACCTGCTCCACACAAGACCTTTATGGGATCAGGCATCCCCTTCATCATTCCACGGTTCTCTTGGGCGATCCATCTTTCCAGGTGCTTTTAGTGTGTGCATAGAAAGAGACCAACCTGGTTTATGCTGTTGCATAACCACATGTAGCATTAATTCATGGCTTCTCAAGCATCTCTAAGTAGAAAAACTCTATGGATAAGAGTTCCTAGCTTGCCCAACCTCTGTGCTCTTCTACAACCATCTATTTTCCATTCAAATCTATAGTTTTGTCTCTCAATTTGAATTTTTGGGTTATACACAGTCTAGTAATGGTCATGAACATCAATGGGGAGCTCTACATAGTGTAGATCTACATGAGAGAATGAGTGTTGACCCAAGGGATATGAGATAATGATGAAATGGCAACCGACATAGATTCTAACCATAGAATAAAGAAACTCCTGACAATTGTAGTTTGACTTCTGACATGTGACAAAACTGTCGCAAAAGTGCATTCAACCCCATGCTTCAATAACTACATGAGGTGGTTTTTCCCACCAACCTCACACTTCCATTCAATGACTCGAAATACTCGAATGGAGGTAATTGGTTCATTTAAAAGCACATAGTAGGATTTGGATGAGTTCTAAGGTTGACACTTGGCAACAAAGGATTTAATCTCCCATAGCCCCCCTTTCATCTTCCCCTCTAGTGGAATCATAGCCCCTCTAGGGCTCTTTACAAAACCATCTTGGACCATTTTATTTTTTATGCATACGTTTCGAGTTAGTATGATAAGCCAACCATACGATTCAAATAAAATTATTTACATAATAGTCATTCACTAGTAGGGCCTTGCCATTGAGCTCTACACTAGGAATACATTCTAGAATATTTACAACATTTACATAATTTTGGTTAAACACATTCCAAGTCAAAACCAAGGATAATTGATAGACAGCCTTACATTTACTTCAAATTTTTACCAATAAAAGATTTAACTTGAGGTTTCCTTCTTTGACGTTGTTGCTACCAAATTCCTTTGATGTCTTTGTACTTTATATTCATCTTGGCTCAATTCTTCCCCTTTTGTGTCCCTATTTTCTCCTTCTTTTTCTTTTTCTTTTCCTTATTCTTGTCTCCATTAGTCTGTTCTTTATGATGCTTCTCTATCCAACTATATCTCCTCTTCTTTGCATGTACCTTCCTCTATATTTCTTCCCTATCTCTTTCATGTAGACCTCCTTTCCTAGAAACACCAAGCCTCTTCTATTCACAGAGTTACCGTATCTTCATATAGTGCCTCCCTATTTCTTCTCTGTGATCTGTCTACTCCATATGCATCCTCCGTTTTTCATCACCAATTTCTCCTTCCTTCACATGGGCCTCTTCCCAACAATAATATGAGTCCTTCATAATAATCATTCCCAAGAAATACAATCTCCCTAAATAATTTTTTTCTTATGAGGATTTAAAGGTTTCATGAGGGAATGGAATGACTCCTCCTCAAATGGTGCTATGTATTATGTCTATGTTTTGCTTTGAGAAAATTTAAAACTTTATGTTCAAAGGACTAGCTAGGAATCCTGTCCAGGAAATTTTGTAACTTCAAGACAATTATCTTTGTGGAGGTTGTCTTGGGTCTTTTATAGTATAAAAGGACCTGTATGTACATATTTTAATTAGCTGAAAGAATTTTATGAAAACGAAACAATTTTGCAACATTGTTTTTTAACATTAAAACCTTCTTGTATTGCATATGAGGAGGCAGGGTGGCACAATGGAGAGGTACGTATTATTGTGATCTTACGGTAAGAACATGTTATTTATTTCTAGTTAATTTTTTTTTCACAGGATTTACCACAAAGGAATAATCCTTTGCTTTCTCCATTTATTTTCATAGAAGGGATATCCATAGGAAATGCCATTAATGCTCTTGTAATTACACAGAAACCAAAATTTGTCCATGGATTGCCCCGCTGCAACTTGACAGGGTGGATCTTAATATACAGTTCAATAGAAAACCTTGAGAACTGAATTTAAACAGTCTCATATTGGGAGAGTAGTTTTTTGGGTGAATCTCCTTTTTATAAAATTGTGTGTAAATTGCTCAACTTCTTAAAATAGTGCAATTTTGTTGTTGAACTTTTTTTAATGGTTAGATGTACCAACACAACATCAAATGGTAGCCCTCAATTTTTCAAATCTTCATAATTTTCCTAAATATGCATAGCAGTGATTCCTACTGGTCACTACGTCCATCAAGAAACTCAACACAGAACTGAGAAAAGCTAACCTACAAAGTTTACAGAGCGAAGAGGAAAATTGCCCGCTAACCATAACCGTGAGGTTTGAACATGAGACTTCATGAAGACTAAACCCCACAGAGACTAAATGAACTACACCTCATAGCTAACATGAATATGAAGCATGAATATGAAGCTGAGAAGTGAATGTCGCTAACCAAACCAAACCATTTTTTTTTTGGTTTGTAGGATTTATATTTAGAATTATTCACAATGAGAATTATCAATATTGGTTTATTATTATAATATATAAAAATGTTTATATATTGAGGATTGTTTTGAAAAATGAATTTGTTTATAAATATAGAACAAGATATAGAATAAATATGTTATAAGGTTTATTGAAATTTTGTAAAAACTTAGAATGATATATATTAGTTATGCAAATTTGAGGGTGTTAAATTTATTTATATATTTTAAAACACAATTTAAATGCTTTTAAATTTAGATTTTACCAAAAACAAATTACAAGATTCCCATCAAAACTCACCAAACAAATCTAATACTTAAATAAATAAACTCTACTCCATAGAAAAATTGGCGTGGGCTAGCTATGGAGCAAACCTCCCTCCATCGGACGGANAAATAAATAGTTTTTAAAATTTATATTTAATTAATTATTTAGATCTATTAAAAATTTAAATATATTATTTAATTAACTTTAATTTAAATGAAATATTTTGTTCTTAAGGTATTTTTTATTAAATATCTTACATGATAGCTTTTTGCTTTTTGCCTTGTTGACTTTGCTCCTCCTCCGTCCGATGGAGGGAGGTTTGCTCCATAGCTAGCTTATTCCATAGAAAAATAATAAAATATAAATAAATAGTTTTTAAAATTTATATTTAATTAATTATTTATATCTATTAAAAATTTAAATATATTATTTAATTAACTTTAATTTAAATGAAATATTTTGTTCTTAAGGTATTTTTGATTAAATATCTTACATGATAGCTTTTTGCTTTTTGCCTTGTCTATTTTTGTATCCCCTCTTTTAGGGGAACACCTTATGATGTATTATCTTTGATTGGCTACGACCTTGGTATACAATGTGGGTTATGGTAATGAAATGAATTGTTAATTTTTTAACTTTAATTTAAATGATTAAAAAAATAATATATTATTTTTTATTTAAATATGAAATACTTTTATGATATATAATGTTTATTAAACCAATTTTTATTCAATCTTTCTTCCTTAGTATTTACTTACGAAAAAATCTAATTCACATAGTTAAAAAAATCCAAATCACATAATTAATTGAAAATTGGTTAATAATCAATAATCGAGAGAGAGTATTCTATTTAAAAGCTCCTATGTGTATTGTTTTCTTAAATGTTTACTATGATGGACATACTATACTATTGTTTGCTGCTCAGGGAATGTTGGACGTATTTAAATTTTGGCTCGAATGTGTGTTTTATAAACCATTGTGCATAAGTAAAGTGCCCATATTATTATTTTTGGTATATTGTTAAGGAATATGGCTAATATATTTCCATTTGTAATTGTAGTTGAATTTCTTCAAAGTGGTTGTTTTATGGGCCATGGTTAGATTTGTCTTGGTATTAGGATGTTTACATTTGAGAGGATGATTATTTTAATTAATAATTGATATAGTATTTTATTTAAAAGTTTGTTTCGGTAGTGTTTTTGTTAAATGTTTATTGTGATGGACATTGTAATGTTGTTTGGTCTTTATAGATCCTTGTTACAAAAAATTGGGGTTTGGTTTCTTAAATGTCTGTTAGGATGAAGTGCATTAGATTGACGGTCATCTTTCTTATCCCCGGAAATCTTTTGAAGACGGCCTTACATATTTGAGCTTCTAGCTTAAGCCAAATAACTATCGTATCGCTGACTGGTCATGGTTAATCAGAAAATTCCAACAACGGGTTAACTGTTGGACTCCTTGATGGCTATCACTACGTGGGCGGGTTACTCTGGCTACTTATGTTCTTCAATCCCTCCCGGTTTACTGGATGTCCCTCTACATTCTTCGAGTTCGGATCATTCAAGATTTACGCAGGTTATTGTTTCATTTTCTATGGACGGGGGTGCTATATTGTAAAAAATTCCATCTGGCTAGTTGAAAAGCTCTGTCTCGACCAAAAGGTTGGGGAGGATGGGGCATAAAAGATCTTAATCATTTCAATCTTTCTTGGTGCGCAAAAAGTATGTGGCAGGATATGAACCACTTTGGCCTCTGGGGCTCTTTAATAAAATCTAAATATATGTCAAGGGTGCCATTGGATATATGGATTTGTAGAGCCAACTTCAAATCGGAAAATGCTTCATTGATTTGGCGTAGTTTACTCTCTACTTTGCACATTATACTGCCCGATTTATGCTTGTTAGTTGGTTGTGGAAACCTGATCTACATCGAAATGGACTCGATTTCGAGATTACAACATTCTAAACTATACCATTCTCTTATGGCAGGGCTACACGAAAAGAATTTTTTTTTACTCAAACAAGTTTTTGTACCTTTGGATGGTTTTCTTCCTTGTTAGTGGTCTTCGTCGGATTTAGGCCTTTCGGGGGCGTTGGCTACAGAATGGGATCATTACATTGATGGTCTTTACGCAACTGGCATCTCCCTAAATACTTGTCCGGATGGAATCATCTGAAAGGAAAATAAATAGTCGGGAGTGGTGAAAGCTGATATGGTTTATTTAGTTTCCCTCAAATCTATTGAGGTACCTGAATGCCCATGGTGGCATTCTGCTCTGTGGAAGCTGAAGATTGCGGGGAAGATTAAATATTTTTGTTGGTTGGCTATTAATTATAAAATTCTTACTTGGGACTCACTCCAGCACTGTGGATTCTTGGGCCTTGGGAGATGTATATTATGTTTCAAGGCATTGGAATCGGTTGAGCACATTTTTGGGAGTTGTAACATTTTCAGACATACTAGTCTAGCCTTGTATCATCAACTCGGGGGTTTGTGGCATTGGGAGCTTCCAACTATTGCTGAGAATTTGGAACAGTGGAAGAAGTTGATAGGTTTATCACTTGTGGTACCTTGTCTGTTACTTTGGGAGTTCTGGAAGGCTCGTAATTCAAATATCTTCCAAGATGTGCCTGTCTTACAACACCGTATAATATCCAAGGTTTGTACATCTCCCTTCTTGTTTATGAATTTTACTAACTCTATTTCAGTTAGAAAGATCTGCCCTCCTTCAGATCTGAGGGATGAGACTGTTGGTTACTTTGATGGAGTAGCTAATGTTGGATCATGTGGGGCAGGGATGGTGATTACAATGGATTGTATTCAATCTTTTAGACTTCTTATGGATGTGGGATATGGCACGAATACCATATCGAAGTGACTGGCCCTTTGGGGGCTTCTATATTTTTCTATCCATAAAAACTTCTTGGCCTTACAAGTTAAAGGAGACTCAAAATTTATCATCGATTGGGCACTAGGAAAACATGATATCCATTCTGTAGAACTGGAGCATTGGCTTAGCAGAATAAAAGACCTATTTAGACATTTCAACATGTTTACAGGGAATATAATGTTTTGGTTGATGGCCTTTCTAAAGGGGCTATTGGTTTGGGAACCAATATGATATATTGGCAGGAATACTCTGAAGGTTCCATGATAGACTCTGGATCGCTAAAACTCTATTGAGTTTTATTAGTTAATATATCTTTTATGATGTTTTTGGACAATTTTGACACTTGTTTCGCGTTCGTAATATATTCTAGTTAACTTTGTATGGCTCTGTCTAGATAGTTTTTGCCATTTTAGATGAAGGTCACTTGTTGATATGCCTGACTGGATAGTCATTTTGACTCTGATATTACTGAATTATGTAACATGTTTGGTGTTGATTTTAAGACACAGTTTTATAAAAGTTAAAACTGTCTTTTTCGTGTGAAAAAAAATCCTCGCTACATATGGCCACATTCAGTTTTCGATACAATTTATTGTTTCTTGTTTTCATATCCAAGATGGAAGCTTATATTAGCATCCCCTTGGTCTTTGGGATACTTGCCACTGGATAAAATACAAGGTATCATTTATGTGACAATGTAGACCCTAGTAATCAATTTAATTTTGAATTAAATTATTTTTTAAATCCCATATCAATATATTTTGCTTGTTCTGCTAGCTTCAAAGTCAGTTTTATAGTTTGGTTTATAGAACGCCGCCTGGTGAGTTTAGTAGGTTTCCAATTGAACTTTATTTCCAGTAGTTAAATATGTGATTATTGTAACAAATAACAAATTTAAATATTAAACTAGGTTAATTAATGTAATTTAACTAAGAGATGACTTAAAAAGTCACCTCTCTTCACCACTTAAGGTATAAATTACCGGGGCTCCTATTATGTAAATCATCTTCTACTTTTATAAAATATACATTTCTACATTACGCTCCTTGTTTTCATCTCTTTTTCTCTTCCATTGGTATCATATATTTTCGGCTCTTGGCACCAGCCCACCACCTTGCATCACTCCACCACTTTCCACCCCCGCTTGCATCACTCCACCACTTTCCACCCCCGTTGCACCTACCTCCTCCTCACATTCCTCTGCTCCTCTTCACGCTCTTCCACCTCTCCACGCCCCCCTGCTCCTCCATCTCTCGTGCCCTCACTGCCACATTCAACCTCTGTTCCGTCTCCACACTCGGCGACATCCACCCTCTGTTTCGCTTTGTCCTTCGCCCTCACTGTTACATCCACCCTCTGTTTCGCTCTGTCCTTCACCCTCACTGCTACATCCACCCTCCCTCCGTGTAATTTTTCCTTCACCCCCCCTCCATTCCTCTTGTCGCTCTCCCCCTCCTCTCCATCCTCACGCCGCTCTCCATTTCCCATCCCTTCCGTTGTTGCTCCACCTGCCTGGCCCATCCTACACCCCCACTTCCGCTCCACCCCTCCTGTCGTTGCTCCACTTGCCTACTCCACCCTCCACCCCCACCTTCGCTCCACCCTCCCCCCCCTCCTGTTGTTGCTCCATCTGCCTTCGTTCAGCAACGTCCGCCTCTCCACGTCCGCTTCTCCACGTGACGGTAAAAAAAATTAATAAATAAAAATTTTAAATATTAATAATATTAATAATATTTATTAATAATGTTTAATAATAATAATAATAATATTTATTAATATTATTATTTATTAAAAATTATTATTAACAAAAAAAATATATTATAATAATAATTTTTATTATTACAATTTAATTTTTATTATAATTATTAAAAAAAAAGAATCGTGGCGAGTTGGAATCGTACATTGAATAAAAATAAATCCACGTTCATCGCCGAGAAAATTCCAGCAATCACCAGATCAATGGACGCTCGGTTCGATCAAATCAATGAGAAAATTAACAAGAATTATGAGGAACTCCAAGTAAAAATCAAACAAACCAATGATGATTTGACATCAAAGTGGAGACAATTTACGTCACGAATAGAGAATAGCTTCCTCACTCTACAAGAAGACCAAAAGAAAAATCAAGCAATTTTAACTGCCATCTTGGACAGATTACAAATCTCGAATGACCTACAACCAAACTCTCCAAGAACTCCGAAGCAGCCAAATCTTCTATTCAACATGTCGTCCTCTAACGCATATACACAAAGACACCAAATACAGGTGAAAGTCGAGTTACCCAAATACGACGGGGACGAATGACAATGCATAGCGTGGATAAACAAAGCCGAGGAATACCTAGACATCCACAACATCCATTATGACAGCGAGAAAATTAAATATGCCTCCATGCATCTAGAAGGCATCGCTTACAATTGGTACTTATGGTGGAAGAATACTGTAAGAATATGTTCTTACAACTGGGTTAGCTTCAGGAATGACCTCATCAAAAGATTCCAAGGCGTTGAAGAAAACTTACTTCTTTGCCAAAATCACAAGGTTACAACAAAAAAACAGTGTCGACGAGTACACCTATGAATGGGAAGCGTTGTCAACTCGAGTCCCAGAGTTAACCGATGACCAACGACTTCATACCTACATACATGGTCTAAAACAACACATCCGTGACGAACTAGAGTTACACAACATCTCTACCATGGAGGAAGCACGACGTAAAGCTAAGATTATTGAAAGCAAATCCTTTCATACAAATGTTGACCAAGATGACTCCAAAAAGAACCCCCTCCATTCAGGATACACAGGAAATCCAAGGATACACCGCCTCAACTTAGGGAAGGAACAAAGCCTAGTTTAGAGGCTCAGAGAATAAAAGAAGGAAAATGTAAGTTCTATGGAGATAAATGGGATCCTAAGAACAGATGCTTACAAAATAAATTATATGCTTGTGAAGCAGAGCTAGAAGTCAATGAACCAATTGAGAACGATGTAAATAGCCAAGAAGACTACCACCCAAGAATCGAGGATGACTCCCCACAAATCTCATTAGCCGCTATTACCGGAATCTCCCAACTGCAAACATTGAAGATTAAAGGTCATATAAAAAATAATAGCATAATAGATTAAAGGTACTAGACTATGGCAGCACCCATAACTTCGTTAATGTCTACCTTGCTAAAGTATTTAACCTATTTATTCGTCCAGTACCTAACTTGATGGTTATGGTAGCAGATGGCAAGAAGATTGACAATGTGGGAAGATGTCACAAGGTTAAGTTACAAATGCAAGAATATAACTTAGAATCAGATTTCTTTGCGGTACCATTGGGAGGAATCGACGTAGTATTAGGAATACAATGGTTACAAACCTTGGGTACATACTCTGCAAATCACCAAGAACATTTTATTGAATTCCATGCATTCGGGAAAACACACAAATTATACGGTTTTCAACCACCTTCGACACAACTCGTTACATCACATTAGATGGAAAGCTATGTTGGAAAGACGCACCAACGTACATACCTCAATGTCAAGAAATGGAGATTTTAACAAGTGAAGGAGATATGAACAATCAACCAGAGATACAAGGGTTGATTCGAAAACATCACAAGATGTTTCAAGAGTTACCTATGGAGCTTCCACCAAACGGAAAAACCAAATACATAATCAAAATAGAACCAGGGACAAAACCTGCCAGTAACAACCCATACAGATATCCACATCAAAGATGTTGCGACAGTTCACATAATCATTATCGTCAATTAAGCTTTGAGGACAAAGCTTCCCTCAATGGGAAGGCAATGTAACAAATAACAAATTTAAATATTAAACTAGGTTAATTAATGTAATTTAATTAAGAGATGACTTGAAAATTCACCTCTCTTCCCCACTTAAGGTATAAATTACTGGGGCTCCTATTATGTAAATCATCTTCTACATTGATAAAATATACATTTCTACATTACGCTCCTTGTTTTCATCTCTTTTTCTCTTCCAATTATCTTCATAGAAGGTGGTTAGTCAAAACTGATATTCATTATGTGTGTCAAGCTTTATCTATGAAGCACAAAAAGGGATCGAGTCCCTTGAGGTGAAAACCTTTCTTTTCCTTCACTATACTACTTTGCACATAAAGAAAATAATTGTGTGTATATAACATATCTAAGCCAAAGATAGAGCCAAACTTTATGTAGCTTTTTTCTTCCGTGGTGCTGAATAGACCCAAATTTCTGAATTTGTTCTATGGTAGAGTTTTCACAGAGACAATTTTTTGCAGGCATGAATTTCCCTTCTTCCACAAAGTAGAATTCATATTCATAATTTATTTTGTTGTTTTATCCATATTTGTTTTATTTTATTTATAAAAGATTGACTTAATTAACCATTTTCATTCTTATTTTTTATTTTTATTTATTTAAATTGTTTATTTATATAAGATTGATTTAACCCACATGACGATTGTATTCTTTTTTTTTTAATTTTTATGGTCCACATAAGATTTTTTTATTTTTAATTTAAAATTTTGTAATGTTTTGGATAGAGATACTTTTCCCCCACCTGACTTGTAGAAATGTGCCTCTATATGAAAAGATAGTTGGTTTCACACTAGTATCGACCCATCTAACTTTGGTTCTGCGAAGCGCCAAGAGGGATCAAATCCCTTGAGGTGGAAACCTTTCTTTTCCTTCACTATTCTTCTCTGCACATAAGGGAAATAATTGTGTGTATAACATAACTAAACAAGAGATAGAGTCAAACTTTACATACCTTTCCTCTTCAGGTCCAAATAAACTTGAATTTCTGAATTTTTTCTTATACAGAGTTTTCGAAGACCCAAATTTTTTGCAAACTCGAATTTCCCTGACGTATTCTCCCCAACGTGACAATTGCATTCTCATTTTTTTTTTTATTATTATTTAAGATTGATTTAACCAATGTAACACTTGCATTCTTATTTTATTTGTTTATTTAATTTTTTTATAATCGACATAAGTTTTTTTTAATGTTTTTTAATTTTTTGGACAGTCGAACACTTTCCCCCACCTGCGTTGTAGAACCACACCTCTCAACATAATAAAAACATAATAATTAAGTTTTCAAGATTTGTTAAACAAATATACAAAATCATAATCAAAATAAAACTATAAAATAATTTTTATCTTTTAGTTGCAAACATGTATAACAATTACACCCATGATTCCACAAAATCAATTTAGTAGATAGTTTATTTCACACTAGCATATACCCATCTACGAAGCTCGGAAAGGGATCAAATTCCTTTGAGGTGCAAACCTTTCTTTTCCTTCACTATTCTACTTTTCCCTATTCATATTTGTTGTATTTTATTTATATAAGATTGATTTAGTCGACGTGACACTCGCATTTTTTTTAATAATTTATTTTATTCATGTAAGCTTGATTTAACCAATGTGACACTTGCATTCTTTGTTTTTCTTTAAATTTTTTAAGGTCAACATAAGATTTTTCTTTAAACTTAACATTTAAAGTTATTTTAATGTGTTGGACAAACTGACACGTTTCCCCCACCTGGGTTGTAGAAATGTGCCTCTCGATAAATAGATAGTTGATTTCACTCCAGTATAGACCAATCTAAATTCGGTTCTACGAAGCGTCGAGAGGGATCAAATCCTTGGAAGCACAGAATTTTGTTTTCCTTTAGTATTCTATTCCATGCATAAGGAAAATAATTGTGTGTTTATAACATATCTAAGCAAGAGACAAAGTTGAACGTTAAGTGTCTTTTTCTTCAACACAAACGAACAAACCCAAACTTTTGAATTTTTTCTTAGGCAATGTTTTCATAGAGCCAAATTTTTCACATACCCAAATTTCGCTGAAGTCTTCCACGAAGTAGAATTCATATCCGTGATTTATTTTATTTGTTAGTTATCCATATTTGTTTTTTTTTAAGATTGATTTAACCAACGTGGCGCTTTCATTCTTATTTTTATTTATATAAGATTGATTTTACCAATGTGATGCTTGCATTCTTATTTATTTATATTTTATTATTTAAAATAGTCGAGATAAGTTTTTTTTATTATAAATTTAATGTTTTTTAATGGTTTAAATAAACGAACACTTTTCCCCACCCAGGCTACAGAAATGTGCCTCTCGATGCAATAAAAACAAAATAATTAACTTCTCAACATTAGATAAACCAATATACAAAATCAGAATCAAAATAAAAGTATAAAATAAAATTTATCTTTTAGTTGCAAACATGGATGAAAATTACACCCATGATTCAACAAAATCAATTTAGTAGATAGTTGATTTTACACTAGTATAGACCCGTCTACGAAGTGCGGAAAGGGATCAAATCCCCTGAGTTGCAAAACTTTACTTTCCTTCACTATTCTGCTATGCATTATCCATATTTGTTTTATTTTATTTATATAAGATTAATTTTACCAACGTGATGCTTACATTCTTATTTTTTATTTTTATTTAAGTGAATTTTTTATTCATATAAGTTTGATTTAACTAATGTGACGCTTGCATTCATAATTTTTTCATTTGTGTTTGTTTAAATTTTTTATGTTCAACATTTTTTTTTAATTTAATGTTTTTAAATGTTTTGGATAGACGGACACTTCCCCCCACCTAGGATGTAGAAATGTGCCTCTCGACACAAAGATAGTTGATTTCACAATAATATAGACCCATCTAACTGTGGTTCTATGAAGTGTTGAAAGGGATAAAACTCCTTAAGGTGTAAACCTTTCTTTTCCTTCTCTATTATACTCTATGCATAAGAAAAATAATTTTGTGTATATAACATAACTAATCCAGATAAAAAGTTGAACTTTAATTTATTTTTTATTTGCATAACAAAACAAAGCATAATTTCTAATTTGTTTCTTAGGCAAGGTTTTCATAGAGCCAAATTTTCTGAAAACCCAAATTTCCTTGAAGTCTTCCCCAGTGTAGAATCCATACTCGTGATTTGTCTTGTTTGTTCTATCCATATATGTTTTATCTTATTTAAATATGATTGATTTAACCAACGTGATGCTTCCATTCTTTTTTTTAATTTATTTAATTTTTTATTTATATAAGATTAACTTAATCAATGTGATGCTTGCATTATTTCTTTTTTATTTAAATTTTTATAGTCGAGATAAAGATAATTTTCTTAGTTTAATGTTTTTTAATGTTTTACATAGACGAACGCTTTCCCCCACACAGGCTGTATAAATGCACCTCTTGAGACAACAAAAACTAGAATAATTAACTTTTCATGATTCGATAAACCAATATACAAAATCATACTCAAATTAAAATTATAAAATAAAATTTGACTTTTAGTTGCAAACATGGATGACAATTGCACACATGATTCAACAAAATCAATTTACTAGATAGTTGATTTCACACCAGTATAGACCCATCTACAAAGCGCGGAAAGGGATCAAATCCCTTGAGGTGCAAACCTTTCTTTTTCTTCACTATTATACGTTTTGCTATCCATATTTGTTTTATTTTATTTATATAAGATTGATTTAATCAACGTGACACTTGCATTTTTATTTTTTACTTTTGTTTGTTTAAATTTTTACGATCGACGTAAGATTTTTTTAATTTTTAAATTTAATGCTTTGGACATACGAACACTTTCCCCCTACCTCGCTATAGAAATGTGCCTCTCAATGCAAACATAGTTGAGCTCACACCTATATGGACCCATCAAACTTCGGTTCTACGAAGACTCGAGAGGGATCAAATCCCTTGATGTGCGAACCTTTCTTTTCCTTCACTATTCTACGTTGTGCATAAGGAAAATAATTGTGTATGTATAACGCAACTAAGCCAAAGATGTAAACAAACTTTACGTACCTTTTTTCTTTTGCAGAGCCGAACATACCTGAATTTTTTATTTGTTTTCTTAGGTAGAGTTTAAGGAGAGTAGAATTTTCCATAGACCCGAATTTCCTTGAAGTCTTCCATATAGTAGGATTCGTATATGTGCTTTATTTTGTTTGTTTTATCCATATTTGTTTTCTATTATTTATGTAAGATTGATTTAACCAATCTGTCGCTTGCATTCTTTTATTTTTGTTTAATTTTATTTATTTATATAAGATTGATTTAACCAATTTGACTCTTGGATTCTTGTTTTTTATTTTTGTTTATTTAAATTTTTTAGTCAACACAAGATTTTTTTTAATTTAATGTTTTTTAATGTTTTGGACAAATGAGAACTCCCCCCACCCCAAATGTAGAAAAGCACATCTCGACACAATAAAAATAGAATAATTAACTTTTCAAGATTTGATGAACTGACATACAAAATCGTAATCAAAATAAAACTATTAAATACATTTTCTCTTATAGTTGCAAACATGGATGGCAATTACACCAATATATTCCACAAAAATAATTTAGTAGATACTTGTTTTCACACCAGTATAGATCCATCTACGATGCACGTAAATGGATCAAATCCATTGAGGTCTAGACCTTTCTTTTCCTTTATTATTCTACTTTGCGATATCCATACGTGTTTAATTTTATTCATATAAAATTGATTTAACCAACGTGATGCTTGCATTCTTATTTTTAATTTTTATTTAAAGAATTTTTTATTTATATAATATTGATTTAACCAACGTGACAATTGCATTCTTTTTTTTTGTTTATTTAAATTGTTTATGGTCGACATAAGATTTTTTTTAGTTAATTCGATGATTTTTAATGTTTTGGATAAACGAACATTTTCCACCCTCTCGGGCTAGAGAAATGTGCCTCTCAACGTAAATATAGTGTGAGATTATGAATCACATCATACATGAGATCATTAGGTTGATTATTACCTTCCAATGAAAGAATTAGGAAGAATTATGAAGCGATAGTGTAAAAATTGATAAAAATGCATTGTGAAATAAAGCAGAGAAGACTCACTCAATTGACAACAATAACTGGTAACCATTATCAGTAATATGTGTATATGTAGACAATATAATACAAAGAACAAAATTCGAATTGCCCAAGGAGGATTCAAATCCCTCATTGTAGACATGAATAACTTAGGAAAAATCACCATTGTAGACTTTTCTAGTGCACTCCAGACAACTGAATCAGTTAAAAATCAATTATTTGAGTCTGGTAGGTGAGCATGGGTTCCTTTCTCCTCAAATCATGCAAATCTCATGCAATGAGGGTGCATTGGCTAACTGAAGATGGTCATCAGAGCTTGACTCCACTCAGGTGAGGGTGAAATGAAGGCGAGACACCCAAAACTCTGAGTGGGTTCCTAAAATCTAAGGATTGATCTCCAGAGCTCCTAAAATCATGCATGAGGGCTCATCAAGTGTTTATTGGGCCCCAAATAACATTTGCATAACACTAGGAAAGTAATAACAACATCCTAAGCTAGGAAACTGACAAAATGAATAAGGTGGACAAGGGAAGATTATAAAATAATCCTAACATACAGTTGATTTCACAACAATACAAACCCATCTAACTTCGGTTCTACGAAACGCCAAGAGGGATCAAATCACTTGAGGTGTAACCTTTCTTTTCTTTCATTATTCTACTTTGTGCATAAGGAAAATACTTGTGTGTGTGTATAACATAACAAAGCTAGAGACATAGTCGAACTTTACGTACATTTTTTCTTTTGTAGAGCCGAAACGATCTAAATTTCTGAATTTTTTCTTAGGCAGGGTTTTTCGTAGAGCCAGAATTTTTGCAGACCGAAATTTCCCTAAAGTCTTCTACATAGTAGAATTTGAATCTGTGATTTATTTTCTTTGTTCTATCCATATTTGTTTTATCTCATTCGTCTAAGATTGATTCAACCAACATGACGCTTGTCTTCTTATTTTTTATTTTTATTTATTTAAATTTTTTATTTATATAAGTTTGATTTAACCATTGTGACACTTGCATTCTTATTTTTTATTTTTATTTATTTAAATTTTTTATAGTCAACATAAGATTTTTTCTTCTTTAATTTTTGAAATTTAAAGTTTTGGAAAGACATACACTTTACGCCACCCGGGTTGTATAAATGCACCTCTCAACACAATAAAAATAGATTTTCAAGATTTGATAAACCAATATACAAAATCATAAACAAAATAAAACTATAAAATAAATTGTGTTTTAGTTGCAAACATGGATGACAATTACACCCATGATTTCACTAAACCGAATTTAGTAGATAGTCAATTTCACACTAGTATAGACCCATCTACAAAGCGTGGAAAGAGATCAAATCCCTTGAGGTGAAAGCCTTTCTTTTCCTTCACTATTCTACTATGCGCTATCCATAATTGATTTATTTTACTTATATAAGATTGATTTAACCAATGTGACGTTTACATAATTCTTATTTTTTACTTAAATTTAAAGATTTTTTATTTATTTATATAAGATTGATTTAACCAAGGTGACGTTTGCATAATTCTTATTTTTTATTTATATTTAAATATTTTTTATTTATTTATGTAAGATTGATTTAACCAATGTGATGCTTGCATTCTTAGTTTTTAATTTTGTTTATTTAATTTTTTTTAATGGTTGACATAAGAGTATATATTTTTTATTTTATTGTTTTTTGATGTTTTGGACATGCAAACACTTTCTCCCCACCCGGGTTGTATAAATACACCTCTAGGCACAAAGATAGTTGATTTCACACTAGTATAGACTCATCTAACTTTTGTTCTACAAAGCATAGAGAGGGATCAAATCCCTTAAGGTACAAACCTTTATTTTCCTTCACTATCCTACTTTGTGCATAAGGAAAATAACAGTGTGTGTATAACATAACTAAGCTAGAGAGAGAGTTGAACTTGATGTACCTTTTTTCTTATGTAGAGCTGAACACACCCGAATTTCTGAATTTATTCTAAGGCATAGTTTTCACAAAGCTGATTTTTTTGCAGACACAAATTTCCTTGAAGTCTTCCACATAGTAGAATTCAAATATGTGATTTATTTTGTTTTTTCTATCCATATATGTTTTATTTGATTTATATATAAGATTAATTTAATCAATTTGACAATTGCATTCTTATTTTTCATTTATTTATTCATGTTTTCATATATATAAGATTGATTTAACCAATGTGATGTTTGCATTCTTAAATTTTTTTTATTTATTTAAACTTTTTATAGTCAACATGAGAATATTTTTTTTTTAATTTGAAATTTCATGTTTTTTAATGTTTTGGATAGATGAACACTTTCCCCAACTTGGATAGTAGAGATGCACCTCTTGACACATTAAAAATAGAATAATTCAATTTTCAAGATTTGATAAACCGATATACAAAATCATTATCAAAATAAAACTATAAAATAAATTCTCTTTTAGTTGCAAACATGGATGACTATTACATGCATGAATCCACAAAATCAATCTAGTAGATAATTGATTTCACACCAGTATAGACCCATCTACGAAGCGCGTAAAGAGATCAAATCCCTTGAGGCGCAAACATTGTTTTTCCTTCACTATTCTACTTTGCGTTATCCATATTTGTTTTGTTTTATTTTATTTATATTAATATTATTTATTTATATTATTCATTCCATTTCTCTTAATAATTAGAATTTGTTTCATATTCTAATGGAGTGAATAATTTATATAACTGACATAATTTGTTTACATTTTTTTATATTTTTGTTATTATAATTTGATTGCAAATTCTTTAAAATGTATTTAGTTTAACATGTATATAGTATATAGTTAATGATGACCTCGAAATATTTGATCCCTCTCGGCGCATGATAGAGCTGGGTAAAGCTGGATCTAAGCTGGTTTAGTTGCAAACATGGATGACTATTACATGCATGAATCCACAAAATCAATCTAGTAGATAATTGATTTCACACCAGTATAGACCCATCTACGAAGCGCGTAAAGACATCAAATCCCTTGAGGCGCAAACATTGTTTTTCCTTCACTATTCTACTTTGCGTTATCCATATTTGTTTTGTTTTATTTTATTTATATAAGATTGATATGACCAACGTGATGCTTGCATCCTTGTTTTCTATTTTTATTTAAATGGATTTTTTATTCATATAAGTTTGATTTAACCAATGTGACACTTTCATTCTTATTTTTTATTTTTGTTTATTTAATTTTTTTATGGTTGACAAAATCATTTTTTTAATCTTAAAATTTATGTTTTTGAATGTTTTGGACATAAAGACACTTCCCCCACTTGAGTTGTATAAATATGCCTATGGATGCAAATATAGTTGATTTCACACTATTATAAACCCATCAAACTTCGGTTCTACGAAGCGTCAAGAAAGATCGAATCCCTTGACATGCAAAGCTTTATTTTCCTTCACTATTCTACTCTGCACATAAGGAACATAATTGTGTGTATAACATCACTAAGGGAGAGATAGAGTCAAACTTTATGTACCTTTTTTCTTTTACAAAGCCTAACATACTTGAATTTTTGAATTTTTTTCTTAGGTAGACTTTTTGCAGATCCAAATAGACCCGAATTTCTCAATTTTTCTTAGGCAGAGTTTCCGCAAAGCCAAATTTTCTGCAAACCCGAATTTTCTTGAAGTCTTCAATGGAGTAGAATTCATATCTTTGATTTATTTTGTTTGTCCTATCTACATTTGTTTTATTTTATTTATATAATATTGATTTAACCAATGTGACATTCACATTTTTTTAATATTTTATTTATATATGATTGATTTAGCCAATGTGACGCTTGCATTCTTATTTTTTATTTTTATTTATTTAAATTTTTGATAGTCGGCATAAAATATTTATTTAAATTTTTTTAAAATTTAGTGTTTGTTAATGTTTTGGACATAGGAACACTTTGCCCCACCCGGGCTGTATAAATGCACCTCTCGACGCATTAAAAATAGAATAATTAACTTTTCAATATTTGAAAAACCAATATACAAAATCAAAATCAAAATAAAACTATAAAATGAATTTTCTCTTTTTGTTATAGACATGGATGACAATTACACCCATTATTCCACAAAATTAATTTAGTAGATAGTTGATTTCACACCAGTATACACCCATCTACGAAGCGTGGAAAGGGATCAAATTCCCTAAGGTGCAAACCTTTATTTTCATTCACTAAACTACTCTACTCTGTCCATAATTGTTTTATTTTATTATTTAAGATTAATTTAACCAACCTAATGCTTGCATTTTTATTTTATTTTTTTATTTATACAAGATTGATTTAACCAATGTGATGCTTGCATTCTTATTTTTTATTTATATACGATTGATTTAACCAACGTGATGCTTGCATTCTTATTTTTTATTTATATAAGATTGATTTAACCAACGTGTTGCTTGCATTCTTATTTTTTATTTTTGTTTATTTAATTTTTTATGTTATACATCAGAGTTTTTTTTAATTTTAAATTTAATTTTTTTTAATGTTTTATACAGAGAGACACTTCCCCCCACCAAGGATGTAGAAATTTGCCTCTTTGCACAAAGATAGTTGATTTCACAACATTATAGACCTATCTAACTTCAATTCTACTACATGTTGAGAGCGATCAAATCCTTTGAGATGCAAGCCTTTCTTGTCCTTCATTATTCTACTCTACACATAAGGAAAATAGTTGTGTGTGTATAGCATAGCTAATCCAAAGACAGAGTCGAACTTTACGTACCTTTTTTTTCTACAACGCTAAATTGAAACAAATTTCTAAGTTTTTTCTTAAGCGTAGTTTTTGTGGAGCCGAATTTTCTGTAGACCTAAATTTCCTTGAAGTCTTCCACATAGTAGAATTCGTATTCGTGATTTATTCTTTTTGTTCTATCTATATATGTTTTATTTTATTTATATAAGATTGATTTAGCCAACATGACTCTTGCATTGTTATTTTTAATTTTAATTATTTTAATTTTTTTATTTCTATAAGATTTATTTAACCATTGTGATGCTTGCATTCTTATTTTTTATTTTTATTTATTTAAATTTTTATAGTTGACATAAGATTTTTTTTAATTTTTTAATTTAATGTTTTTTAATCTTTTGGATATATGAACACTCCCCCACCTGGAACGTAGAAATGCTCCTCTCGACACAATAAAAACATAATAATTAACTTTTCCAGATTCAATAAACCAATATACAAAATCATAATCAAAATAAAACTCTAAAATAAATTTTATCTTTTAGTTTCAAACATGGATGACAATTATAGCCATGATTCCACAAAATCAATTCAGTATATAGTTGGTTTCACACTAGTATAGACCCATCTATGAAGCATGTACAAACCTGTATTTCCTTCATTATTCTACTTTGTGCTATCCATATTTATTTTATTTTATTTATATAAGATTGATTTAACCAACGTGACACTTGCATTTTTATTTTTTTATTTTGTTTAAAGAATTTGTTTATTTATATAAGACTGATATAACTAATGTGACAATCACATTTTTCTTTATTTTTTATTTTTTATTGTTGACTTAAGATTTGTTTTTAAATTTAATGTTTTTTAATGATTTGGACAGAATGACACTTTTCCCCCACTTGAGTTGAAGAAATGTGCCTCTCAACGCAAATATAGTTGATTTCACACCAATATAGACCCATCTAACTTCGGTTCTACTAAGCATCGAGACCCATCTATGAAGCATGGAAAGGGATCAAATCCCTTGTTGTACAAACTTGTATTTCCTTCATTATTCCACTTTGTGCTATCCATATTTATTTTATTTTATTTATATAAGATTGATTTAACCAACGTGACACTTACATTCTTATTTTTTAATTTTATTTAAAGAATTTTTTTATTTATATAAGATTGATATAACTAATGTGACAATCACATTTTTCTTTATTTTTTACTTTTTATTGTTGTTTTAAGATTTGTTTTTAAATTTTAAATTTAATGTTTTTTAATGATTTGGACATAATGACACTTTTCCCCCACCCGAGTTGAAGAAATGTGCCTCTCAACGCAAATATAGTTGATTTCACACCAATATAGATCCATCTAACTTCGGTTCTACTAAGCATCGAAAGGGATCAAATCCCTTGAGGTGCAAACATTTCTTTCCCTTCACTATTCAACTCTACACATAAGGAAAATAATTGTGTGTAGAAAATATCTAAGCCAAAGACATAGTCGAACTTTACGTACCTTTTTTCTTCTGCCGAGCCAAAAATACACGAATTTCTGAACTTTTTTTTGGAACAATTTTCGCAGAGCCGAATTTGATGTAGACTCGGATTTCCCTAAACTCTTCCATAGAGTATAATCCATATCCATAATTTATTTTGTTTGTTCTATCAATATATGTTTTCATTTATTTATATAAGATTGATTTAACCAATGTGATGCTTGCATTCTTACTTTTTATTTTTATTTATTTAAAATTTTATTTATATAAGATTGATTTAACCAATGTGATGCATGCATTTTTTTATTTTTTTTTATTCATTTAATTTTGTATAGTGGACATAAGTTTGTTATTTGAAATTTAATGTTTTGGATAGACAAACACTTTTCCCACCCAAGCTATAGAAATGCACTTATCAATGCAATAAAAACAAAATAATTAACTTTTCAAGATTCGATAAACCAATACACAAAATCATAATCAAAATAAAACTATAAAATAAATTTTCTCTTTTAGTTGCAAATATGGAAGACAATTACACCCGTGATTCCATAAAACAAATTTAGTAGATAGTTGAATATACATTAGTATAGACCCATCTACGAATTGTGGAAAAGGGTCAAATTCATCAAGGATCAAACCTTTCTTTTTCCTTCCAATGCTCTTTCTCAATAGGCTTGCGATGGACAAAATATATAGAGGAGCTCACCTTAATCACGTACACCCATTTCTTTTATGTTTCAGAGAGCTCATTTATCTTGTCTCTAGATACACCCCAAGAAGACAACTCTTCCATTAACAAACTCCATGCTGGATCAACAATCTTGGTAGGGGCATGATTTTTTAAATTAAAAATTGCATCATTCTGAGCAAGCCATATTTTCCAGCTTAAATATTTGGGAAAAGCGGCACCAACTCCCCTCAAAAGAGCCTTGGACTGAAGGGAACTTGGGAGAAATGTCTTCCAATTCGCAAAGATATCATTTCAGGAGATTGGAAGATATCGAATAACTCCAACATCAACAAAAGTTAGTCTCCAAATAACTAAGGTGAATGGACATTCCAAAAATAAATTCCTGAACATATCCTCATTTTTCTTACATAAAACGCACCAGGAGGGCCCTTGCATTCCACATTTATGAAGGTTGTCAAAGCTGAGAACCTTTCCATGAGACATAATCCAATAGAACACATTGATTTTGGGGAGACCATCTGGCCTCCATATTGCTTTCCACATAGAAGATCTTGGATAATTTGGAAGGTCTTCAAGGAGTTTAAGATACCCTTCTCTTACTTGTTATCCAGTTCTGTTCCAATTCCCAATATGACTATCTCTAGTTCTGAGGTTGATTGGGTCCTCTACTTTTAGAATCAAAAGCAAGGTATCATTTTGTTGCTGTAGCTCTGTCGACACTACTGAAATCTCCCATCCTATCAAATCTCCTGTAGAAGGTTCCTATGTTGGTCACAGTTCTTTTCCCTACACTTGTTAACCAACTTTTCAAATCCCTTAGTTGATCATGTAATTCTAAGGTTAAAAAACCTAATAATTTGTCTTCCCAAATATTGTTGTTGGCCCCATTTCTAGGTCTCCAAGTAAGATAATCTAAAATAAGATGCTTGGATGCTTTACATAACCACCAGACTCTTGATCCTTGTCCTGTCCACTAAGCGTTTTCAGGCTACATGAAGTCAAATTTGGATAAGTACTTTTTGTTAAATCTAGCTTCCACCAGCTTTCTTGGGACTACATAGTCTCCAGATGACGTTCGCTCCTAGGGAAAGATTGAAGAGGAGGGGATCCCTTATTCCAAGTTTGCCATTTTTTTAGATATCTCGTTGTAGTCTAGTTGATTAAGTAGAACTTCTTGTTGCTTACTTTTCCACCTTCCCATAAAAATTTCCTCATACTTATGCCAATTCTATTAAGGATGCATTTAGGAGATAACATGCTGGAACATTGAAAGATTGGTAGGGAGGAGAGAACATATTTGAGTAGGGTAACTATGCCTGCAATATTAAGCCATCGAGACCCCCATGATAACATTATTTTTTGAATCTTATGAAGAATATTGTTCCAATATTTGGAAAGATGGGTATTAATAGAGATCGACAAACCCAGATATTTGAAGGAGTTCCACTTTGCTGCAAAAGGAAACTTCAGAATTGTTGAAATCGCTCTCAGAAGATGAGAAAGGCAATTCCATCCATAAAGTTGACATTTGGAATTATTTACTTTGGCCCCGGAAACCTCGAGATAATTGTTTAAATGGGATTTGAATCTTCGTGTAATAATTTTAGAAGCACCTCCCAAAAGTAAAGAGTCATACGCGAACTGAGAATGGTTCAAAGCACGAACATTTTGGGCTAGATGAAGACCAGCCAGATGACCTGCATCCCTCTCCCTCTCCAACTACCGACTAAATCTTTCTGTCATAAGAATATAGAGGATCAGATAAAATGAGCATCCTTGTCGAAGTCTTCGAGTTGCTCGAAAAAAGTGTTGGAGTATTGGGTACCTCCACATGGTATAACCGCCGCACCTCTAGGAATATAAAACAAGTGGTTTAACCACCACTCCTGGTGATAAGGCCTTGTGCTGGGTTTCAAATGTTCATCAAAATCTGCAGGTTTTCGTGTAACGGCAAACCTTACATGGTATCAGAGCTGAGGTCTTAGGTTCAATTCCCCCGAGCTACGCTGGAGGCGGGGTGTTGGAGTATCGGGTACCTCCACATGGTATAACCGCCGCACCTCTGGGAATATAAAACAAGTGGTTTAACCACCACTTCTAGTGATAGGGCCTTCTGCTGGGTTTCAAATGTTCATCAACATCTGCAGGTTGTATCAGAGCAGAGGTCTCAAGTTCAATTCCCCTGAGCTATGCCGGAGGCGGGGTGTTGGAGTATGGCCTTTTGCTGGGTTTCAAATGTTCATCAAAATCTGCAGGTTTTGGTGTAACGGCAAACCTTACAAAAAGGAGGTTGATTTTCCATTGACTAGTGGGGTAATCCTTGATGAACCAATGCAAGCCTACACCCAACTAATCAAAGTGGAACTAAAACTGAAATTTTGCAAAACTTCAAAGAGAAAGGAGTGGCTTACCCTGTCGAATGTATTTTCCATATCGAGCTTGATTACCATTCCCTTTTCTCCAGTTGTATTGCTTGTGTAAAGAGCTTCTTGAACTAGAATTATGTTGTCCATAATTTGCCTATTTAGCATAAAACCCCCTTTATTCTCCGATATATGCTTAGCTAGCAAAGGCTTAAATTGGCTAGCCAGAATATTTGTCAGAATTTTATAGGATGCATTGCAGAGAGAGATTATCCTGAATCTGTTGAAGGAGTTGGTATTTGTTTCTTTGCGAATGAGGACCAAGAAAGTAGAATTGGTACTCACTCCTATTTTTTCTTTTGTCTTTGTCCAATTTAGCATTCAACATAGGTCAAAATTTATTATTTTCCAGCAATCCCTGTAGAAGTGGATGATAAACCCATCTAGTCCATGGGCCTTGTCAAGATCAAGACTCAAAACATAACTTCATTCTCCAATATTTTTTTCATAGACTCTCATTGTCTATTCTTGTTACTAACTGAGGAATGGCCTGCAGGACATTTGAGGCCAGTAATAAATTTGTCGATCCATCTTTAGTTTACAGTTCCCAAAAGTGGTCAGAGGGAGCCTTCTTTATATCCTCAAAGGAACGTGCAACTTCTCCATTTGCAACAGAAATTTATTGATCCTTATTAATATAGATTCTTTTTTGATCCTGATTATGAAAGTACTTAGTGTTTTGATCCCCCGAGGCTAGCCACAGGCTACGCACTTTTAACCTCCACTGTTCATCTTCCTCTTTCAGAACCCCAATTAGCTCTATATTTAATTGTTTCTCGTGTTGCAGTAAATGGATAGTCACCTCTTCATTCTCTAAATCTTATTGAATTTTTGTCATCTTTACTAAGATTATCTTCTTTTTTGTTGTCTAGGGACTTGAAGGTGACCTTGGCCTATGCCTTGAGGGATTTCTTTACAGTGCCAAGCTTGGATTCCACACATATCCAGGAGAACTCTGAATATAATTTTACCAAATGCTTGCAATAATTTTCATGGATTCTGGAACCCTGAGCCAAATGGGGTTAAACCGAAAAGGGATGGGACCATAATTTTATGAATTTTCGATTGTAAGAGAGATTGGACAATGATCTTAGTCACTGTTCACATGAATTTTGGACACTATTGTTTTGTCTTGAAGAATAATATCACTACTTACTAGAAATATATCTAGTCGTGCTACTATATGATTTTCCCCATTCTTATATTGGACCAAGTATACCTGCCTTTGATTGGTTTAACATATGTTAAATCCTGATTTTCAAGAAGATCTTCCATCTGCTCGTTGACTGGATCATGCACTTTGGATTCTCCTCTTTTTTCACGGAAATGTAGAGTGGGGTTAAAATATCCTTCGATTATACATGTATCCTTTTTGAAGAAGTTGATTTAAATTTCCCTAGAGCTGAAGTTTATATATGTATATGACTAAAGAATAGACATTGATGATCGTTAACCTTTCTCCATCCTTAATCTTCCTGAATACGGTGAGAATATATGATTGATTTTCTTCGCTTTCTAGAAGATCGAGTTTGGTTGGATTCCACAAAGTGCATATATAACCCCCTGAGGCTGCCCGTGAGCTGAGGGAAATAGACCGACTATTTTTCTATATTATGGAGCATAGTTTCTACATGGATGATTTCTCTAGTTTTGTCTCTGGGATCCAAAGAATATTGGGATTTTTTTAAATGATATATTCTTCATGGCCAAGAAGTTTTTGGTGCTTCCTAGCACTCTAGAATTCCAGGAGACAATATTCATTATTTATACCTTTAAAGGAGGGACTTACCACTACCAATTTTCGAGTTCTCCATTGATGTTGCATTACTATTTACTTTGTATTTGTCCAAACTAGATAGAGTTCTTTGATTTATATCTTTTGTTGCTTCTGCTTCATGGTTTTTTTTGTTGGAGTGTCGTCCACGTTGTTTATGGATGTTGGAGTATTGTTCCTCCCCTTTTTCCTTTTGGTTATGTTGGCTTGTTTTACTATGGGTAGCTATCCCAAGATCTTGTTCAAACTTTGACAAAAAGGAAAGAGGACCTTTTGGAGAGTTTGGAGAAGGCTTGGTTTCTTCTTGGATCTTTGACTGAAGACCTTGAACTTCCTCGAAGGGAGTGTTGGGGACTACTTGTATCTGTGATAGAATCGGGTCAACTCCCACAATTGCTTCCTTGAAGCTTCTTACCCTTGAAGGAAGTTGATCCTCTGGATCTTGAATTGTCAGATCTTCTGCACTTTAGGAAAGAACTCTAAATCAAATAGATGGGGCATCGCTTGGTTGGAGGAAGGATCTAAGGATTTTAAGTTGTAAGGAGATTCCTTTCAATTTCCTTTTGATGTGTTATTTTTCTTCTAATTCTATCATTTCTCCTCAGGAGTATTGTCTTGTAGTTTCGTCGTCTTCATTTTCTTATAGTCTCTTGCAAAGTGTCCGTACTCGTGACATAATTTGCATTTAAAAGGAAGTTGCTCGTAATCTAACTATTGGAGATGATTCTACATTCCATGAGACAATATTATTTCAGCCGGCAGGCCCTTCCCAAGATCAACCTCAATGCAGGTCTGAGCACAAGTGAATTGCTTATTTTTGGGGATTGCGTAGTTGATGTATTTACCAAGGAATTTCCTATTTTTTTCAGATAGTTGTCTCCCCAACATGACAGAGGGATATGGGGAAGTTTCAACCAAACAGGGAGGAAAGATGGGATATCCTCTTTAGGATCAAAATTTAACATTCGACGATTAAGATAGAGCCCCCAGGGGCCAAAAAAATATGGACCATTTCAAAAAAATCAGATCTTTGTCCTCCAAAAGTTAAAAGCGAAATACAAAAAGTCCCTTGCCACATGCATATAGAGTGAGATCCCCTTTGATCAATTGCCTTCAGGCTTTATCCATCCAATTTTCCATTTTGTTTGAAGAGGGCCACAACCATGTGAATTGACCTACCATATCTCTTTTTGTTAATGACCAAGTCATGCTTCTAAAATTTGATGATGGAAATACAACATTCAGGATGTTTTCTACCTTCAACTACTTATACTATGAAACAAGAAATTTATACTAAGAGCGAGAACTCTAAGCATAAAAACGATGATTTTTGCAAAAAAAACACCAAAAACACCCCCCAAATAGAAAAGTGGCGATACCAATATACATGTTTTTTTTTTCGGGGTTAAAAATAGAACCATGGCCTAAACATCCCATATTGTTGTTTACAAAAACTTTAAAATCAACCCCTAAATTGGAAAAAGATTTTTTTTATCTAAAAGATAAATTAAAACTTTTTGAAACTTGCATATTAAAAAAACAAAAATATTTCATAAATAATTTCACCACTCTAACATTATAAAATCAAAGAAATTATGATGCAATTCATAATGAAATCATATATTATACCATACAAGAACAAATGATTCATATAAATTTTTAAAATATCCTTCAAAGCTTCAATTACAAACATCATACTAATAAAAAACATATAAAATGTTTCATTTGAAATTATTCAAATTCATCCATGGATTTTGACAACCCATCAGACTCTACATTTTCTGCAGTTGAAGTACTAGACGAAGACGTAGATGACCCATATTCTTCTCTATTATCAATGGGTGCACCATCTAAGTCTACATTTATGCCCATTATTTCAGCTGGCATATTCCTTTTGGATCTACGACTTGGTTTAGCAGACTCCCATCTTGCAACTTCTTCTTTTGGCAGCAACTTTTTGATAATCTCTATAGTCTTGGAGCGAAGAGTGTCTTTCTTTGTCAACTTGAAATCATAAACAAGTATATCAACTTCCTCTAATTTCAAAGTGTCAATGCAGCAATGATAACCTATCACTATCCCCCTTAACCCCTCTGCAACAATACATTTAAAAATAAATAAAACATATAAAACACCCTCCCCCCCTACTAACTTCTCTACAACAATACATTTGAAAAATAAAAACAAAAAATTATTAAACACCCCTCCCCCTTTTGACCCCCTAAACCCTAACAACATTACTTTAAAAAAAATTTATTATTATAAACCCTCCCAACCCCTTTAACCCCTCAATAAAACATATTAAAAAAATAAAAATAAAAATTAAACCGCCAAATAAATTTTACCCCCCCAAACATTATTCAATTTTTTTTTAAACTAAAAACAAACCTCCCACCTCCCCTCATGCCCCTCTCCCCCACCCACCCCCTTCTCCTCCTCCTCCCCCACCGCTCCCTCCTCCTCTCACATGTGCCCCTCCACCTTCCCTCCGCTCCACTTCCCCTTCCCTCCCTTCCCTCGCATACCCCTCCACCTTCCTTTCGCTCCGCTTCCCCTTCCCTCCCTTCCCCCGTGCTCTCCCTCCACCTTCTCCCTCCTCTCCTCCCCCTCCGCCTCCCTACCCCTCCACCCTCCTCCCCCTTCACCTCTCCTCACCATCTCCTCCGTTGTCCATTTAAAGGGAGTTGCGATCCCTTGGCCGCCAAAGGGCCACCCCTCACTGGCGGCGCGATTCTGAGATTCATGCTGCTAGTGAAGGGAAGCCCTTTGGTGCCCAAGGGAGTGAAGCTTTGCTCCCACCACCTCCTCCACCATTGATCCCTCCTCTTTCCCCACGCGCCCCTCCAACTCCCCATCGCTTCCATCTCCCTCCTCCCTCCTCCCTCGCGTTCCCCTCCATCTCCTCCCGCCTCCCTCCCCCCCACTCCCTCCACCTCATCCCTCCTCTCCCAACACCTCCCTTCCCCACCACCCTCCTCCACATCCGCCTCCCCCTTCCACCTCCTCCAACGACAGTTTAAGGGGAGTTGTGCTAAAGGGCCACCCCTCACTGGTGGCGCGCCGCGGTGGGTGGCGAAGGGATGGGCGGAGGAGGAGATGGGATCAGCGGGGAGGTGGAGAGGAGGGATGAGGTGGAGGGAGCACACGAGGGGAGGGAGGATGGAGGAGGTGGAGGGCGCGAGGGGGAATGGAGGAGGGAGAAAGTGGAGGGGCGTGCGGGGAAGGAGGTAGGAGGGAGATGGAAGCGGCGGGGGTAGAGGAGGAGGGAGCGGTTGGGGAGGGGGAGGAAATTTATTTACTTTAATATTTTTTTATGTTTTTGGGGGTGTAGTTAGGGGGTTAATTTTATTATTATTATTTTTAATATAATGTTTTTTGGGTTTGTTTTTTTAATATAATATTTTTGGTGGGGGGTAATTTTTTTATTCTTTTTTAAATGTAATGTCGGGGGAGGGTTTAGGGAGTTAGGAGGGGATTTTATTTTAATGTAATGTTGGGGAGGGTTTAGGGAGTTAGGGGGTGGTTTTAATTTATTTTAATGTAATGTTAGAGGGGGTTTAGATTGTTGGAGGGGGGATTCATTTAAAAAAAATTAATGTAATGTTAGGGGAGCGGTTAGGGGGGATAGAGTGGGTTTAATATTGTTAATTTTATTTTAATGTAATGTTTGGGGGGGTTAAGAGGGTCTTTTTTTTAATGTAATGTTAGTGTTAAGGGGTTAAGTTGGGGGAGGGGGGGTCTTAGATTTGTTTTCGGCTTCATGTAAAATTTCAGATATTACGTACAGAAACATATTTCAAGTTTTATTATTTTTTTATTTCATTTATTTTTTTTAAGTATGCTTCTTTATGTTATTTGTCTTAACTGTTTTTCTATTTTTGGTTATTAGGTACAACAATATCATGCTCATTACATAAAGGAAGAAATTGCAAATCCATTGATAATGATCCACTACAATGCAATTACATCAAGTAAAGAATTAATGCTATTCAATTTCTTCTAGATGAATTGCAAGGAGTTGGTTTGAAGAAATGAGAGTTTAGTGAAACACTTGTGGCGAAGATGTCCAAAAATCCTCAACCCCCATGAGGAGGGGTGTTTGGAAATGAGCACTTTGGGCATCTTGCAGACATAGAAGACCCAATGGAAGAGGACATTGATGTCCCTTAGGAAAGCCAAGCTCCATAAAATTCCACTTTCGATGAAGAATTTGGCCTGCATGATATTGTTGATTAGTTTAATGTCTTGAAGAAAATGTTAAATTTGAAATTTTTTTGATAACATATATTAGTATTCTTTTGACTTTCAGACTTTATTATAGAAATAAAATGTATATGCATATTTTTTTTAATATGTTATTTACAAATATATGGTATAGTTTTTCTTGAATTTATGTGAATCATAACATTTTGGAATATAGTATGAAATAATATCATTTGTATACAAATATTATATGAAAATATATTGAAAATGGTTTTAATTGTCTTTATTTTCTTGAATTTCTTAGAATTTTGTCAATAAAAAAGTCTTATTTTGTGTACAAAAACGTCTTATTTTAAATAAAAATTTGCAAAATGTATATGTTTTACAATATAACTTGCTTCTAAATGTATGTTATTTTGTTAAATTTCTAGAAACACGCTTGAAAATAGAAAGTAATAATATTTTACGACAAAGATGATTCAAAGGCCCAAAAAATGCCTTAAAATGAAAATGTGTGATATTGGTATCAACCCTTTTTTAAATGGAGGTAAAAATAATTACTAAAATTAGGAGAGAGAAAAACGAGAACTGTGTCAAGTTCTCATTTCATATTATAAGTGGTCCTTCTTGACAAATCAATCCACATTTCTATTGATTTGTAGTTTAATGACCAATGAATCCAAAAGGGCTTGAAATGCCAAGTCGTCGTTGAGAGGAGTGTGGGGAGGGGAAGGGTCCCCCTCAAGAGCCATTTTGAATAGTGGTCATGTGAAATCCCTAGCCAAAGCTACAGATCAGAGCTCAGTCCAACGCAACTTGATTCACGCTTCAGTCTCAAAAATGAAAATAAAGTTTATATATTTATAGCATCACCTTGAAGTCTTCCATAGAGTAGAATTTGTATCCGTAATTTATTTTGTTTGTTCCATCCATATTTGTTTTATTTTACTTATACAAGATTGATTTAACCAACATGACGCTTGCATTCTTATTTTTTATTTATATAAGATTGATTTAACCAATGTGGCGCTTACATTATTAGTTTTTATTTTATTCATTTAAACTTTTTATAGTTGACATAAGGATTTTTTTTTTAATTTTTAAATTCAATGTTTTTTACAGACAAACACTTTCCGCCACGTAGGTTGTAGAAATGCACCTCTCGACGCAACAAAAACATAATAATTAACTTTTCAAGATTCGATAAATCAATATACAAAATCATAATCAAAATCAAACTATAAAATACATTTCTCTTTTAGTTGCAAACATGGATAACAATTACACCCATGATTCCACAAAATAAATTTATTAAATCATTATTTCACACCAGTATAGACCCATCTACGAAGCACGGAAAAGGATCAAATTCCATGAGATGCAAACCTTTCTTTTCCTTCACTATTATACTTTGCGCTATCCATATTTATTTTAATTTATTTATATAAGATTGATTTAACCAACGTGATGCTTGCATTCTTATTTTTTATTTCTATTTCAATATTTGTTTTATGTATATCAAATTCATTTAAGCATTCTTATTTTTTATTTTTGTTCATTTAAATTTTTTTATGGTCGACATAAGAATGTTTTTACAAACTAAATAAAATTCAATTTTTTAGTCAAGAAGAAACTTCCCACCCCCACCCGAGTTGTAGAAATATTCCTCTCGACGCAAAGATAGTTGATTTCACACCAATATAGACCCATCTAACTTCAGTTCTATGAAGCACCAAAGTGATCAAATCCCTTGAGGCGCAAACCTTTCTTTTTCTTCATTATTTTGCGTTGCGTATAAGGAAAATAATTGTCTGTGTATAACATAACTAAGACAGAGACAAAGTCAAACTTTACATACGTGTTTTCTTCTGCAGAGTTGAACAAACCTGAATTTTTTATTTTTTTCTTAGGCAGGGTTTTTGTAGAGCCAAATTTTCCATAGACGAATTTCCTTGAAATCTTCCACATAGTAGAATTTGTATATGTGATTTATTTTGTTTGTTCTATCCATATTTGTTTTAATTTATTTAATAAGATTGATTTAACCAATGTGATGCTTGCATTCTTATTTTTTATTTTTATTTATTTAAATCTTTTATAGTCGACGAAAGAAATTTAATTTTTTTTTTAATGTTTTGTATAGACGAACACTTTCCCTCACTTAGGTTGTAGAACGCACCTCCCGACGTAATAAAAGTAGAATAATTAACTTTTCAAGATTCAATAAACCAATATACAAAATCATAATCAAAATAAAATTATAAAATAAATTTTTCCTTTAGTCGCAACCATGCAGGACAATTACACCCATGATTCCACAAAATCATTTTAGTAGATAGTTTATTTCACACTAGTATAGACCCATCTATAAAGCACGTAAAGTGATCAAATCCCTTGAAGTGCAAACCTTTCTTTTCCTTCAATATTCTACTTTGCACTATCCATACTTGTTTTATTTTATTTATATAAGATTGATTTAACCAACGTGAGGCTTGGAATCTTTTTTTTTTTTTTTTTTTAATAATTTTTTTTTTTTATAAGATGGACTTAACCAACTTAACACTTGCATTCTTATTTTTAATTGTGTTTATTTAAATTTTTTATGGTTGTCATGAGAAATTTTTTTAATTTAAATTTAATGTTTTTTAATGTTTTGGATAGGCAAACACTTTCCCCCCATCCCAGCTGTAGAAATGTGCATATCGATGCAAAGATACACACTAGTACATACCCATCTAACTTCAATTCTACGAAGCGTCGCGTAATACCCCAAGACTTTGAATTATTTGGTTAAATATTTTATTTGAGAAAGTCTTTATTTTGTAAAAGAGTTATAAGATTTAAATACTTTTAAGACAAAATACTCACATTCATGTGGGTGAATATTGTGGAAAAGAAATATTATGTTATTAAAAAAATTAGACACTTGGAGCCACCAGTTGAACGAGGGGACACCATCATAAGAAAATGAACAAGTGGACAACAAGCAAGATATTTGATATCAATCATATCCCATGTTAAAAAAACTCAGCAAGCCAACTAGATCCACAATTATAGGGATCAAGATATCAGCTTGATATTTGATTGAGATGGCACAAGACCTAGGTAAAAATATATATATAATAATGCACTGAGGATACACAAGATGTTGTGTCATGCTTAGAGAGATTTGCTACTATGTGGAAAGTGTGATGTTGAGCATTTCCTCTATGTGTAGAAAGTCCATCATTCATATTTGCTACAAACTTTTGGGAAAATTCTGCATTCAGATTGGCTTAGCTGAGTTCATTCTTTGGTGGTGGTGGTCTAGCTCGTGGGTGAAGTGGGCAAGTCACTATGGTTGTCCTCTTCTACGGTTGGGAGAAACTTTGAAATCTCCAAGTGTTTTCCCCTATAAATTTCAAGTAGGTTGTCCTATACTATGTCTTGCTTATTTATTTAAGTAATTTATGTTCATATCATGGATTATTTTAAGGTATTTCAATGTGTTGTTCATAGGTTACTGTGTTAAAAAGAAACCATTCCTCTATTTATATAGTGATCAATAAACTTGTATTTTATGTAATTAATGTAAATAAATTTAAAGGTCTGAATTACTTACAAATGAACTGTTAGGATTAATTATAACCCTCCCTTGACCACCATAGTCTAAATGTCATTTCCTCGCATAGGAGTATGTTTCCACTTCATTAGTGCCATGGGGAATCCATCTAGGGCCCACCTACCACTTGATGCACCAATTTGCATGAGTTTATGAGCTCTAGAGGCCAATCCCTATAATTTAGGAACCCGCACTAATTCTTAGGATTCCCACCATTCATTCACCCTAGTCTGTGTTGAGTTATCTTCTGATGGGCATGATTTAGTTCATCTCCAATTAGCCTAGCACAACATTTACCTAATTTAAGGGGGTTAGGCACCTTTTCCTACCTACCTTGATCAGTTAACTGATTGTCAATTGATTTAGTTGTCCCGAGTTAAATTAGTGAGCTTCTAGTGGTGATTTTCCCACAGTTAGTTAGCTCTAGAGTCAATCCAAGTCATAGAATTCGAATCATACCTAGTGGATTCAAATCATCTTCATTGTATCTCACGAATGCAATTGCTCCTATGAATTGATTGGCTCGCGCTTTTGTTAATTTTTTATAATGTTGTACATATAAATGCTTTCTTACTCATATAATCATATTTATATGCATACATACAACCATAAAATATTTCCATAAAGCATTTAACATGTAAGATCTAGTCAAGAATAACAATAGACAAGAGACACAACATTTTATTTTGGGAAACCCTCATGGGAAAGAAAACCCAACAACTTTTCTTAGAAGAATAATGTTCAATCCAAGTACAATCATCCCATTGAACATGCTCTACCATACAAGAGCAACAACACATGAGGAAACCCTAATCATGAAAAAGAGGACATAGAAAATGTATCTCCATGAAGATGACCTCCAAGGTGTAGCGCTAGGCATACATGAACATCAAGAGCTTTCCTCATGAGCAAAACCCTAAAACACAACTCATGAGGAAACCCTAATTTTGACCCTCCTTCATGCGCTACTCCAAGAGAGACAAGACAAGACATGAGGTGACACAAATGAGAGGAACGACTATTTATATAAGACTCTCCTAATTTACATGGGGCCACTTTCCACAATATATATACATTTTGGACCAGCCGACATGACATATACATAACATGAACCCCACATGAACATACCATGGCCCACCATGTACCCACATGGTTTACATCAAGTCCCCACATAGAGCCATCATGGTATACACCATATAACCAACATGTACCCACATAATACATATCATATGCTCAACATATACCTGCACATAATATACCATATGTCCGACATAGTATATATCATATGCTCAACATATACCCACACAGAATATACCATATGTCCATCATGTACTCACAAAGTGTACATCATCTATCCACCATATATCCACACAGGATATATCATATGCCCACATGACAAATATCATCGGGGTCTTCTTCCTCATTCAATGGTCATGCACTGGCTTCTCGAACATCTTCAATTCTTATACAAGAAAGGTTGTCTTTGATCCTGCAACATCATCATAGCCTCCAAGGCATGTTCACTTAGGACATATGCAAGATCTCTATAGCCACACAGGCCAGTCCACATCTGAGCCACGCATGCTTAACAAATGGGTGCACACATAGGACTCTACAAATCTCTTCAGCCATACTCAGGTTGGTCATGGGCCATTCTCTCCTTGGTCCTAATAAGAGGGAATGTCTTCCTGAACCTGCACCATCATCAACACCTTGAAATTGTTCTCAAAGAATTAGTGGTGTGTTGGTTTAAGTCCTATGACTAGAAATGAACTGAACCATATCACTAGATGTTCTCACCAACTAGGCTATGAGATTGATCTGAATTGCAAATGAAAAATTGTTGAAAATAAACCATCACTACTAAAGAGTAAATTTGTTGAACTGTAAGCAATCTGCTATGGTAAATGAATTTCAAAACTAGAAATCAACAATCAAACGTAAATCTCACAATTAACTTTTAAAATTGTGTTGGAAACTTAACAAGAAGCTAACCACAAGAAATTGCGACGAAATAGATTCTAGATATAACTACAAAAGGTGATTTCAGAGCTTCAAATGTCATTGGTCGAAAATGGAAAACAATTTGGAAAAATGGCATCGCTGAAACAAATCAAAATTTAACTTTAAATAGCAATTGTTGAAAAAGAAATCAATGTTAGGATGGGACTAGCAACGCTTCATTAACTCAATGAAATAAAGTACATGGCATTAGAAAAAACTTGTATATATCTCTTATAGTATTGACTGCAATGCATAGTAGGATAATTCAGCCTTATTGAACTTTCATGTATAGCGGGGAATTCGAAAATCGCTGAATATTCGGAATATTCGCCATAATACGAATACGATAAATTTGCCTTCATTTTTGGCACATATTATAAAAGAATAATTATTTAAATTTAATTGTTTTATTTTTAATTTAGACCATTGTAGTTTTAGATTTTAAAATTTTAAAACTTTAAAATCTATAACATATATTTTGTTTTATACTATAGTTATAAATATCAAATACTATATTAGTATATAAATATAAAGTTTAGTAACTAGTTATAATATTAGATTTTAGTTAGGGTAATATTTTTGGAATATATTATTAGAACTTGCTTTATAATTTATTTTTGGTATTTTAATTATTTAATATTTTTATAAATAAATTTATAAATACATTTGTAAAATCCCTAAATTTCATAAATAATTTTTTTTTTTTATTACATGTAACATTAGAAGTTCCTAGAAAATTATTTAAAGAGATGTTATACTTCTTAGACTTCTGTCGAAATGAAAAGGGATTTAGTAACCCGCAAGATTTATATAATTATGTTTAGTGTTCATCATTAGTATGTTTTCTTACGACCATCGGTCGATACTATGTCATACATATTGGTTGATAATAAAATGTGGCAAACATTGCTTTTATACATTCTATTGAAAGTACCATCGTAGCAACTATTTGTTGTTTTCTTTAGCTTATTAAGAGCTGACAAGTAAGTATCATAGTCTTACTTAGACTCCCGCACTAACGCATGAAATGTCTTCTTTCCTTGGTGCAGGTTAAAGAGTTCACATTTGACTTTGAAAAGGAACTTAGAGTACAAGACTTCAAGCTCACAAACAAAAAAGGGCCACCAAGGTTTTAAAACACAACTTGTACCTAGTCCACACTATACTACAAAGCTAAACTATATGCTTTAAACTCCAAGGTGAGGATTTATGCCATCGAAATTGGTTTTGAAGGTTATGCGATGGTTAACTTAGGCATTAATCTTTCAATGCTGACAACTGCATGCAAAGGACGATTCGTAACTCAATCCTTGTGCAATCCATGTGACTGTATTAAAAACACTCCTCTGTGCAAAAGGACATAAAGCAAAGCCCTAGGTTTTTAATGAACCTCGAAAGTTGCAACCGTCGTTTTGATGGTGTCTTGTTTGGTTTTTATGATGTTCCTGCAAACGTTCTTGGATTCTTGTTGTTTGGCTCTATAACACTTTTAAAATAGAACATAGATGGAGGGGCTCAGGGATAATTTTAAGAACCCCCCCGAAATTTATATGTATAAAAAATGGGCGAATCCCCCCGATATATAGGAAAACTTGAAGGCGATTCTATCAATAATATAATATGTATATATAATTTTTTTAGCGAATCTTTCATTTTATTATATAATGTTGTAAAATCTTGGCGAATCTTTCACTAAGTTATAGGA